>JAUBNQ010000009.1:16441073-16451582 GCA_032353495.1 Ctenopoma kingsleyae
TAGATAGATAGATAGATAGATAGATAGATAGATAGATAGATAGATAGATAGATAGATAGATAGATAGATAGATAAGGTGTGGGAGTGATGACAGCTACTGCTACAATGCTCTGTGGTGGGACTGGAAAACAAAGCACTGTCAAGGCTGTTCCTTTCTTGCAGTAATAGGGATTTAGTAGCAGATGTATTTAATGAGGTGAATTGGAAAGACAACTGTTTACTATAGTTAATGTAGGTATCTTGATTAAATTGAAGCTTAATTTTTTTTTCACCTCCCTTCAGCTCTGCAACAGTACCATTTTAATTGGCTTATGTTGCCAACATCTCTCCATGGAGCTTTGATCTTGCCACAGAGTGTCTTGCTTCATAGTGCTGCACTATTTAAACTCTAACCATTTGTATTAAAGCTTAAAACAACTTCTACAGAGGTTCACATTAAAGAATAAAGATAATAGTCATGTTTTACAGAGTAAATAGACTTGTTTGTGGCTAAAAAGATAATAAAATCACAGTAATGACCCTGGATATGATTAATAGTGATATCAGTAACTGACAGTCTCATCTTGAGTTTGTTAAAATGGCAGTACAATAGAAGTACACATTAACAGCAGCGGAATTAAACGTATTGGATTCTCACTCCCATCACAGAAAAACATATGACTTAACCTTAGCTTAAATGTTCATTGGGTAGTTGCATCACATTCTGTGTAATTCCTAATGACCATGCATGAGTTAAAATGGACCAAAATGAATTCCCACATGGGTAAAAAGAAAAAAGTAGTAAAGCCCGTGTATGGATGATGTCATGTTCAGAAACATGGTTTAAAAAATCCTACACCAGAAGTAAAACTTTATAGTTCTAAGTTTATTGCTTTTTAAAGTGCTTCTGTGACCTTTACTGTAGTCTCCAACAATGTCTCTGGTGACACAATGAACAGTCAACATCTTTGTTTTTCTTTGCTCATTTTTAGGGAAAACTTGGAGTTCCTGGTTTGCCTGGATACCCTGGAAGACAAGGCTCCAAGGTATGTGATGAGGGTAATGTACTAAACTGATAAATGCGGAGAAATTCTGGTTGTTCATGCCCCTAGTTGAGTGGGAGGTCAGAGATCAGGGCCAGCTGGATGCAGGTATACACCGTCTTGGTCAAGGGCAGTACAGCAGTGATGTTTGCCAGCATAGTAATGTGTAAAATTGAAGGGCAATCTCTGTTTTTGCCAACTACACTACCTTTCCGTGTGAAACTATGATTATGTGTGTGCACTTGTGTTCTCTCGTCTGCCTGTGCACGCGATCTGTATGTGTATTACATGTGCTTACTGTAAATCTGTATTGATTCTCAGTAACTTTTAACCTTTTATCCTTTATAGAGTCTGTCCGATCAACATCCACTCATATCTAAATTTGCTTTCACATGCTTTTCTAAATCCTGCTGATTTGCTGACTCACATATACTCACACAAACACAAACCTAAGCAGACACCTACTGTACTCTCACAGTGACTATTACAGGAAGCGTAAGTAGGATGGTCACCTGCTGGAGTCATCAGCTGTCATTCCTCCTTAAACTCTTTCAGGCATTATCTAAGAGTCTGGCATTCCTTGCAGTGTAGCACTGACCATCATGCCACAGCTCCATTATCAAGATGTGCTGCTGCAGCTGGTTCCTCACTGCTGCTGTCAGCACTGACAGCTTGGCACTGATATGATGGGTTAGATACACCGACTCTCACAACATCCAGATAGGCAAGTGTCCTGCCCTCTCTGTTAATGTCAGCAAACTCTGAGCTGAGCGTGGCACACAGTTAATACGAGACCTAAATAAGTAACACAAAGTGGAAGAGACACTGAGAAAGTGAAATATTTCAATTATTTCAAATACTTACTTACAGAACACTGAAATGATTTCACTTTACATTTTGTTCATATTAATTACTGGATATTTCACATTTGAAAAAAAATCTTTCACCAGTGCGAACAGTGCACCATGTTGTAAAAGTATGCACACAGAATAACTCTTTGTTTGTATCCTTAAATAATTTAAAAGAAAGGCTGCCCACAGAGGTTCCCATGAGATCCCAGGATTAGATTCTTTTTAAACTGTATATGCTTCAAATACAGAGCTTTAGGAGAGACAGTAAAGGCCTTCTGACATGATATAAACAGTGCCACATTTTCTTCTATATAGCCTGCATTTGAAGAGTTTTTAAAAATGTGACATACACTCAATATTAATATAAAGTATGAAGCTGTTTGTGGTAACTTACAATGAGGATGCTTTTTATAGAGCAAATTTGCTATATTTTTAAAGATACTTTGCATTTGACAGGACCACTATAGTTGATATTTGGGACTTTTTAGGGATTGAATTCACAGAGTTTAAGAGATAAAGTGTCATTTATTCTTTGAGATAGAAACAAAAAAGCACCACTTTCTGATGCAAAATATCATCAGTGTTATAAAATGTCACATTGTCCTCATGAGTAGGTTCAGGGTCAAAGTCCTGGCTTGTTTGCAGTCTTTATCCCCCTCCATCAGCTTATGCATGAATCCCTCTACTAGCTTTGTGTTTGGCTACTGCACCCCATCACTCTCTATTAACAGCTTTCCCACACCGTTAATTCTGAATGCCATTTGCAATAGCTTCAGTGGACTGTCTTATCTCTGTGGCGCAACTCAGGCTTGGCGCGTACCCGCTCTGCTTTCAGTTTACCATAACTGTACCCCTGTGAAAAACAAATTAAGCAGCATAGATCTCCCTTCCTGCTGTCTCCACAGTTTTGGGCTGTTTACCTTGCAATATCTTGCAATTTTATCCATGCCACCTTGTTGTGGTGCCCTTGCTCATGCTGCACAGTATTATGCCTTGTTCATATATGCATGAGTGGAAAATATTTTAAACATGCAGACATGCACATGACCTTGCTGTGCAGCAAAGACAAACTGGACTGAAATAGTTTCAGTACAAGTATTTATCCTACCTATAATGCTTCAGAATGTGAACTTGTATTGGTTAGCTATTCAGTACTCCTTTTATTCATCCAGCAGTGACTGCCCTCCCAGTATTTGTTTGACTGGCACCATCACCACTATCAGAGGGCACAGCCTGCAAAAGCCCAATAGCTAAATTGCTGATGGGTATCAAAGGGGATTTGCCATTTCCCCTTACTTTGTCTTTATTTGCTCCCACTGCCTTTTTTTTATCTTCCTATTTTGCCTCCTAACTGTGCTAACAACCTAACCGCACATCTGTCTGTCTCTGTGACAGAAAGTCTCTAAGTAGCAAGGAGGAGACTTTCCCTTTGGGTTCGTTTGAGAAGGTGCTCATTTATCTGTGGGAACATGCACATCGCAAATTATAAAATGATAACAATCTGCTGGCTAGTATGACAGTGCTTATTTTAGGTCCTCACAGTTTCTCTGTTAATTATCCTTGTTCAGTAAAGTGCAAAAGGAGTTCTGTGAGGTCCTCTCCTACCTTTATGGCATTATTACTGGACTGACACGATAGTAGATATCTCTAATTTTATGGCATCCTGTTCTCTCTCATATGTCTGACACTCTTTTCTCTTGCACACATTTTCACTGTGTCTTACAGGGTTCCACCGGCTTCCCTGGATTCCCTGGAGCAAATGGCGAGAAGGGAGCAAGAGTGAGTCACAAAATTCATTATTTCCTATTAAAACATGTACACTCAGTCACTGAGGGATTCCCTACTTAGCAAAGCAATTTAATATGTAGATAGTGTAAAACACTGAAACACAGCATGGTCAGTCCATTTTAACAAAGTGCAGACAGAGTTCTTCATTGGGTTGGGTGTCCTGCAGGTGTGCACATGGGTAAAAATAGACTAAATACAGATGAAATAAACACAAGAATGAGAAAAAAAAAAATTAAAAACATAAATCAACAAAGGCACAGTTTTAACTAGCACAGTTTAAACACACCTAATTATTATTCCCAGATTGAAAATGCGACTGACTAAGCCAATGTTTTGTTGCTGCCTCTCAATGAATGTCTTAAATGTCGCCTTGGATGTAGAGTGTGGCCAATACTTATTGTTAATATAAGTGACTGATCATCTATGTAGGTGTGTGTTGATACATACATTTGTTATTGTTGAACATTTTATTAAAACACATAACAACTGCTATTCCCAATTAGCCACAATAGTATCAATGAGGTATGCAAATGATATAAATATATAAGGCCTGTTGATACAGTTTTTCTCAAATGTGTTCAATGAAGCTGAGGTCAAGGCTCTATACAGGCCAGTCAAGTTCTATCGCAGCAAACTGGGAAAACATACCTAATTTTATTATTTTGATAGAGGGAAGGGTTTTACAGAGTCAGTACTGTGTACAATAAATTCTGTTAAAATCTGTTCTGTTGCAGCATTAAGATATCCTATGAAATGAAACCTTGAAAAACAAACCCAGACAAAAAAAAAAGACTCACAAAATAGAGAGAGAACATGTACTTTTGGACATCTAGTACAATTAAGACTCAGCTCTTGAGGTAGGACTGACAACTGTATTCAGCTGTGAGAACGTAACAGCAGAGTGGGTCCAATTGGGGATTATGGATGAGGGGATGAGATTGAGGGTTGTAGAGTGGTGGGGGTGGGGTGGGTTATTATTGACATGACAAGCTCGCCTCTGCTCACTGACGGATACTGAGAGGCAGACACCCCTGGCCCGGCAAGCTAGAACTGACAGGTAGTTCAAGCTGTCAAGTGCCTGTGGGTAACCACTTACCTTAGCAAATTGATTATTTATTTTTGTCCAAAGCTCCTCTGATGATTCTATTTCATACCTGACTCAGATCTCCTCAGCATCTGTGTCTGTCTGCTGTTTGAGGGTATTTGTTACTATTAAAGTGCTTTATCTTACACTTATGAAAAAAGTACTTGCATTGACTGATGGAACAGGATATGCTTTTGTCCTAACTGAAAACTTTTGTTTTTCTGTTTTCAGGGAATCGCAGGCAAATCTGGACCTAGAGGGCAGCGTGGCCCAACAGTAAGGAATCTATCTATAAAGTGCCAACACAGCCCAAGCCGTCTACATAAATGAAATATTAATAGTATTCATATGAAAATCTCTTCTCTTTTGTAGATGTGTATGGGATTTATTTTTCTGCCTTTTGAAGGAGCTATGTACAGGGTGGGGAATTTTAGAGCTGGACAGAGAGGGCACTAGACATTGATTATTCTTTATACAATTATTTAAACTTTTGTTTTTTATTTTTTGTTATACTTATCTACTAAATTCCTTTTATGTATTCTATTATTTTATTACTTTATGTACTGTGTATTTAGGGTCCACGTGGTGGCCGTGGTGCAAGAGGACCAACAGGGAAACCAGGGGCAAAGGTGAGAACAATTCTGTTTTAGACATCATGAATACAATATTTTACAGTGGGACAAATAGTAATGAATGTGTTTGCAATATCATATACAGAGTTAACACTAATCCAGACAGTAGTGTTATCATAAATTGTTACTGAATTAGTGAAATTGCAATTGTCTAGGTCAGAGGTTATCTTACTAGCAGGATACATATATGATATTTTAATGGCAGCTATTTTGAGGTAAGAACAGTAAAGTGTGGTATGCTTCAAGGAACAAGTTTTGGACCTTTCCCCTTTTTTAATTTTTACTAATGTGCTATACAGATAAAGCATTGTATAGTATTTTTATTAGTAATAATAATATGCTTTTTAGTCGTAGTATTACTATTAATAATATTTACATAACAGCAGTGCAGTGGTTGTACAGCATGCACAGAACTAGAAGGCTTTTTAATGAGTTCGTAAGTTAAGAGTATTAGTTAGTACAACAATGAGTAAGAGTAAATAATGTAATGTAGAAATGGCTAAATGTATCATTTAGTTTTTGGTTTCAAACATTGCTTTATTGCTAACTTTCATTGTCTAAGGGGCAATGCATTGTACTAAAGACTTCTTTACATTATTGTGTTATGTTATCCAAGTTTGTCATTTTGTAGTTTGTAGTTTTGTTGAGACTTATTGTATGTAGCCTATATATGTCAAATGTTACTGTATGTGTTATGTCTTTTTCAAGAAGAGATAAAGATTCATGTAAAAATTAAGGAATGACAAAAGTAAATCTGTTTCTTAATCTGTTTGTTGTAAATGGGAATCACACTGATGTGTATCACATAAAATTAAACATGCTAAATCATTTTAGAAAATTGTAGAAAAATGAATGTGCGAACACGATCACTGTACAATTTTAGTGTCACTTTTTTATTTAAATTTTATTCACACTTCATACTTTGACAGTTTTGATGAGGCTGACAACATTTTTCTGTACCTCTTCTTTCTCCTCAGGGCACCTCAGGCAATGACGGACCTCCTGGTCCGCCAGGAGAGAGGGTTAGTATCAGATATACTTTGATCAGTGCCTCCTGGAATCTGACGTTTTGTGCACAAAAGGTGGATTGTATTTGCATCTCAGCTCAAAGTCAACTTCAGCTATTTGTTACAGAGGAATCAAAACAGATAAACCCTTTGCTCCAGATCAGCTAACAAATTCCAAAATTATCATTTAAATTTCTGTTTCATGTTACTGATTTTAATTTGTGTGCCTAAAATCCTAGATACTTGTAATGAAAAGGTGATAATTATTTCCGATCTACAATGGTAGACAAATTGGGTTTGAAATTTGATGAAACTCTCTAATCACTTCATTTTTATTTCATTTAAGGGACCTCAAGGACCACAAGGACCTGTCGGTTTTCCAGGACCCAAAGGACCCAACGTAAGTCGCTGCTGTCAAACTGTCAGTGAGTTACCACTGTCTGCAGCAAGTCCACGTTAACGCTTCTCAGATAAGCTTTTCAAATATTAATGCACACATACAACATGGTGTGTTGATTTTTCTGAACTTTTCACCTCTAGGGTCCACCAGGAAAAGATGGGCTGCCTGGTCATCCTGGACAGCGGGGAGAGACGGTGAGTGGGTACTTTTGTCCATAATTGCACTGTCTCGTGCCATTTGACCCTGAACAGCATGCATCATTGCCCAATCGCTCCGTACTTTCGTCCTCTTTTTAGATTTTACAAAAAGTAAAGCATGGAAGAGTAGAACTGAAATAACATACAAAATGCTTTGTTGTGTCAAAATTAAGCAGAATATATAAATATATATACAAAATATATAAGTGGAATATAGGCATCACAGTACAGCTGAGCTAATTTATTGCATGGTCACAACAATTGATGGTCACAGATTTCAACCAAGATTATTTATTGTTATCACTTATTACTGCCTATGACACTAAAAGTCATGGGTGGCACTAACATCTGTCTTTTTCATGCAATATGGTCTAGTACATGTCCAAAAAACCTTTAGAGCAAACAGTTCTTTTATATACTTTAATTTAGTTAATATCGATTTTCTGTATGGCCCAGATGCTTTACATACTGTGTATTACTAAGTAGACAGTACATACTACGTCACTCCACCTCTGTACAGCAACAATATTTCTGTTTTCCCCTTCAGGGCTTCCAAGGAAAGACAGGACCGCCAGGACCTGGAGGGGTGGTTGGCCCACAGGTAGTGTACAAGTCACCTCACCTTTCGTGTGTCTGCCTTTGGAATATTATGAGACAGCTGAATCTTTCAGAAATATCCAGTATTGTTGCATTGACAACAAGTAAACAATTCCATAACATTAAGATACCAAAAAGTAAAGGTAAAACATATGTCTCTGCTGTCCTTGACAGGGACCGACTGGTGAGACAGGGCCAAGTGGAGAGCGAGGACATCCAGGCTCTCCTGGTCCCCCTGGGGAACAAGGTCTACCTGGAGCTGCTGGAAAAGAAGGTGGAAAGGTAAATAAACATGAATAGTGTATGCTACACAAGCACATTGCACCAGTTCTAAATATTTACATGTATTTTGCAAATTGTTCTTGCCCATCATGTTTCCCCCGTCTGTACATTAGAGGAATTCAGTGGAAATTAGTTTCTGATGTCTTTCATAGAAGGTTAATATGATTTTTTTAATGTTTCTATTTATCCCTGCACTTGAATTACTCATTGCTATGTGATATAAATTTTAATATTATTTGTGGGGGGAAATAAAACATAGAGAAATAAAAAACTACTTAGAGTTGTGGTCAGAGCAGCACCGAGTTATATTACATTGGAAGCTCAAACAGCATAATAGCATCTGAACTCCTACAAAGTGTTTGAGTGTATTGAGTGTAACAGACTTATTTTTAAATCAATTTTTGTTTTTGGTTTTTTATAGTTTTTATTTCCACTGTAATGAACTGCATCCTTATTGTTGAAAGTGAATGTTTTCAAAAGTTTAAACAAGTTGATTTTTTTTTTCTTTTGGAAAAACTAAACAGGAGGTCATAGTTTAGGATTATAACAATGTTAGGAAAATTGAAGTAAAGTGGTACAACAGTGAAAAAACAGCCATGGTGTCTTTGTTTAATAGCTGGTTTATTCTAAGCTTTGTTATTTCTTTGATTATTGTTAAAAAATTGGCACATCCATCTTTGTTGTCATTAGTTCTTAATCACTTACTGTTGTTCTAGCATAATAAGGTATAATTTCAGCTTTTATCATACAGAACAGCCTCTTTGTGTTTTGTGTGCCAGATTCTGTTCTCTGCATTGTTTTCATCTAAAGCAGTTCTGTATTTGATGATTACCTGACAGTATATCAGATTTCATTTAAGTAGATATTATTCCATCTCCTTCTGTAGGGTGATCCAGGTCTTCAAGGTCACGGTGGCAAGCCAGGGCCTTCAGGCTTGAAGGGTTTCCAAGGAACAAGAGGTCTTCCAGGGGCCATGGTAACACACAGACCACCCAGACATTAATAAACTTGTGTAAACATACTCACATGTGCACATGGAAGTGTGTCATACCACATCCTGAGCACACACCCGGTTGAATTTAGCTCCAAACCCCAATTACCAAGCAAACAACCTGCTGTTAAACCAAATGTCAGGCTTGGCAGTAGACCTGGCTAAAAGGCACAGTACTGGCTTACATAGAAGTAATGAAGAGGACTAAGCCAGATGCATTATTGACATGTTTTATCATTGTGTACCTCAGGAAGGCTGAAATAGGTTATACTGTGTTGTGTTGTGGCTTTGGTACAACATTTTTAATATGAAATGTCTTTGTAAACAGTTGTTGTGTGGACGTTTTAGAGGTATTAAAGCTGCACTGCTTTCACGTCCTGTTCAAAATTCCTGTTCGTTTTCTATGACTCAGACCCTCTGATTCAGATTCAAACCCATGACTTTGTGAGTACATTGCTTGCACTCTAGCCTTCTGAGCAACCCAACTTAATTCTCAAAAGAAGTTGCTGTGGGTGAAAAAAAGTTCAAGGTGAGAGCGGATGGCTGTCTGAGGCTGACTGAGGATCAGCTTTAGGGACTGAGGGTGAAGCTCATTTCAAGGCTGACCATTAAGAGAGCACAAGACAGCACTGCCCAGACTTATTACCACCATTATGTTTGTCCCATGTGTAGAGAGATGGCTTTCTCTTTATAACAGCAGCACAACCATACACACACACACCGCATGAGCAGTCTCCCACTCTCTCCCATCTAGTCACACAGAGACACAAATTTACATGAACATGTACACTTGTTGTATAAGCAAGAACTTTAAAGTTTACCTTATTGTGTTTGCTGAGGGAGCGCAGGCAAGCACACACACACAAATAATTTGTTTTTGTCTTCTGGAATACAGAGAGGTGCACACATACATACACACACACTCTTCATCCCATCTCTCAGTCTTGAGGAATAGCACAGTAGCAATATATGAGCCAATAAATAACGTTTTGTGTGTTCGGCAAAGAGAGATCCTTCCAGGTTTCTAATGCACCATGGTAAAATGTGAAAAGCCAGGGAGGTGGAGGGCTTGCTTGGCAGCCCCTGTATCCCCTGGCTCGGTCAGAGCCTATAAATTAGTTATTATAATGAAAGTCTTTACCACCTCTGCTGGGCTGTGTTTTCCATATGCAGTCACAACCTCCTGGTACTATGTTTCAGCAAGCACTGACATTCAAGGGCCAGGATCTTGAGAAAGTGACAGAGGTCCAGAAATTGATGGACTGTACTTCAACTTATGACCCGCTGGCATTAATAATATACTGTACTGATTAAGCTACATCATGATATATAAAGTAATAACCTATTTCTCTCAATGTTTCTGAATCTTCTCTAAATCTGGTTATATTAGACAAATCTAACAGCTGAAAGATGAAAATGATGGTTGCAATCCTACCTTAGTCATCAAGGTATAAATAAATCTGAATAGAATTGTGGTCCTCTGGATAATGCGTAGACCTTGCTGTGAACATTTCTTCTGAAGAAAGTAACTTCAATGAAATCTGTGCTGTTGGATGTTTTAAATGTAATTTTTCCTCACAGACCAGCACAATCAAAAAATACTTTCACTTCTTGGGTAAAAAATAAATCTCCCAGACTTATACTGCAAAACCTGGGCA
>JAUBNQ010000009.1:16471082-16499516 GCA_032353495.1 Ctenopoma kingsleyae
GATTTTTTAGCCATCTGATGACTTAGGAATTAGTGAGTGAGAGAGGTGATGGTGGTGTTGTATACCAGTCTTTGCTCCGATAACATTAAAATGTTTTTTCATAGCAGTTGTTTCAGTTACCCTGCAGTAAAGATACTAGTCATCATGAATGCAGAGTTCTGTGCTGGTTGCAAATGTAAAATAATGTGAATTTCACTGTCACCTGACAAACTGATATTTTCCCCTCTATAGGGACCCCCTGGACTTCCTGGTATGAAAGGTGACTCTGGATCCAAGGGAGAGAAGGCAAGACATTATTACGATGCTAATCTCAAATTGCTTTATTGTGTATTTCTCATATCTGCCTATGTGCCTTATCTGAAGCTTCCAAAGTAAGCAACAATCTAGGCCTGCTGCCTCTGTCTCTTTGTTCACTTTCTCCTAGTGAGATGAAGAAGTGTTCAGCTCTGTGAGGAGTGTTCACACAGTCGCTTAATGCTCTGAATGAATATGTATAAGTCCAATAATATAATATTTGTAATGGTCATTGGTTTGATGCCAGCAGGCAGTAGTCAGAAGCAGATGGCCATAACTCTGCTTAGCAGCAGGTGCCCAGACAGACCACCATTGTAAAATATGATGACCAATATAAACACACTAATTATTTATAGCCAGATAGAAGATAGTGCTGAGGTCATCTGGCGGGGTATTGTACATAAAGTTGCAGTTGAATTTGTTTCACTTTGAAAAATTGCCTTTATTTTTTGCTGATGATAAATAAACAGAAATGTAACTTTAGGACTAGAAGTAGAAGTAAAAATTAGCATGTGACAAATGCATAATCAGTATGAATGCTCATTGAATTTGTTTTAGTGACAATTTTGTTTCAGTTTATGTTCCTTATGTCCTTTGTTTCCTATTTCAGGGTCATCCAGGTCTAATTGGTCTGATTGGTCCCCCTGGTGAGCCTGGAGAGAAGGGAGACAGAGGTCTACCTGGACCTCAGGGTAGTGCAGGTGGCAAAGGAGATCCTGTAAGTCAATCTCTCTGCCAGCCTCAAATTAAAATACTGTGTGCTCCCAGTTGTCTTCAAAGGAATGTGAATCTCATAAAGTGACAGAGCTGCATAAATGTATGGGTAAAGTGTCACTTTCTTGGAGAAGGTCAGATTCCCACCAGACAACTTAAACTAAACACATAAACATACATGGAAAGGTTTTACTGACATTTCAATTCACTGAATCACATAAAAATATTATAATTTTTTTGCTAAACCTCTGGAATCCAAATGAAAAATACTGAATTGGAACCATTTATTTTCTGTAAATGTGTGAAAAGCATCAGTTCACCTATGTTATATGGAATTTTGCATGACTTTGCCATATTGTAATATATTGTATGTTACATGAGATGTCCCATTACTGCATTCTGTTTAACATCATCTATTGTCTGTCATAAGGGTATTTTTGGTACACAAGGTCCTCTTGGCCCTCCTGGTCCTCCAGGTCTTCCTGTAAGTTCCACTTCTTATCAGTCAGTCTTGTATTTTTTGCATTGTGTTACATCATGGCTGTTGTTGATCTGTTAATACTGCTTTTACAACAGGGATCTCAAGGACACAAAGGATCCAAGGGATCAAGTGTAAGTTACGTTTTTATCCCTTGTCATGTTTTCAATTGATACATTTTATTTGACAGTATGAAAATAATGTGTTCTTCCCTATTAATTAACTCCAAAATATAATGTTTGTTTGTTAGGGGTCAACTGGTCAGAAGGGAGAACCTGGACTGATTGGACCACCTGGACAACCTGTAAGTTAGCTGTTAGAGTTTGACAAAGACTGTGCACAGTCCAAAAATTATCGGTTGATAGACACAGAAATAACTTGCTTGACCTTTAACCACTGTGCTTCAGGGTCCACCTGCTGACGTTGTCCAGCCACTTCCCATTCAGCACTCTTCCGGAAAGACCAGGCGTCAGGCTGAGATGCAGGGAGATGAGGCAATGGCAGACTATGGCATTGAGGGTGTGGGTATAGAGGGAATGGAGGATGTGTTCGGATCACTCAACAACCTCAAACAAGACATTGAGCGCATGAAGTTCCCTATGGGTACCCAAGACAATCCTGCGAGGACCTGCAACGACCTGCTCCTCAGCCAGCCTGACTACCCAGATGGTAAGACGTCGACAACTTTAAATATTTTTAACAGTGAAACAGAATTTATCAACAGTAGAATTTCCTCTCCACTTATAATGGGAAACATTGTATAGGACAAAAGCCCCAACAATCAGTAGGAACCAAGAGCAAAATTTCCATCTCATTTACAAGGGTGTAATTTCTCCCCTCCTTGTGTTGGTTGTATTTACTTTTTAGGGGATTTAAGCACACAGTCCAGCTGCCACAAATCAGAGAAAGAAAGAGAGAGATACAAATGTTGATATATGTGTCAGCTTTAGTTACCAGAACCTCACAGAAATGAAGATTTACAAGCAGAAGCAAAGTACATTCCAGTACGTTTTGTTCCCTAGGTTTTGCTTTTCTGGTTATTTACAGGATGCCATGTCTTATTTCTGGAGGTTATCAGCCCTCCATGCATCCTGAAAGGAAGATGGCAGCACTTGGGTTAAAAAAATAAAAACACCCTACTTCTCCTCCTTGTTTCCCCCATCCCCAGTGAATGTATTTAATGTTAAAAAAAAATATATATATATAGAATATTTTTAAATATTGATTAAAGATAAGGCAGCGAAGGAAAGAAGGCTAAATAGCGAGACTTAAAGATGTCGTGTGTACAGAACAGAACTGTGCCTAATACCACTGCCTTGTCTCTGTCTCATCACTGTTTCAGGTGAATACTGGATTGATCCGAACCAGGGCTGCATAGGAGACTCCATCAAAGTGTTGTGTAACTTCACAGCAGGTGGAGAAACGTGCATTTACCCAGATAAAAAATCCACAGGAGTAAGTAATAAGCAATATTATCTCATTTATCTAATTAAATACAGCATCAGACTTGATTCAACTCAATATTTCATAATGTTGTTGTTCACATGTTTTCCTAATCACAGTTTAATAATTAACCTTTTTTTGTTGGTTTGTTTTGTAGGTTAGAATATCCAACTGGCCCAAGGAGTCTCCAGGTTCATGGTTCAGTGAATTTAAACGTGGCAAAATTGTGAGTCAGCCCACACAACTTATTATGTTACCTCCCAGTAGATGTTCACCTTCCTTTTTAGATAAGTTTTTCAATTTTGCTGCTTTATCACTTTGTCTCAGTGACAGTAACTCTTGCCCACAATCTTTCTTTTCTACTCTCCCTTCCACTGTCAAACACTTTACTGTTTTCATCCTTCCTTTTCCTAATTTTCTCTTTCCTTTGCTCCAACCTTTATGTTAAACATTAATTACTCCTCCTCCCCATCTTTATCCTGTTCTTTCTGTATCTTTCTTTTCCCTCCTTCCCTCTTTTGTCTTTTTCTCCCTCTGTCCATCTTTAGCTGAACTACGTTGACGTGGCAGAAAACACCATCAGCACAGTACAGATGACCTTCCTGAAGCTGCTGAGCTCCTCGGCGAGGCAGAACTTCACCTACATTTGCCATCAATCTGTGGCCTGGTACGACGCCAAAGCTGACAACTATGACAAGGCGCTGCGCTTCCTGGGCTCCAATGATGAGGAGATGTCTTACGACAATAATCCCTTCATCAAGCCGCTGATTGACGGCTGCTCGGTAAACACTCATTTTCTAACTTTCTGTTTGCAATTAAACTTTTCTACAAATCACATGTTATTCCATTAATCCTCACAAAAATATTCATACAGGTGCAGACCAGAATACTCTAGGGATTAAACATAGAATCCTACTTATCGACTGAAAATTAACTTGCAGCTGTTTTTGTCAGTCAGTTAATTGTTTAAGTCATTTTTAAGGAAAAATCCTAAGCAGTCGCTGCTTTCTGCTTCTCAAATGTGAATATTTGTTGTATCGCTTAGTTGTTGTCACCCTGGGGAAGAGAGTCTAGTTGTTCTAGCAGAGATCTTTCCTTGCACTTGTTCAAACAGAATAATAGACACCACACTAAAATGATTTCAATTTGTTGATCAACTTTCTCCCCAAAAAAGAAAAAGTAGCAAATCTTCACATTAGAGTAACTGTCAGCTGAGAATAGATGAGATTTTATAAACATTATAAGAAGCATACCTTATCAGACATTTGTCCTCTCATTCGCCCTTTGTGCTTGCAGCTGAAGCAGGGCTATTCAAAGACGGTGATGGAGATCAACACTCCCCGCATCGACCAGCTTCCCATCATCGACGTCATGCTGAATGACTTTGGGGACTCCAACCAGAGGTTTGGCTTCGAGGTCGGCCCCGTCTGTTTCCTCGGCTAGACTTACCCCTGCTTCCTGCTGAAGGACAGGGTCAGAGGGTACATATTAACACCCACATGCTGAGCTCCATCAACCTTTACCTTCTCTCCCCGCGAAGCAAAAACCTGTTTTTTTTTTGTTGCCGAGAAGATCCACTCAAGCCTGGAGAAGAAGAGTGCCCCCAAGCCCTGTCATGAAAGCGCTGACCAGGGGAAACTACTCCTCGCCCTTGTAGGGCCAGAATCACATGACTTTAACTTAGTAATGGGAGTGACATCAGGAAAAGGACATTTGATGCCGTGGCGGACAGTGGCACACTTTCAGCAGCAGAGAGAGGATCCACTCACCCCAAACCTCATCCTTCCTTGACCTTCCCCTCCCGCCACGCCTCCCTCTCTGGGTGCTCGAGGTGCTGCTCTGAATACAACCACAGAGGTGCTTTTGTGCAGAATCACAAAACACTCAAGGTGCTACAAAACGTTCTTTTTTGATAAAACTGTAATTATTATTATTATTTTGTACAATACTGTTCCTGTCCGAATCCACTCTAAAAGCTTGCATGTGCCCCAGCTCTTAAAGTAAAGTATTTGGTAAACTATAGCAGAAATAAATCCTATAGATATATTTTAAGAACAAATGTGATGAGGAATATTATGTATTTTAAAGACGTTCATGACACAAATTGACAAATGCTCCAGTTTGTAAGTATAAAATTATCCTTTTGTAAATAATACAACTTCCATTATTTGACTTGTATGAGAACAAAGGAAACTGGAGCACAACTCTTAACTCAGAACACCTTTTTTATGACACACCAGTTGGTGTTTTTATTAGGAAATTAAGCCATAATAAAATTTGATAATAATATAAATTGTATATGATATGAAAGGGCTTATTCTTCCACACAGATGTTATACCTCAGTTTCCTTTACAAATGTCAACATATTTGGCTTTTCAACCATGTTTATATAACTTGATAACACAATCAAGTTTGAACATTACTTGTGTCTGACTTATGAAGAAGGATGCTTTTTGTGTAGTTAAATTCATACAGTTGGTTTTTTTTTTTGGTTTTTTTTTTTTACACATTCAAATCCCTGTTGAGTTTCTTCTTTGTAACAATGAACAAAATGTTTTCTTGTGCCTTGAATTGTTTGTTCAAAAATATTAAAACTGGATTCTGAAAAATGCGGGGTTGAATGTCTGTATTGTTGGCTATGATTAGTGCTCTTCATGTGATTCTGCGCTGCCTTATTCATATTACCTTCCTTTGCCATGATAATTTAAGATTAGGAGGATTAGTGCTTGGGTTCATATGATTCTGCTGAGCCCAGGCACTGTGATCTCTTCCACTTTCTTTCTCTTGACTCAGATTTGACTTTGATCAAGATCTGTTTGCATCTCCACCTCCTTAGCTTACAGCTATGATAGCAGAGACTTCAGAGCCGCTTTCAAACCTGTGTAATTACAGTGTGTTTACAACCTATGTAAAACTGAAATAAATGTTTGGTGCTTTGCCAAATGCACATTGCAATGGTTTGCATTCACTTACATATAATCCTTTATCCTAATAGCAAGGGATTAACATTAATAGATCAAATGCATTTAGTCAAATGTGATGCTGTGCTACTCTTGACTTAAAAATGCCCATTTTCAGTCCACTTATACGCTGTTGATATTATGCAAAGGGTTTTGAGTGAATACAGTCAAAAATGGTCTGTGCTGCCTGTGAGTGTGAGCAACCCTCTCAACATTTAGTTTCATTTAGAGCATGACAACCACCAAAACTTTCCTCAAACATCATCAATCAGTTGATATTTGTATACGAGACAACATAAGTTTAGCTCAGTAACATTTATCCACATTAAACACACAGTGTGATGATGGTTTATGTACATTTCTTGATGATTTATGTGATCTCTTGATTCCCATTCTTTAAAAAGAAATGAAATGCTTACTGGGTTCACATAGTGTAATTTGCTAAATAATCCACATAATGTTGACATAATAACTCACAGTGTGTTTTTCTGTGCTGGTTCTGCCTGAGGAGTCTACAGCAAACGCAAATTGACAGAAATTATCTTTTCTTCCCAGGGAGTTTGTCATTTCAGCGGTGTGAGTATGAAGGAACAGATAACATTTGTGATAGTGAAGCATGTAAACCATCAGATGGATTTCACAACGTAGATGAGACAGAAAGTAAATATGACTTTCCATCATGTTGGACACATTACCAACAAGTAATCTGGTGTGTGTCTTGAGCATGTTTTCCTACAGCAGTGGTTAATACAATATGATGTATAAACATGCTCATTTATAGAAACTACATGTACATCTACCTTTTTTTCATCCTTACCAATTATTTTTCTAGCAGGAGAAGATTTTGGCTTTCAGCTACAACAATCACTTTTAAAGCATTAGAAAACTTAATACCATGTCTGTTTGCATTAATAACAACACTCTCTGCAATGAAAGTACATAAAACATGTCCTGACAATAACGACGTAGACTACACAAGGTCTAAACTGTTATTACGGTGTCAAAACGAACAATGTATTGTTGCTGACCATTAAATATTTATGTCCCTCAGCTTATGTGAAGTCATTAGGAGAGAAAAGCAAAAGCCTTAAATCATGTTCATGACATTTTTTGGAACGCTATGTCACCCTTTTACGTGTCTTTCAACTAACCTGAAAACCTGAAATTCACTTTTTAATCAGTCTTTGGTATAAGAGACCTCACTACATTATAAACAATACTGTGCTCACAATGAGCTTTCTGTACAGTACTGTACAGTGTATTTACTTTCACTCACATAAATGAGACTGTATCTCAGCCTCGTCATCTGTCATATTTCAACAACGCTTTCAACCTACATACAGAAAAAAAACCCAATTTGACTTTTGTGAGGTCTGTTTAGTTTTGGCTGCAAGAATTCTTTGACTCTTGTCATTCTGCTGCATGAATCATCACATCTGTTAGTCGCACTCTGTTTGTACGTCTCAAACTTGAATGCTGTCATCATCTTTTGGCCAGTGGAAGCACATATGGTGATGAGTAATCATTAAGTGTTTTGTGCCTGATAATTCTTCTGGGGCTTATGGTCAGTCATTCTTTTTAAACGGGACCACCTGTTTTTCATCTTTGAAGACGGAACAACATGTTTTGCTGTTGAGTGAACATAGCTGCAGAATCAAAACAAGGAAGAGAAGTTAAGGCTGTGGTCCAATGAGAGCATGTTACCAGGGTAAAGGGGCTGTTTGCTTACTCCGAACTTATCCACTCCAGAATCTTGCCTAAACCCAGTCAGTCACAGCCGATCTGTTGTAACGCCCACTTTGATCAACATGTCTGAAAAATTCTGTCAAAACTTAAGGGCTGCCATGGGCTACAGTCACATCTGATGAGAGGCAAATTCCAAAGAAGGGAGAAACACAGACATCGTCTATTCTTTAGACGTGTTAAATTCTCCTTCTACTTTTCTTGCACATTTTATAAACACATTTAATACTTTCCAGGGTTGTGAGTTGCTAGACCTTATGAGAGTTTGAATTAAGCCAGAGGGCAATGAATCTTCATGGAAAGTTTCTACTGGGTCTGAGGACTAACATAAAGAGAAAGAGAACAGAAAGGACAATTCATGTGTCTGATTCTCATTTATTTAGATGATTATAAATCAGAGGAAACATAAATGAGCTCCTCACACATAAAACCAAACAATTACATGCTAAATTCCACTATTAGTGTACACCATGTTTTAATTTAACCTCCCTAAAAATCTACCATATATTAAAATATTAAAAATACCAAAATACTGTACTTTGGTATGACTTTATGATGTCAATCCTACCAGCAGTTATACAGCATATACTTTTATTTGGCTATTAGAGTCATTTCAATTGCATTACAATTGCAAGAATAGATAACAATTAAAAAACAACAATTTCACATAATAAATCAATTAACAGTGATTGAAACTGACGCAATAGAGAGACTTGTGCTGTACAAGTTCACCTTGTTCACAGCAAGGTGCAGCTACCTTCCAAATGCTTCATGTGATCAAGATAGAAAATGTGTTAGAAAGATAGGGATGTAAAAGTTTGTAACAGCAGCAAGAGATCAAAAAGAACAAGTGTACACTTTCCTGAATAAAGGACGATGAAGATGACTTGTTTAAAATAGCCGACAACGTCATTTTCAGCTATTTGGAGAGGAACACTAGAAACAGCGTGTATCGACTGGTGTCTCTTTTGTAGCAAGATAATTGCTTGTTCTCTCTGTTTGATATTATCGTGAAAGACAGAATTCCTACAGACACAATAAATCTGCTGCGTGTTTACAGCATTCACATGTTTCAGTATTCTATAGATTTGTTTTTCACTACTTCAGTAAACACATTTTTTTGTAGCAGTTCTGAAAGTGTGTTTGAACTGCGAAAGGTACCCTGGGCTCATTATATGTCATAACCAATTTGAACTAGATTGAGCCACAAAGCAACCAGCAGCCACTGTTATTGCTGGAGCAAAACTAATCAGGGATGCAGTTCATGGCTTACAAAAACCCTTTGTTCAAGTACACCAAGAAACTTCTGTCTCCTTTCAAAGACACTCCATGAGTTCAAGTATTCCTGTTTCAAGCAGTTTCACTGGGAATCACTCCAACAGTGCGCTTCATTGCCCAACCCATCACCTCATCCAAACCTTCTACTGACTGCTGATGTGAAGAGGGCCTGGAGACACCCCTACTCCTCAGGTCTCCAGTTTATGCTAGCTGATCTTACAGCAGAAATGCCTGGAAAGCTGAAAGGAATTTGGCTGCAGAGCTTCCCATCGCAGCTCTGAAACCAAATGGATGCCCCGGCTCACCAAACCAGACAGAGCTTTGCATCGTGTTGTCTCTTTGTTGATTTTAAAAGAACAAACTGTCCATTTTCTTTAGAAAAAAAGAAGCACTGATTGGCATACCATAGTATAAGGCTTCCCAAAAGTATGAAAGTGACTTTACCATCAAGGACATGCTCTTTCTGTAGCCTGTGAAAAGGTCTAAACCACAGGTTTCAAACTGCGAAGAGCGTCTGCCCAGGGGGGCTGGGAGAGCTGCAGGGGAGGCTGGTTGAGCCAAAGGCTCTGCAGAGGCAAAAGGAACAAATGCATGAAGATGTAGTTAGTTTTTGTATTTTGCCCATTGTTCCTTTTTTTCCACTTACCAATAGGGTCAGCAGTTGGAGCTGCAGCTCAGGATGTGACACACAGCTCACGGAGGCAATTAAGGTTCTTCAAAATCTCAGCAGCAGACATATGCAATTAGCGTTGAAATACACTCTCTGAAATCTGTCAGATCTTAACACACAGGCATGACAAACACATTCTTCATTCAGTGAAGACACATTCTGCAGATATATGTGATCTGTCCATTAGAATAAACACTCCTTACATTACACAAGACTAATCATGTTGTCTTCAATATATAAGTAACAGTCTGGTAGTTTGTGTTTACATCCATGAGTGCATTGGAACTGGTAATAGATATTTAGAATACTTTTAATGGTGCAACAAATGTAAGTCCTTAATGACAACACTATACTTCCAATTTACATCTATCAGACACCTCAGTTATTTTAAGCACTGAAAATATTGTGTCATTTGAGAGTATGTGACTGGTATACTTTGGCCAGAGAGGAACATTATAACAGCACTGTGCCACAGTGTCAGTAGTTTCGGTAATATAAATATAATACGTCTTCAAATTTCTCTAAATGGTAATGAGTGTTTTACTCCTAATTTTGTTTTGATGGAGCAGATGTGTCAGCATATTTGCGCCTGGAAAAGATCAACTACTGAAATTAATTTTCAAGAAAGAAACAGGTTAAATCTTAGAAACAACAAAAAAGATTAATTGTAATTATAATTTGATTTTTAAAGCAACTATAACCAACATTTTGCTCAAATGAGGTATTACATCACACATATGGATCTATAAAGAATAACCATCTGAGTTATGTTTCAGCTCATTACTTCACTGTCCGTTTGGTAGATTTACTGCTGGTTTACTCTCTGTGATTACGTAGCATTGTTTCTGGCCACAGGAGGCCAAAAACCCACCACACACTATCTGCTCATCATCAAACAGGCTGGTGAACATAATTGAATCTTTAGCAGCCAAAGAACCAGATAGGTCCCACAGAATTTCAGTTACTGCAGCTTCACGTCCAGATTCTGAGATAGTAAGTTAAAATTTATGGAGCCTGAAGTGTGCCATCAAACGTTTCATATTATGTTTTATTATATATACATGAATGAATCAGTCTAAAATGCTATTATTACTCACTACTCAATATTACATAACTTGGAATAATAAAAAAATAAATAAATTGGAAATGGTATCTCAAAATGAATTTGTTTAGTGCTTTAACATTTACAGTTTCAATTTCGTGACCAACTAGGGCTTAAATTAATTTTGTCCTTGTAAGTTAATTGGTTATTTAGATATAACTCATATTTTGACATTAAAAGTTAGAATTTAAATGAGTATTTTAATTTTTGCATCTCACCCATCAATCATCAAGTTTTACTGGGTTTCCATGGCATAAATGAGCTTCCATACACAGCATAAGAGAGAAACTGGAGATGTGTATTGACCACTTCATGCATACAGTTTGCAATAAAACATTAAGATATGTCATAATAATTAAACATCAGCCTACTTTTCCTTTCAAAGTCCTGTTCACTAATATTCTCTAAGGTAAACAGGTGAAGCTGTATTTTGCTTGCTGCCATCATAATATCCTGTCACGCTCTTTTCCTCTGTGCGCCTGCACAAACGCAGCAGTGGCAGCTCTGCTCTCAGGCGTCTTCCTTCTTATTTTCTAGTGAATGCTGCCAGCTGCAACTTTTGCCACCGCACAGCTGCCGGTGGTTCCTCCTCTCACAACACTACAAGCTGGATTCATTAAAAGTCGAGAGAGGCAACAGGATGATGTCATATCCGTGAAGAAGGGTCCCTGTTACCTACACGCAGCTCGGATTTCTGCTGCATGCATGCCCACAAACTTTTTCCTCCTCGCAGTGACGACGTTTCTCCCCCGCAGCCCACATGGCATGCATGCGTAACGGGGACGAGTGCATGGATGTGGCCCCCTCCTCTCCAGGAAGCAACGGTTTTTGCCAACGCGTAGTGGACGTGGTGGAGCGAGCTCACGGGCAGAAAGTTGCGTGATTTTTTTTAATTTTTTTTTTTTTTTTGGTTCCCGTCTCGGCGGAGGCGGTGGAGGAGGGAAACAGTTGTAGCAGCCGTCAGAATGTGGTCGCTGTCCGTGGTCCTGAACCCGCTGCTGTTTCTGCTGTTGTTCGGATACTGCCCTTCAGTGGTGAGTTTCCCTTAACACTGCCTCTGTAATTCTTACAAGAAACACAGACTTAACTTCAACGAGAGCTTGCTGTGTCGTGTAGCGTTCGTGCTGTAAAGTTCAGGTGTGTGAGGATATCTTTAATCTGGGTGGAGCACTGCACAGTGGTTGGTGAATGACCAGCAACACAAATATGAGTCATATCAGTTTTGTGCCATTGTTGCTTATTTGGCTGATTCTTTTCTGTTGCCACTATAGCAAGTGTGGACTCCAGTGCTGCTGGTAACTAACACTGAAATGCAAATGAAATGTTAAAACTAAAATAAACAATAATACTAATATTAAAATATTGCATTTAAAGTAGTGGTGGAAAAAGAGACACCCTCACAGCACTCTTGTTTATTGCCTACATCAACCATATTGATCCTGGAGTATTGCCAGGTATATAACTCACTTTTAAGGGAGAGTTCAATCATTGCAAATAAAAAAAAAACTGTTGTGAATTATATCCAAATCCCCTCACAGACAGGAGTAGCACTAAAAATCTTGATACAAGCAAATTCTCTCTCATACTCTGTAAAACTGATTTTGACAAAATGATTTGTTAAATTCTGTTTTCTTTTTCATGCTGCATCCATGTTTTGAAAATATAAGGTATTATAGGAAATTTACCCTGCCGGTTTAAGCTGCTGAAATTGGAATGATTTCCAGAGCATTATCACAAATTAGGTGGAGCAGCTTGCAGATCACCAAGCCATTTGGACAAGAACAATGGTCGATTAGGTTCATCCCACCCATGCAGAGTACAATCCCTGTGCCAGTGTCTTGATTGCAAATCAGTGTCCTCACACAGTATCACCTTGCCATGATAGAAAGTTGTGTGCAGAATCAATGTTGCATTTGTGCAGAATAACAGGAAATGTTTACAGACTAAGTCAGTACTCAAAACTGTATTCAGATCTGTCAGAGACTCTAAACAAAAGAGAAACCAGCTGTCTGGGTTATTTAATGAGACAAAAAAGTCTTTGTGGAGACTTGTTCACAAAAAGCTTAGTTGGAGAGTGCATCTGGCTTGGCTGAGCTACAGATTCATTTTAATATGAGGAAATGTGCAAGTGACAAGAGGGGAAAGGATGTGCGTCACTCAAGAGAGAGAGAGAGGAGAAAGACCATTTTAAAAGATTAGTGAAACCGGCTTCTTTTTAGGAGCTTTTCAAAGGAAAGTAAGAAAAAGAAGAGCTGAGGATGTTTTTCTCCCACTTTTTTTTTCAATTCAGCTATGATGCCATGAGAGAGAGGCGGATTCCAGTTACAGTCATGGTTCACCAAGCCATCCAGTCTCACTAAAGAATTCTTAAACTATTACAATACCACACATGACCCAATGCAATTCACTTTTTCTTTTGCTTCAGTTCTTCTGCCTGTGCTTTTATTTCCCAGGAAATGCATGCTGAGCATAAGAGTTCAGAGACAGAACATACTGTGGATTTTTTAAGAGTTTAAAGGAAAGATTATTATATTCTACATTCGTGTTTTTTTTTTTTTATCTAATAATCATATCAGGATCAGCTTAACATCAGGACATCAGAAGAATAAGCTTTAATTCCTAGATCGCAAAGTTTACAAGCAGCCAAGAGGAAAGTGGACGAATGTCGGTGCTTCGGCGCTTTGATAATACCTGAAACAATTTTCTAACAATCTGATAATGGCAGCATAAGAGAGATATGCTGGGAAAAGAATGAAAGCTCAGGAGATTGATAGTGTAAAATTATTTTCTTTAACTTCAAGATTAGAGCATATGAAAGGCAAAAGATGATGAGGCAGAGGAGTCAGGACGCAAGGTTAAAAACCAATATATTATTGGAATAAATGTAAGTAAATGTAATTCTGCACAGCAAAATCCCAACGAATGGTTTGGGCAAACATTTTATTCTTAAAATGCACAACTTTTATGTAGGAGTAGTACAATATAAACACACATCTCTACAGTTTACCTACAAAAACACAGCCTCTCTGAAAGTGAAAATGATGAGTCAAAGCCTGCTCTTTCTCCTTACTGCGACGTCTCTGCCAGCTCAGAGGGGACATGATCTTTCATGGCTGATTCAAAACGATCTTAAAACTGCTCAAGCTGACAGGAAAGGATGAATGGGAGAAGGAAAGGATGTCTGCACCACAAACAGGACACGTCCCTTTTCTATCCACAAAACTTCAAAGGCTGGTGGATGCCAAAGCTCACATGTTTCACATGTTATTCTCCCGCCAGATTGAATGTTAGAATGTAAAACAAAATCCAAATAATAGTTGGTTGTCTGCCAAAGAGGCTCGCAGTGCAGACACATTTACCATCTGCAGTCAAAGTTTGCCAGTTATTTGTCTGGAGGCTTGTGTTCATTTCCCAGGCTCACAGTAAACAGCAGCATTATTCAAACACTGAAGCTGTTTGTGTGTGTGATAGGTGTCAACTTTTTCAACACTTCAGGACACTTTCATCAATATTTGTAGCAAAACTACTTTTTACCGTGCACACTCTGACAGTAGTTTATGGTTTTGCATTAAAATATGCTGCATTGGCTTATGATGCATAACTTTATGTTCTTTAGGCTTTATACTATAGTGCTGTAGAGCATATTGAATGTAATAAAGGGAATAGCTCCCACAAATCGGGTTTATCTGTGTTTGCAGCAGGACTTTCACTTAATGTATTGGAAGGTGCAGTGAGGAGAAACAGAGGAATTTCAACACGTGGGTTATTCATCAAGGCCAGGAAACACAAATTATTGTTGAAGAGGAAATTCACTGGAGACTGTATACTGTGAGCGGAGGAATATCTTACAGCAAAAGCACTTTGTTCTTTCAAAGGCCAGACTTTTTATAAGCCAGTAGAATTGCTTGGTGTCAAAGCTTCAGGGGCATAAGGCGCTAGAACGGATGACCCGTGAGGACTAAATAAGAAAACAACACAGCTGTGCGCTGCAATTTCATGATGGTGATATCATCCGTGTTTAATTTATTTTGTTCGTCTGTCTGTTGATGTGTGTTCTGCGTGTTTCCGACTGTGCCTGTGTTTCTGTATGCAGACCATCAGGCCAAAGGAAGGGTGGCAGGTGTACAGCTCGGCTCAGGATGCAGATGGGCGTTGTATCTGCACAGTGGTGGCGCCTGAACAGAATCTGTGCTCCAGAGATGCCAAAGGCAGACAGCTCCGCCAGCTCCTGGAGAAGGTGTCTGCACGCAGCCACACACATTTCTGTTTACGTGGCAGCACACACACTCGCTCTATAACACACAGTACCTGTAAGCAACCAGCACACCTACATTAATATGGATACATCACATTGATTTCAATCATTATTTGTGCATCTTTGTTGCCCTAATTCTCAGAGCGATTGCATCAGCCAGGTCCATAACCCTATTTTCCACTTCTACATATATTACATGGATGACATCAGCTGAATGGCTGTTTGTGAAGAGCAGAATACTCTTCAGCTCACCTTAACAGAACTGGAGTGCCCCCATTTTTTTTGCAACAAACCATTTGCGACTATGGCTAAGATGGAATATTATCAGTCTTTTGATTGGGAATGTCATTTCTGACAGACTACCCTCAGCTGTTTGAGATACTATCATGGATTAAACGCATGCACTTTCAATTGATGTAATAAAATGAGCTCCAAACACAACAGCCAACGTTGTGAACTGGAGTAGAATCATCACTCTTAATTAAATATTTGTATTTCTTTTCCACCGTGACAGTAATCATTTAATACATTATCTACAAACAAACATTATGGTGCTGGAGTCATGTCATTAGTGAGCCATATGATGAAACATTGCTCTATCCTACATTTTAATGCCAAAGGCTGCTCTCTGTCATTCACTGGGGCCTTTGATACTAATGTACTAAGTTGCTTCAGGGCTTCAGTGAGGCCAGTTCAGGATCCCTCTGCCAGAGCCAGAGTATGCAGAACACAATATGGGAGTGTTGTGCCACTTTGCTAGTCACATGCTCCAGTAATGCTGGTTGGCTACAATTACAAACAAAGAAAGACGAAAGAAAAGACTATGTTTCTTCTTGTTCAGATGCCCTATAAACCTAGTGAGTTTTTTTTAAACCGGAGTGAGGCACTGTGTCAAATATCTGCTCAGAAATATGTCGTCAGACGTGACAGATTTAAACAGACAATTTGTTTTAAACTGTAAATCGAATCTAATAAAGTAAAATATGTTTTTTTAAAAATGAGAGAATACATATGAGAGTCCCACATGAATGTGAACTTCACTGACAGCTCTATTCAGCATGGATGGCTCAGAGTCATGTTGAAGGTCAAAATGTTGTTTTGTTCCTTGGCAAGTTAGGACGATGCAGGTTACCGGGAAACATCTGAACATGGAAGACATTTTAATCTTGTGTAGGAAGGAAAAATCAATGCCGCACTGTTTCATTCTTCTCAAAAGGTGCAGAACATGTCGCAGTCAATCGAGGTGCTGAACCTGCGGACGCAGAGGGACTTTCAGTACATCATGAGAATGGAGAGCCAGATCAAAGGGCTGCGGTCAAAGTTCCGGCAGATTGAATCGGACAGAAAGACGCTCGTCAACAAGAACTTTCAGGTATACTTTTGTTTGATGTTTAAGACATCACAAAAGCACCAAGGAAAATATCTCTTCTAAAGATACCTGAGGAGCATCTGAACTGATAAACTTTAATTCCTGATGAGATCAGTGCAGGCTTACGACTGCCCAGTCAAGGGCAAGAATGTCTTAAAAGCTACACACGGTTTGAAGGTAGCATCCAGCATGGATACTGAAGACTCTAAGTGACAACACTGATCTTGATGGTCATATCAAGTATATCAGTCATCCACATGTCCTACAGTATTTTAAGGATATTGACTATAATCATCTTCATTTTCACCCATCAGTGAAATTTGTCTACTGAAGCTTCTCCTTCCTCTTTTGTTACAGAACTGAATGCTGGATACCGATTCTAACTGTTTTTATTTACTTACACACCTGAAAGTCAGAAGGGAGGCGATAATATGCTGAAGTTTTCTTGAGTGATACATTCTCCCTCAGATAAAGATGTTGGCCCTATTACTGTAAAGCATCCTGAAACAGCTGCGCTGAAAACAAACTGAATTGTTCTGCCTGGTTGAGAGATTTGTTAAGAGAGGTATTTTTGCAGTGATGTATTCTTGGGGTTTTCTAGGAGCTAAAAGGAAAGATGGAGTCCCTGCAGCCGCTGATCCCTGTCCTGGAGCAGTACAAGACAGACGCCAAGCTCATCTCCCAGTTCAAAGAGGAGATCAGAAACCTGTCTGGCGTGTTGATGGGAATCCAGGAAGAGATGGGAGCCTATGACTACGAGGAGCTGCAACAGAGGGTGCTAAACTTGGAAAATCGCCTCCGCAACTGTATGAGCAAACTCAGTAAGTGCAATGCAGAACGAGTTCACCCAGGCACGGTGACCTCAGCTTATTCTGTGGCAACGGGATAACAGGCAGCTACCAGGAGATTGGAGCAAAGCTGCTAACGGAGGCAGAAATAATGTTAATGGACTGAGAAAACTTCTATTTGCAGAGGCAAAGAACAATTTTCCAAGCTAAATGTAAATGTTCACGAAGCGTTGCATGTTTGCTAAGTGAAAACATGCAATGAGTTTGTTTCATATATTTATTTTCCCTTTTTTTTGCCATTTACTGCTGTTTAACTGAACTAATAAGCTTCAAATTTTGCCAGGTCTGTCAGGTTGTGAACACTGACGGGGACTGTCAAAATGTCATCATGAAGAGTTAACAAGTGGGATGTTAACGGGATGTAGCTTGAAATCTGTGCCTCGAGATGACTGCTTAAACATTCACTGTGCATGAGCTGTGATTGATTAGGTAAAATAGCAGTTAAATACTTGCGTGTAAGCGATATCCTACTGTCATTTGGCACAATTAAAGTGTCTGGAAAGATGAATTAAGTGCTGTGCAAGTACTTCAAATATTAAACTGTAAGGGATAAATGTTCACATAGCTTTGATAAGTGAGAAGAGGTTGTATTGTGGTGGTTTCTCTCATTGTTCTGTTTTTCTGTAACAGCAGAGAAAGCATGTGGCAGTGTACATTTGCTGCACACAAGTCACTCTGAACTCAAACTCGAAACGTGCAGCTATTACTACTACCACATTTAGGATCTCCAGTTTTTTGATACTTAGTCCAGTTTTAACATCAAAACACTGGCTGTTGTTTTATCGTGTGGAGCGAGAGACATTTGTGCTGTATGTGACCAGAGCTGTGTGGTGTGTTCTCAGCATGTGGCAAGCTAATGAAGATCACTGGGCCGCTGACAGTGAAAACTTCAGGAACCAGATTTGGGGCCTGGATGACCGACCCACAGGCGTCTCCCAAAAACAACAGGGTGAGCCCAGTTAATGTGCCTTTCTTTATGTTGTAATCCTTTGAAGCAACAGCAGTTTAATAATTTACATACAACTGTGTCCCTCCTGTTGTTTAGGGGGAAAAGATGTCGCTGAATTACACACTGACTAAAACTTTTTTTTTTATACTGCACAGTTCAAGCATAAAACTTGATGCCACTTGCTGAACTTCTTTGTGTTTGTAAAAGAGTTGCTGGTTTGATTCTTTTCACTGAATGTAAAAATAACTCAACACTAACCAACTTACTAGAGAGTCTGCAGTAAGTTGTCGTTTGCTGCTTGGCACAGAACCTTCATCACAGTGATTCACAGAATGGGTAGAAGCCAATACACACACCACAGGAAGGCTGAGACTGTCAATTATCCAATGTGCTAGCATATTGGTTGCCTGCCCATTGAAGGATGCTGCACCCTTAAATCTGTTCACAATAAATGTTCAACAAACTGTTGTGAAAAGTAAAAACTAAAAACGTGTGAAAAGTCACTAAATCAAGGTAAAGAAATAAGGACAGTATTACCCTGTGCATTTCTGTAGTGTATTCAATATTACTCATCAAAATACAATGTGAGTACAATGTGAATCCTTTATATCTAAAAACTTGTTAATTAAAACCTTAAAGTTTGAACATTCTGAAAATGTCATTGTTTACATCTATGTGTACAACAATCTAACTCTAAGTAGCGGTGTTTTCTTCTTCCCTGCTTTTTGCTGACCCTTTCTTATGTTCCTTTGCATGTTATCACAACGCATTCAATGTTCTAGCATGAAGCGTGAATCATACTGTACTGTGTCGCTTACCATCTGATATAAACAGATACAAATAGGTACACAGACCTGGTCTACTCATAAAAACCTTACTCCAAAGCACTTCTCAAGGGATCTTAAATCTCTTAGTAAATATTGAAAAGCTATAAAAGAAACAGAAAAAACTACTAAACTTTGACAACTCAAAACTAAATATCTTTACTCATTCTTTTATTGTTTGCAGTATTCTGGGATTATAAAACAAAAAAAAAGTCTCTTTCTGAGGTAGTTTGCCTCTTTCACTCTCAATTTGACCTTATCAGTAGCAATGAAAGACAATAACAGTCCATCACCCAATGTTTGGCCTTCAAGAAACGTTTGGTCACTGTGTATTTTTATGTCTAAGTTTATGAAGCGCCTATGTTCTGCCATTCTCTTTTATAGTTGATGCCCTGTTTCTGCCACTTTTTTCATGGATGTATTTTCATATAAACACTTTTTGTTTTATACATGGTCAGGCTGATATTAGAGATTCTTCTAAATTTACAGCTGCCTTAGACCAACCACCCACTCACAGGAGTGTTGTCTGTTTGTATTTATTTGTCCCCAGGTCTGGTACATGGACAGCTACACCAACAACAAGATTGTAAAAGAATATAAATCCATTGCTGATTTTGTGGCAGGAGTCGAGTCAAGAACCTACAACCTTCCTTTCAAATGGGCTGGAACCAACCACGTGGTGTATAATGGCTCTCTGTATTACAACAAGATGCAGAGCAACATCATAGTGAGGTACAGCTTCGAGACGGGCCGCGTGGTGACACAGAGGGCTCTGGAGTCGGCAGGCTTCCATAATGTGTACCCCTACACCTGGGGAGGTTTTTCAGACATTGACCTGATGGCGGATGAACTGGGCCTGTGGGCCGTGTACGCAACCAATCAGAACGCTGGAAACATTGTCATCAGCCAGCTGAACGAGGACACGCTACAGATCCTCAACACGTGGAACACAGAATACTCAAAGAGGAACGCCGGCGAGTCTTTTATGATCTGTGGGACGCTCTACATCACTAACTCCCATCTGACCGGTGCCAAGGTCTACTACGCCTACTCCACTAAAACCTCCACATACGAGTATACGGACATTCCCTTTCATAACCAGTACTTCCACATGTCTATGTTGGACTACAACGCCAGAGACCGCGCCCTGTACGGCTGGAACAACGGTCATCAGGTCCTGTTCAATGTCACACTTTTCCACATCATTAAAACTGAGGACGACTCTTAAAGGGAAGAACACACTCTTACACTACACTTGAAAGAAATCATGAAAAAATAGATGGTTTCACCTGAATGTTCTAAGTAATTCTATTTATTTGTTAAATTATTTCATTTCTCTGAATAGTTTTGTGGATTTTATACACAGGTATTAATAACATTTAGCTTTTTCCTTGGTTTCATATGAAGAGTTCTATATGTGGAAATGTGAAACTTTATCAATGAGAAGTCAAAGTAACTGGCAGCACATATTAAAACAAAAACATACTGCAGGTAAGACATTATGACTAAATAGTGACATTTTTACAACTAGCAACTTTTCAAAATACTGAACAATGAACAACCAGTAATTTCTGCAGTTTCTTTTTCTCTCCAAAGGAAAAGCTTTTCTGAAATGAAGTCTTCATATTTATAATGGTTTTCTCATTCAGCATTGCATTTATTCATGCCTCTTAAATAATTCATATTTTGACCATGTTCGCTAATTCTTCATTTTGTTTCCATTCTTTCCTTGCCATTTATTCATCATCATCTGCTAATTTATTCCTACCTTTCACTGCCTCCACTTAACTTTCAATTTGTCTGTACTTTTCCTTTCAAAGATTTTTCCACTTGACCTTGTACAAGACCATGAGAAATGTGGTGAACCGTAACGCACCTGTATAGTTACTGTACTTGGCTTTTTTGTGTATGAAGATTCTCTGCCATCCAGGTCATAGGATAGCTGCAAGAGGTATGTCAAAATACTTCAGCAAACAGCAAATCTGGTTAGTACTTTGAGATATTAGCTTTTTTGTAACTTCAGCAACAGTTTGTATGCCTTCTTCAATGCAGTGCATTCTGTAAGATGAAGGATAACAGCTCTCGTGCATGAATGTTGGCTATCCTAAAAGCATTTTTACTGTTACTGTACATCTGTGTATTTTGTATTTGCACAGCATCTCATTCTCCACCTCTCTAACTATAATAAAAGTAAAGTTCCATTTATACAGACAACATTAGATACAGTAACTTTAATAAGCAGTCATTTCTGTAAATAATAACACATTACCAAAATAAAAGTATTGTTTTAGTTAAAGCGGTGTTTATTCGTCTTCTTAGGATGACAGAGTTTAAGACTCTCTCCTCTTCTGCAACCTAAAGCAAATACCGAAATACATCAAATGTGTGCGTGTAATGATGCTTTAGTGGCTTAAATCGTCACTCACTTCCTGACCTCACCACCTTACCTATTTTACGTCACCGTAACTTTTTCTGGGAGCTTTTATCACGTAAAGAGATTTTAACTGCTGCACTGCACGGGTCATGTTGACGTTGTGCTTTGTTCAGAAAAGAAAATAGGCTGGGCTGGGCAGAGTAGAGTGGACTCACTTAGAGTCTCATACTAGTTGCATATTTTGGCTTTATTTGGTTTTTAAAAAAAAAAGGTTTCTGCCTAAAAAGGGTTTCATAAAAAACAGACTGTTCACAAATGGGACTCTATATGGATAATAAAATGGAAACAAACATTACGATAATAATAAGCAACTCATACACAGAAAAATGCTATAACTATGATATCAAAAATATTTACACTATATCAAAAAAATAGGAGAAAAGATCATCATTCTGCATAACCATGTGTGATGGAGTCCCACGAATAGGTACAATTTGTAAAAAGGGTTTGCAATCTATTTCTTCATTCAGACCTGACTATGCAGAGCCTTTTTAAATCTTCAACAGCTGTTTCTTGAACTTTGAACATCTGAAATTGAGTGAGCACTTAGCGTCTTTATTCTTATAAGAAAAAAAAGTAATTTAGCACTATGGAAGAAATGAATTTCAGTTAAACTGTGACTTTGGAAGACTGTCCACCACCATGAGATAACAGTTTATGAGCACAACCAGTGGAATGTAATTTATTAACTGAAACTAGTGATAGTCTAAATCATATTTTACATGTAATTTAAATTCAATAAAAACTTTGGTATAATATAAATCTGACTGATATGATCATATGTGAATAAACTTGTACTCTCTCTATCATAGAAATAAGCGTCATGTAGCTGACACTAACTTGCCGACAGTTTCTTGAAGAGAAAATTAATCTCTCACATCTTATCAGGATTTACTTTACTTTAATTGTTCCAAGATCAACACGATAATTAACAAAAGGTGAAGAGATTTAGTAAGATTGGATAAGAACTCACGGGTAAACAATACAATTATTAAATAACACTTTGTAGATACACTGATATCTAACTATGGAAATTCATTAGGCCATGAACTTAGTTCTCAAACAGCCAGATTTGACCCAAACTTTCTTGTAAGGATAATGAGGGAGGAAGATCTTTTTACAGTGTAAAAATATACAAGTTTCCAAGCAATTTAATGTAGCAGTGAGACCTAAAATAAATCTTTGCTTCTAAGGTAATTATATTGTGAACTATGGCTTATGTCAAGGCATGTGGTTAATAATAAGATACTGACTAATGCAAACAAGAGGAGACGACATGAAAAACAAGTCAACGACGCTGACTAACTGTTTAAAGATAAACAGAATTTTAGGACTTCAAACAGACACATCTTGTTAAGATTCACACATTTCGTAGTGCAGCTGACTCATTAGGGAGCGATTCTGCAGCAAGGTGTGATTACACGGTGTGTGTCAGATGACCTTGCCGACTTACATGCCCAAATGTAACTATCACTGTTGCAACAAGCGTCTGTACACACAAATATACATGAACCCACACATACAGGACACACTGATATCCTGCGTAAGAGCACTGACAACCCACAGCTCAATCTCTGGCTGGCTCGGTGTTGAAACTCTCCTCCAGGTCAGATTGCCGCAGGTCAGACAGACAGGAACCATCTGAAAGGTCAGAGAACCAGCCACACAAACTCCATGCCTCACAGTATTGATCTCCCCAGCTATTGATTCCTGAAGTGCACAAGTGTCAAGCCCCTTTCCCGTCTGCGAATGCATATCCTTCTTCACCATAGTAATAATCATTCAGTTCTTGGATTCATGTCATGTACAACTTGACTGTTCTAGAGTAGATGTCAGGGTTCTGTTAAACCCTGACAGGAGAAGAATGCGAATCTGTACACTAACATGTTATTGTACAACCTCCTCCTTCCTTGTGGCCAGAAATGTTTGAACCACAAACCCTGACAACGCATCAACTTCGCTGCTGGTCATAATTTCAGTTTTTCGATGATTGGTGTACTAGATTCAGTGAAGCACGCACATGTTCACTCATGCTTTGCTTGTTTTTTTGAGTGGTTACTGTAATATAACACACTCTCATTCAGTCAGGTTTTCATAAATGCTTGTACAGTACAGTTTAATAAATAATAGTATATCATATTATATATGTATATGTATACGGAAATAACTTAGCAAACGGTTTAAACGAAAATGTAAACAAATGGGCACAACTTCCCTGCTCCGGAGGGTGGTCTCTACAGAAAAAACACAGCATACCAACATGGAATACACAGCAACATGACAAACAACGTGCAGGGAGCATTAACAATAATAAACCCCCATGGGAATTGATTTTAAAATAAAGAACATTCAGGGTGCACACTAACAAACCCATGTGGGGAGTAGGCTGAAGAAACATTTTAGCTGCTACAGTGCACACATCACCACACAGACTAGTAAATGCTTTACTGTAAATGAAATGCCAAGTCAGTGCAATTAGATATGATGAATATGGTGTTTTTGTTGTCACTAAACACAACATGGTATGTCTTCAATATATTACTAAAATTTGTTTACTTCCCCTTTTGTTTTTTAGTGGCGTCACCACAATATTACCTGAACTAAGAATTTAATGACGTTTAATCTGTTTAAAACAAATTAAAAACACTCCGTTTACTGGAATCATGTTGCTTGGTTACAGCTTGGGGTTCAAATTAAATCCCTGTCAGATATTGATATTAACAAACACAGGAAATAAACGCAGGCCAATTTAGTCTGCTCAAAGTGAACTAGTGAAACCGTGCTTTACACACAGTACTGCCTTGTTTGCTGCAAGGTATTGCCCACCACTTAAATGAGCAACTACTGTGGTCCAACAACAGTGAAATTTTATTTATCATCTTTACGATACAAACATTAAAGTTTGCTGACCAGCAGTGTGAATGACTTTAGTTGTCAGTCCAGCTTTGCCAACACAAAAAGATTAGAATAAAACCCATAGGTTTAGCACTGGAGTGGAATAATCCTTTTACCATATGTTAGCTGATATACAACGCATAAATCTGATTATAACTGATATATGTGAAGCTACAAATCATCCTGACAGCTGTTAGCTAATCCTTTGTGAGTGGGAGACGAAGTTGTGTTCCCTTATCACGTGTTAAAATGGTATTTAAACATTCATGGCTGCATTTACACACACATGAAACACAGGCAGGCATCAGGAAATGCAGGAGTAGGGGAAACAGCAGCTAAAGATCTCCTCTTTTAGATGAATGTGCATATGTTTACAAAAAAATGGAAGAAAGGACTAAGCAAAAACAAAAAAAAGACATTCTTGAGAAATTGTGCTCTTAAAAAGCTGTTTTCAGTGCCTGAGCCAATTTCCAAGTTGAGTGAGGAAACAAGTTGCTTTTAGAAAACATCAATTCAGATTCGACAGTGTCAGGTGTGCTCTTATGCAATCGATGCACGTCTTAGCACGGTGGAAAACAGTCTGAGTTCAAGACAGAGCCACAGACTGATGTCTCTAAAACAAGTCAACTGTGGTGATTGAAGTCATTAAAGCTAACAGCCACTAGTGGCAGGGAACTTTACATTTAAATGGGCACTATAACAAGACAAGATTTAGCTTTCATCAAATACCTCCCTTTACATGTCACACTTTATAATTGAGTTTGTCTCCAGATGAGTAAAAATGGAAATTGTGCTCTGGTTGCTGTGATACAAATTGTTGTTCTCAGTTTAAGAATGAAAACAGATTCACTGCAATGTTGTTTTTGGTAGATTGGACACTGTGTGTTCTACAGACAGGGAAAAAAAACCCATTACAAAATAACTTTACAAAAATAATAATGACACTAATGTTGCTGTTCTATCTCTGTGTTACACTAGTTATTAAAAAAGGCACAAGAAAAGCATGAGATTTATGAATAATTTCTATATGTCACACTTTATATGGGATTCCTCTGCTACTGTGCTGGCTGTCATATCCTTTTTTAAATGAGACAGCTTTTGCTAATCCAACACAATTATAGAATAAAGACACACTAAATTGCAGTTTATTTCCCAAGGTCCTTTGGAGGCAGCTACTTTAAAGGCATCACGCATCACCACACAGAAGGCAAATACCAGGACAAAGATGCTCACACTCAGGTCAAAGGATCCTGCACAAGACGTAGCAGCTATTGTAGTCAACGGTTTGAACACTGAGATTTACAGAACATCTAACTTCCTGAATATATAAGCAGGAGAACTGTACGCTGATGGCAGCACAGTTGACTGAACAAATTCAACCTCATAGAGTGCTGGTGTGCAGTGATTGATTGTGAGCAATACAAAGCATTCAAATGTGGCGAGACTAAGTTTATGAGATCCTGTTAGTAATCAATACAGTTGTAATGAAAGGCAGAGAGATTCTATTATTTCAACCAGACAAAGAGTGGATAAACTGGCAAAATTAAAGTAAAGGGACATTGCACTGTGGACATGAATGTATTATATGGAAGAAAGCAATCCAGGAATGGCAACAGTGTGAAAGGGAGACATTTCTACTCACTGCAGAACAGAGTAGTGAGCATAATAAGCACAGGGGAGGGAGGGAGAAAATAACTTGTATATATGAAATACAAAATACAAACCTAAAAAGCACACTCCAACTGAGGAGGGCCAACAACTATAAACACTTGTCTCTGAATAGAAGAAAAAATTGGCTTTGGGAAGACTGGTTTATCAGGAACAATAATACAAAAAAAGTATTATATACGTTGGGGAAAAAGGGAGGAGGATTAAGATTGATGTTCACATTTCTGAAGGACACTGTGCTAATTAAAAAGATTTAAGCGCAGTGATATAATGGAAAAGTTCAGAAGGTGGCAGCAATGCAACAATTAGGATGGCGGCTGCTGCAAATGACCAAAGAAGAAGATGGAGGAGGAAAAGAGGAGGAAGAAGGCCAGACAAGTGGAAGGGGGCCACAAGCATGGAACGACAAACATAGCTTATTGTAAGGTAGGTCATGGTTCACTACTTGTTTAATTTGCCTTGTAAAATCACTGAAATGTGTATCTGAGGCATGCTAGAATACTATTTGTTCGTTTAAAAAGTAACGTAGTCTTGCTTTAAGATATTCCTTCTTGGTCTTCTGTCCTTGAGTCTGATTATTTGTTATGAGGATGCACTGAAATTCCTTAAAATCACACCACAGAGCATTTCTTCTCTTGATTAACTACAAAATATTATTTGTTTTTCACGAGCAAGCTTGTGCTTTAAAACAGCGATTGCTTTGACTGTATGTGCTTTTAAACACCACAGGCCAATCCACTTTGCCTAAGCAATGATTAGATTAAAAATGTCAGCACTGAAATTATTCATAGATCACACTTTAATGAAATTATAACAGCTGGAGACAGTTATATCCTCGCAGAGCAAATAGTTTACAACATTTACTGCATGAGTCACCACAGTGGGAATCAATTCTCAGCCTGTCTTTAAAGTTTAAGATATAGTGCACAAGAAGAAAGACTTCTTGAACAAATGAGAAACAAACACTGAGAAGGAGACAGAGGCGACAGCATTTCTGCACATTCTGCCAACACCTCCGCTTTTTTCTTCACAACATTGCTCTGTAATTCCTCCAACAATTATTACAGACGAAAAGAAAAAACCCTTGTACTCACAAGCAGCGAAAATGTCACATCCCCTCAAGCAGTAACAGATGATCAAAGCTACTATAAGCTCTGTCCACCAAACGGAATTACTGAACCCTGAGGCAAGAATTATCATCTGAGATTTTTAGATATTTCACTGTGGGGAGATAAAGTAGAGGAAATGGAAACAGGCTACTTGTGAGTTTATAATGTTTTGTGTAAGAACACAGCTCCAATTCTGTCGATAAATAGAGATGGAGAAGGATTTTTTTTTTTTTTTGCCCTTCATGCCGTTGCTCCACATCATTTGTGTTAATTTTGAATGTCACTCGTTCTGGATTTGCATTTCTGTATTTGGCTGCACTCCTCTGCAATCATCCCTTATCTGTGTGCACAGCAGCTAAGGGTTCGTGTCTCTGAATGAATATGTTCAATAAACCTGTCACAGCCCAGACTTGTTGACTCTGTATTGACTCAGGTTACAGGCATCCATCCTTTTTATTAGCTTCAGTTTGGCTACAGATTTACAACGTGATGTTCTGCCCACACATGACAATGACATTAAAACACAAAGTCACTTTATATAGTTTACACGTTTGTTATTCTGCCCAGTTATTGTTGCTTTTGATAATATGAGCTGAAGAATATGGGCTTGGTGTATTATGTTTTTTGGATCCGTAAGTTGTTTGGTTGTATTTTGTTCAGATGCATATTTAGAGACTTAGTGGATTTCGAACACCAAGTACATTTTTGTTAAACTAAATCTAACATGTTGTTTCAGAAGAGGAACCTTGCTGGACTTCTCCTGGTCTCTCAAAAAGGAAACTCTGAGAAAGTTTATCACCTCATAAGATTTAGACATTCCCATCACTCCTATTTTTGCCTTTGACCTCTCCATATCAATCACTTTAGCCTACAGAAGCAGTTTTTCTTTTACATGTGACCTCAGTTTTAGGATATACACTTTCATATGATTAACAAGCCCTTTAAATATTTCAATCATTATTTGGCGGCACATTATTACGATTCTTAACGTTACACAGTGCAGTATTTTGTTGTATTGGCTGTTTCATGGAGTCAGCATATAACAGTAGACCGAAGAGAGCTCACATTGCTGTGGATTGCACTTAACTGTAGCCTTCTACAGCTGTCAGGACAAGCGCACTGAGATCTGACGGTCAAACACATTGAGGCAGATTAATTAATTTGCAGATTAATTTCCACTGCTCAAACCACACAGACGAATCTGTTAAGAGGGCTGCAGAAGCTTTCGTGTCAGTATTGTAAAAAAAAGATTGGATCTATTCTTTCAAGGAGAAAGCTCCAGGGCTTGATAGAGAAAGAGCATAATAAAAGAAATATTGCACTATACGGTTTACTGTATATACAGTACATGTATGCATTTTTGTAAGAAGTGCCCATCAGGTTAATCCAACTTGGACAAA
>JAUBNQ010000009.1:16506732-16521656 GCA_032353495.1 Ctenopoma kingsleyae
ATCCAGCAAAGGGAGCCCTGGATCAATATAGAGAGTGTGTGTGTGTGTGTGTGTGTGTGTGTGTGTGTGTGTGTGTGCATGCGTGATTAGAAGACGCTTGTATAGTAGAGAGGGTGAGTCTGGGGCTGAGGTGCAATGTTAATTAGGCTGATAGTCACTGGTCCTGTCAGGTTCACAGGGGTCAGCTTACTAAGAACTGTTTCTTCTCTCTATGCTGCATCACTCTATATGTGAAAAACAAAAGAATGCTGCGTATGAATCTATGAGATTATGAAAGCAACATGTGGGCTGAGATTCTTCGATTTTATCACAGTTATTCAATTTCAACTTTCATACTCTCTTCTTCTCAGAACTGCCATATTGCCAGGGGGTTGCAGCTCCGCCGGCCACCTGCTGTGCACACCACCAGGTAAGACGGACCACAAAAAACCTCTAATCTAAAAACAGAATTTCACTGCCTCATATATAAATGCCAATAAAAAAAGATTATCTTTCACATCATGTGTTAGTATCACTCTGTTTTAAAGTTTCAGACTAGAAAATAATTATTTTAATTTAATGTATAAATTAGGCACTTTTCCAATGAAAAGGGCAGCAAAAGTTAATAATTTGTTTTTTTTTCTATATGAAGGTTGCATTAATTTCACTTTCCCTTTAACAGTTTCTTTTTTCATTGTCTCAGTTGTTTAAATTTAAATTTCAGGCATTTAACAGTTAGATGTGACAGAAAACAGTCAAATTAAAACAGAAAGAGCTAAGGATCCTGAAGTTAACGAGCTTGCAGCAGTTCCACGGGTTTAATGAGAGTAGCACATATTCACTGATGTGTGGCATGACCTGATGTTTGATGATCTTGCATCATGTCATCTGAGCTTTTTTAAGACTTGCCTCATCCAGGTCACAGTATTTAGTTCGCTGGCAGGTTTAACACTTTTAGATACTGTATTTTGATGAGCTGTGGTGGCGAGTTACAAAAATAATGTACTTTACTTGAATAGGTCTATTTTAAACTATTAACTGTACTTGTTTACATCTCTGAGAGAAATTTTTGCTCCATTACATTTATTTGACAGTGTATTAGTTACTTTGCAGAGCAACATTTTACATACAAAACATAAACTGTCCAGGAGAATATGGTGCATAGATAGTCATGTTGCTTTAAATGCAGTTTTTATGCTATGCAAAGCTAATCCTTAACATGGTAGATGTGACAGAAGACGTGTAACACCGTCTAAGTCTTGAAATGAATTCAGAACCACCAAATTAAACACTGTTCGATTCAGTTGAGAAGCTCAGGAAGATATACTAAATGACAAGATAAATGATCTTCTTATTATATGGTGTATATCATGAGATTATTAAACATTAGACAGTATTTTGCTCTTGCAGGTAATTAAAGCAAAACTAAATTTAAGTTTCAATTAGTGCATTTTTAATAATTACTGTTTCTTGTAGTGACAAATGCCCCAAACAACAGTACAGTACATACATCAAAATTACTCAGGATAATGTCATTTAAGATGAGAGCAAGCAGCAAATTGTCAAATCTGAGCTGGTAATAATAAAATTGGGTACTAATGTTTAATTTCCTAAGTTGGGTCTGAAAATCTGAAATGTTTTGTATGTGAAATTTTGGTTTGTTAAGTAGCTGTATCTCAGGTACTGTGCTCTATATTAGAATTTTTTGCTATTCAGTAGTATACAAACAGTCACATTTCACAGCTTGTTACAGTACGAGTCGTTTGCTCTCCCACGGCGGTAATATTCAAGCTCATCAGCCTCATCCAGATGACCATCTGAGCAGGACATCAGAGCGTGAGATCCACACCAGAGAATTCATTAGTAGTCCTGAAATGCACAGTGCCACCATCCATTGGTTTCTTTGAGGTAACCAATGCAATTCAGACTGTTGGGGTGGCCTGAGGCAATGACACCATCACTTGCGGCAGGAGAACAGTAATTGGACTGTGTGTCAGATAAATTCAGGTTGTGACTATCCACTCAGCACATTGTTGCCTTGGCCCAGATACAAAGCTATATCTGAGGCACTTCACCAACCTATAATAGTTCTTAGCTTTTCAGTGGGGGTCAGAGATCTTGTAGGTTAGCAGAGCGAAACATCTTTCAGATGTTCTTTTTAAACAACTGACAGTATCACCCAGCGGCTCTTTTATATACGGTAAGAGAAGCAGAAGAGAGCTAAAACATTTAATAAGAATTAAAGCACTTTGCAAATACTTTATGAAACTTTGAACAGTTTTATTTTGAATTTCTGATACAGTACAAATTTAATCAGCTAGGCAAGACAGCACGGAGCATAAAGTATAAAGCATGACAAAGGTTTATTTGTCAAATACAAAATATAATTCCTCTTTATTTACAGCTATATTAATCTGAAACCTAATTTTAGTGAAGTGTGATATTTTATTAATTATTAATTTATTTACTGTAATGACCCTGGAGAACAACATATGGCAAACAAAGAAATACAACAGCAATAAATTACTAAAAAGAATGGAAGCAACAGTAAACACATTTTTCATTCATGCGATCAACATTACATGATGCTTCATTTAACATCGTACATAAACTTAAGGTGTGTGCGTTCATTTACACATAAAAAAAATACTGCTTCTAAAGTGCTTATCGATTGCACATAGAATATGCATATATATATATATTTAGCAGAAATGTGTTTTTTTTCCAATTCAGATGAAGCACTAGCTCTTTTTTAATCAGCTTCTGCTGTAAAAAAAAAAACAAAAAACATTATTTCATACAATGTGTCAAACATGATTGGTTTAATATTAACTTCTGTTTGCAGCCAGTGGCTTGTAAAGTTCACATTGGCAAGTAGCCGGCCAGGCTCAACTCTACTCTGAAAAGTATTTTGGCTAGTGAAATACTGTTAGTTTACTGCCCTGCAGAGTAACAAATTTAAATGTGACTTTTTCACTTTTTCCTCTTCACTGGTGAAACTTTAATGTCTTTTCGTCCACCTCCGGTTCGTCTCTGTAACGTAATGTCCTCGTCTTCTGCTGTTTGTTGCTTGGCAAAGTTGACAAACACCTGAACAAGAGACAAACTAATTTTAATACGCTGTCATAGTCAAAAAATCCATAAAAAAAACTGCTGGAGTAATATTTTAGAAATAACAAGGTAATAGCAAGATAATATCTAATGAGGTAAAAATGTGTCAGCGTTAAAATGAAAGTAATACAATGGTAGTTACTAAAGGATTAACCAGGTAATAGCTCAGTATGAGCGATAGAAAAATAGGAAAAAAAAGGTAAAAGGAAGCCAAAAGTACATGGGTAATAAAATAAAAATCAAGCACCAAGAGCTGTTTTTAATAAATTTCACGGTAATGTTTGTAATGATAAAGCTGGACGACATGACCTCCCCCCTCCATGTCATCAGATTTATTTTTTTTAATGATGATATAACAAAGGGTGTCTCTGTGTAATTGGCATTGATTTAAAGGTGCTGTGAGATGGAGAAGGGGGGGCAAAGCAATATGTGAAAGAAGAATTCAGTCATTTACTTTTTCATTTGCTTATTCACTGCAGATATTGAGAAACAATCTGACGTCACAGTCAACTGTTCCTACAGACACAAAGTGCTACCTTTTTTTACTGCCATATGGCATTAAAATACCATAATCTACTTTATATATGAAGGATTGAGGGTCATATTTTACATACATTTCTGCTATTTTTTTTATTATGCAAAAAGGATAAAAATATTATCACTGCTTAAACTGATTCTGTCATAAAACAATACTGTTGTGCCCATAGGTTAACTTGGAATCTAATTTGTACTTCAATTTGATGGCTGGAATACAGTATTTCTGCCATTTGTTTTGGGACCAACGATTTCCTTTTTTCTACTCTTTGGATTTTATTTGTGCGTACATGACATCGCAGTCACTCATCCTTTTTTATCTGACATCCTTGTTGCCTCATCTGCGCTTTGTAAAACATAGAACACGGTTTGTTTGTGCATTTATTCAGGACATTCTGAGAGAAACTAGCAATGGACGATTTCTCAGATTACCATAGTAGAAGGGTTGCAGTGAGGAAAACGATCTGAAGCACACAGCTGTGCCATCACCAGTTGAGCTAACAACTCATGAGGGGGCAATTGCAAATAAAAAATTTTATTTATCAACCAAAGCTCCATGGAAATATAAGATATCTTTTTCTAAAATGCAGCTCATCTGCAATACAGCAGTAACATTTGCCTCAGCTGTGGGGAAACAATCTATATGCAAAGATATTCAAGATTTGTAAGGGGAATAAATACCTCCCGTGCATGCATGCTTCGCTATCCTACATAAAAGTCTAACATGATATTTTTGTACTGTGCTTCTGATTCATGCTGCAACAAATGAGTAATAAGCTGGCAACAAAATCTACGCAACTAGTAGAAGGTATTCCCCACCAAGATCCACCCCAGCTTGTAGATATGGGCACAATCAATAGTGTTGTAGAACAAATTTGGAAAATTTCAAATCTATCCTTTAGTATGTTGTGACTTCGTGTTACCAGGACAAATTGCTATAAGATTCATTAAGTACAATGACATCTCTGAGACTGTTATCACTTCCCTCTCTTGTTAGTTCATACGTACAGTACATACCTGGTCTAGTGTTGTCTGAGAAACAGAATAATCTTCGATGCTGAGCCTTTCTTTATTGGCCACCACCAGCTGAAATATCCGGGCCAGGGAGGAGGAGGCAATCTCATACTGCAGTGTGTTGTAGTGCTTCTCCCGCTGAACACAGCCAGGGAAGCAGCTCTCCATGAAGCTCTCGACAGGCTCCAGCTCAGGGGACAAGCCCACTTTAGCTGCCCTCACCTTCATGGTCACCACATAGCCATCACCAAATCTGGATAAGGGAAACATTAAAAATCTTAATTATACATGTCTAAGGACATACACTGCTCAAAAAATTAAAGAGACACTTTGAAAACACATCAGATCTCAGTTGGAAAAAAAATCATGCTGGATATCCATACTGATATGGAATGGGTAATGTGTTAGGAACAAAAGGATGCCACATCATTTGATGTGCTTCAATTGCTTAATTCCAAGTCACCAAAAAATTTAAACTGAAAAACTGATGCAGCAGGTTAGTCCAATTTGCTGAAATGTCATTGCAGCAACTCAAAATGGTACGCAGTAGTTTGTATGGCCCCCATGTGCTTGTATGCCTGCCTGACAACATCGTGGCATGCTCCTTATGTCTCTGTCTGTACAACCTCTATAGGGTCCAGGTATCACCTCATGCTACCAGTAGTGACACTGACCTTAGTCAAATGCAAAACTACTGAAAAGCAGTCAAAAAAAGATGAGGAGGGAAAAAATGTCTGTGGCCTCCACCTACAAAACCATTCCTGTCGTCTTATTGTTGCCTCTTTAGTGAACCTGTTAATTTCATTAAAACCAGAGCAGCTGACAATGATTAACGACCCCCTCTGCTACTTAACTGACCAGATTAATATCCAAGAAGTTTAACTGACTTCATACTGTACTCTGATTAAAAAATGTTCCTTTAATTTTTTGGAGCAGTGTATTATAGTACATTTACACTTCCTACAACTTTTACTACTTGGGATGTCGTTATGCTTGGTAGTTACTTGGTTGTGGATCAAAGATTATTACCAATAATACAGAGAATAGTTTGTTTTTTATCTCTGAAGATGTTGTACATGATATTAGTACTGTAAAGTCAAAATGTATTTTTATTCATACAGACACTAGAGACAGAGACTATTTTGTTGGTACTCTTTCACAAAAAAAGTGCCTAGTCCAGACCTTCCGTTCCACCTTTTACCATAGATACGATTCAGACCAGGGCTCATATAGGGCCACTTCAGAATAGTCCAGTATTTAGATTTTAGCCATTCTTGGATACTTTCAGCTGTGTTTTCAGTCATTTGAGGACCTGTGAACTGTGACTGAGACAGAAATTTATTATATCACGCAGTACACTTCTTGATAATCTTGAGATTTTGTTGTGTCCTGCACAGATTCAGGACACCCAGTGCCAGACACAGCACAGCAGCCCCAGAAACCGACACACCTCCATGTTCGGCGGTAGGTACAGTGTTCTTTTCTTTGTGAGCTTAAAAAAAAAAAAAAAAAATAAGGAACATAGAGCTGATGCAGCTTTCTAAAATGATCCCGTTTTGTTTAATACTGTATGTCTGAGTGATATTCTCCTGGAAGCACTGTAGCTTTTCCTTTAAACAGTGGAGTCCACCACGAAGCTCGCTGTCACTCAAAAATAACCAATGTTGAGATGACACGCTGAAGTATTTGACCTCGGACTTCAGCTTGTGTGTCTTTGGCTCTTTGTCAATCATTTACAGTGTGCTTCTATTCAATCTGGGGTTTGATTTTCATCCCTATAGTTACAGCCAGGGAGGATGGCTACAGGTCCGTGGACCTTAAACTATAGCAGTTGTAGTCACAGGGGCATCAGCCTGTCTTAAAGCCTTCACCTTTAAAATGCTTGTCTATAATTGTCTTTCTTATCTTCTCAGACAATTCACTTAGCTTTTTCTGGTCCATGTTCAGTGTGGTGCACACCGTAATACCAAACAGGTTGACTGCTTTTCTCCACCGAAATAAGCTGAAAACATGTAATGCTAATAACAGGAAACATTTGGTTTGAAATACCACTATTATCCAATTATTTGTAATCTTTTCTAGTTGAGATTATCACTGTAGAATACTGTACTACACTGTAGAGTAATAATAATTTATGTCTTTAACGCTGTGCTTTATGATATGACAGGACATACAGGCTTCCATAAGACAAATGCTTTTAATTTAACCACTTTTCACGAGGAATGAAGCATTGTTTTAATGAGCTGTAAAGGTACTAACAAATGTGTTTACAACTGTATATTCATGCCGTCCACAAAGTCTCAGCACTTGAATCTTATGTATCATACTTTTAATTCTAGTTTCTTCTATTTTTAGAGATTTCAATTTTGATATTAAACTTGTTCCTAAAATGGTTACAAGCCTGTTAAACACAGTAAACCTCTTACTTGTATTTGAGATGCTGGATGGTACCCAAACACTTGAAGGTCCCATTGACCATGATGGCCAGTCGAGTGCAGAGGGCCTCACACTCCTCCATACTGGTGGAACACAACAACAATCCATCTTTTCAACAATCCATTCGTAGTGCTGTTATTTCATGTCTTTCTAATTCTAATCTCACAGATTTCATCAGCATGTCCTGGCAGAAGAGTTAACTATGTTTGGTTAGCTGCTGTCCTGTAGCAGATGTGTGTATTGAATTAATTTCATCATTAGATGTTGAACCTGTGTGATGTCAGCACCACGGCCCTGCCGTCCCGAATGACGCTCATGATGGCATTCCACAGAAAACGTCGAGAGTGCGGGTCCATCCCCGTCGTGGGCTCGTCCTAAACACACAAAACAAACAGTAAACTTGACTGTGTGAGCACATAATTTCATATGAACAGGGACCAAATCCTTATCTCTATCAGCATATGGCAAAGATCTCAGATTTATGCCCATTTGAATTGAATTGCACTGTTGCCTGCCAATGTATAAAACATTCAAGGCCAGGCTTGACTGAACCCATATGGCTTCCCATCTGGATCCATAGACCATTCCATTGATAAATCCCTGCATAAAACCCAAAAACCCAAACAATGGGCTCATGTGCTCCTTGTCATTTACTAACTCACCAGCAGCACCAGCGCTGGGCAACCAATCATTGCGATGGCAGTGGAGAGTTTCCGTTTGTTGCCTCCACTGTAGGTCCCTGCACAGCGGCTGGCATATTCTGTCAGACCCAGCTTCTGAATGCCCCACTCTGCCACCTACAGGATGAACAAGGTACATGTGCTGAAACAGTTCTTCCTCTCAGTGTGCCTCGATGCACATATGTTTAGGATGGGCAACCTCTGCTGTTAACTGAGCCCTTCATAAAAATATTACTGCCAGATTTAAAGGACAAAACAAACATAAGCAAATGCTGAGTGACAGTAAGAATGGAAAAAACTAAATTAACAGAACAGATAATCTCTGTTTGTGAAACATCTTTTGACAGCTCAAGATGTAAAGCAGCTGGAGACCTACTCACTCGGGGGATCTCTGACTCAGGTACCCCTCTGAGACGAGCGTAGAGATAGAGATGCTCCCTGCCGGTAAGGAGCTCGTCAGTGGCATCAAACTGGGGGCAGTAGCCCATGTTCTGGTGCACGTCCAGAATCTCTGCCAGGATGCTGCAAGACACAAAGTGCCCACTGCAGTGAACCAATTGAGCACATAATATCTACAGTCCATGGCAGGAGAAATTAAATTTCAAAAAATTCTGAAAGGGGTTAGATTATGAATGAATTGTATAGAACTGGAACGAAACTGTACAAAAAAAAAATCCTTCAAATGTAACATGAGCCTCTCATATTGAATGTTCACATTGAGACCATAATCTCTGAAGAGACGTCAGAAGTACACATTTCTGTATTTTAAGTGGGTTCACTCGCCAAAAAAGGTTAGGGACCATTACAATAGGTAGTTCTAAACGTCTGTTACACTAGACTTGAATTCATCTGTGTTTTAAGAGAGTTTAACTGTTCCAAATGCTGTTTAAGAGATATTTTTCCATCCTGACAAAAAGGGAAACTTTCATATAGTTGGCATGTATTATTTTTATGAGAGAATACTGGAACCAAAACCACAGCTCCATTACAAAAATTAATTTGGGATTTCAAAAACAAATTGTCAATTAAACCCTAGCTCCTAGCTTTTTCCTTTTAAAGAGAAACGTGGCTTTTAATCACAGGATGATTCAGATAGTTTCATTACAGAGAATTCTGTGTGACTGATCTCAACCTTAACCTTAAACTTTCAAACTTTCTGGACTGTTTCAAACAGTTACCCATCTGAAACTGCATGAAGGATAAGCCAGATTTTTTTCTTTGTTAGTATTATCTGATCCAGCCCTGAATAGTGTTTCTATTGTACTGTCCAGGGAACGTTTTGAGTGATCTTGATGTACCTGTAACCAGCCACAGTAGCCTCTCCAGAGCTGACATCAGTGTCACCAGTGAGCATTTTGAAGGTTGTTGTCTTCCCAGCTCCATTAACTCCCAAGAGACCAAAACACTAACAGGACAAAAGACGAAGAACCAATTCTGCTAAATTACTGAAAATAAAGCACTGAAATGAACTCATAATTAAAGAGAATTTACTATTAGTCTGTCTGATATTCAGTTTGCTTTCACACAGATGTCTGTGTGACAGTGTAACAAACACAACCAGACAAAACAATACTAGAAATAAATAGTCCAGTATGTATCTACGACATATTACCTGCATCTCTAACAGCCAAACCGAGTGAAAGCTTAATAAGTGTGGTGAGGAAGCATGAGTGTTGAAAATACAAAAGACAGTAGTAGCTCTGAATGTAAATGAACTGAACTATACCTCTCCTGCGGGGACTCCTACACAAATCCGGTCCACAGCTGCCCTCTTCCTGCCTACATAGGTCTGTGCAGAGAGTGCAGGGCAACAATATTTATTTGTGTAGTACTTTTTTTATAACAAACATTTAGAGAGAAAATAATTATAATAAAATATGCCAGATGCTATTTTCTTACAATATAAACCTGCCGACGCATTAGTGGGCTATAGCACATTGTTATTATTTTCTCTATGCAACTGATGTTCTGTGGATATGTCCACCATTACTCTAAGTGCATACTTGTTGTATATGAATATGAATGAAATAATTTGTTTATTTTGCCACAGACAATGCCCATTACAGTCTAAAATGTAATATGAACTCAATATGATTATGTGATTTTTACCTTAGAGAGGTCTCTGATCTGCAGAATGTCTGTTTTGTTCCCTCCATCATAGATCCTTTGCCTCTCTGCTGCCACATCATCATCTTCATCTTGGCTTTGAGTCTGCTTGTAGTCTGATAACCTGAAACATGCAAGACAACCATCTGTCAGCAAACCAGTAGAAGAGAGCGGCATTTTATCTGTTAATAACTGAACAAGTTCTGACACTAGATCATTTGTCCATGGAAAGGTTGACATGCCATGTATGTAAATATTTTAAGCTAGTCCCTCACCAGTGTTCCAAGAAGAACCGGTACTGGATCAGAAGATTGAGAATAAAGTAGACAAAGCCTTCCACTGCCATAAAGGCAATATTTTTCCCCACAAAGTCCCATTGGAAAGGATTTGTTGTGTACTCTTCACCTGAAAACACAAATGAGGGCTGTACTGAACATGAAGCCTTTATTCAGTGGGTAAAAAAATATTTTATGCTTCTCTCTCCTGCGGAAGTAACTCATTTTTACTGCAGTCAGTCACTCAGATTTGACATGACTGAGCAGCTGGTCACAACTGTCTGTGTGAAATTAGAAGTATAAAATAGTACTTTGATTGCCAAAGTTAAACCCCACAGATTTTTCCATCATTATACGATCCATTAGTATCTAGTACTTACCAAATCTGTCAAAAACATCAGTAACGGCTTGATTCATGGCCATGTCTATCAGTCCTCGCCCCAGGCAGAAGTGAGGGAACACCAACAGGCCTTTCTTTAGCCACTCGTTGAACTTTAGCAAAGGCTGGCAATACCAAAACAAGTGTTTATATATTCTGTTCACATTTCCCTGAAGAGCTGAAAACATGTAAAATATACATTAATATCAGACTAGATGTGGTTTGTCCGTGTTGTGGGAGAACTATCCTACACTAAAATAAACTCCTGACTCGTTTACAAGGTTTAGCATTGGGTCACATATTGTGTTCTCATGCAAACATTATGAAGGAATGCACCAAACTTAAACTTAAAGAAACGTACTGAAACTTATAGTATTTACATGTGTTTGTAAATGAATCCAGATCATTGAAGCTGTGTAAAGTAAACTCCAGCTAGTCATTAGAGTCATCAGAGCTGCACTTTATTAACTGATGCCATAAAACTTTTAAAACTCTATTATTTTTACGTTATATGTGAGATGAATCTGCTTTCCATTATCATGTCCTACATTTGGACTGAGGTTCAGACTCTTGAAAACAACAGACAAAAAGAAAAACTTGCTTTTATATTAAAACAAAAACTTGGGACGATTCATCTATTGTGACAACAGACGAGAGTAGTGAAGACTCAGTGGTAGGTTTGTTTAAACGCTTGACATTGTGGCTGTCATCGTTGTCTTACGGGTCCAACACCTGAGCTGTACAATGTAAGTAAAAATCTGCTCTGTCTTTTTACACTGGTCTTTCACAGTGTCTCCTCACACGCACACTTTTTTGAATCCAACTCTGATTTTGATCATCTTAACCCTGTCCCCATTCTCCCACAGCTAATGAAAGATAAAGTCAAATATGAATATGAACTGTGCTAAAACAACTGTACCAACACTATTGTTTTTTTCAACCAAACAAACTTTACCCGGTTGTTTTCAAAAAGCTCCAGGATAAAGGTGATGGCACTGCTGTTGATGCCTATGAACAGGTTGATGCAGGACAGAGAGACATATGCAGTACTTGGGATGTTGAATATGTAGGACATGGGATACATCATGGGTGTCACCGACCATCTAAAAGCAGGGGAGTCAAAGAGAAGATTCAAAAATAAGAATAACTCCCTTGTTTCATGCATCTCTTTGATATTATTTATGCATCACTTCTTTTTCTATGGATTTTTTTGTTGTATTGATTTGTTATTCAGTTTCTCTTTCTTCATTCTGTTAGGTATTTTTTGTGAGACATGCTAATAAACTCTGCACACTCTGCGTTTCCCTTTCGCATTCTCCTGACCATCGTCCAAACTAAATTAGAAGAATTACCCATATAGTAGAAGCAGTGCTATTAGGGCTGGCAGGTTGGATGGTGATGTGTAGCACTTCTTGTCAAAAGCCATAAATATGGCAACCACCATAGCAGTGCTGAGACAATAGTTCATCTAGGAGAGAAAAGCAGCATTCACAAGATAATAAATACAGAAATCAATGTAAGCTGCTACTCTAAGAGACAATCCACAATATCAGTCTGCTTGAAGTTGAGTTTTTTTAATTATGATGATTAATATGAAACCTACAGTAAATATTTTGGATATTGTAAGTCAGTATTATTAGATACACACTGAATCCAACCCTGCTTGACTTACCATGTCCCAGAAGAAGTTGGCCACCCAGTAAACTAAGGGACTAACCCCACTGACAAACTGCAGGTGCTTGGCCTTGGTCACACGCTCCTGGATGAGGTAGAGGACAAAGCTCGCAGGGATGAAGGACATGGCAAAAATAACACAGATCGCCACCACGGCGTCTACAGAAGTGGTCAGCCTGAAATAAGAAGCAGGTCAAGTCAGTATTGTACAACTTGCTAGAAGCTATCCCACATAGTTGTATTAAAGGTAAAGCTAAACATCATGTGAGACAGTAATCTGTATATGTAGACTTAGGTACGAAGTTCTTTCAGTGGGTAAAAAACTAAAATAATATACATATACTTTCAGATGTCTAAAGATAAGCCAAGGTAAACTTGTTTACAATAGAAATCAGTTGATGTTAAAGAGTCAAAATAGGAGCAGCAGCTTGTTGTAGATGTTCTCTGTAGCATAAATAAGGAAACTAAACTGCAAATATGAATGAAAATTAAAATGATACAGTAAATTCCAACATACATGTCAACACTAAAACCCAGACAACATAGATCGAATCTATACTGGACTCAATGAGAAATAATTGTTACATACAGCAGATATTTTTTCTTCTTGTTTTTCCCGTTTTCTTTATTTTGCAGTAATGTTTCTGTCCCTCATCATTTTCGTCTAATGTAAAATCACTACATTGTGATTGTTAATGTTGCCATGAGTTTTCAGCGGAGGTCTCTATAAAAGCTTTTAGCCTTGTACTTCTCCTGCTCAAGCTTTTGTTTACTCTAAATTCATGTATATCTGAGTATGTGCAGGTATGTGAATCAACACAAAACAAGACACATTAAATAAAGTAACACTCACACTGTGACTTCAGAAAGCTGCTCTTTGGTGAGGTTTAGAGGGTGGTTGATGGCAGTGATGCCAAACATGGCAGGGTTGGCAGTCCAAGGCAGGAAGGCCCGCAGAATGGCGTTATTAACCACATTCATGAAGGCCACCATGGCATGCCAGCCTTTGTTATTATACCATACCTGACAAAGAAAAGCTAAGTTAATTTCATACCTTTATAATTACAGTCCTGATTTACAGTAGAAAGACCTGCAAGCTGACTGTATTTACTGTAGCTACTTATTAAATCTAGCACTTACAGCTGTCAGTCAGCATACTGCTGACATGGCAGGCTTTATACATTGAAAAGCTTGTAATATACAGCAAAGTAACTGACTGATGTAGACATCAGACCAATGACCAAGTGTTTGCAAACACTGGTTTGCTATTTGTAAAAAAAAAACCAGACACCTACCTTTACATTGAATTCACTTTCCATGTATCGTAAGAAAGGACCAATCTCCCTCAGTGCAAGTCCAGAATAATAACCCTGTGAACACAGTGCTCACTATGAACAGACGAAATGGACACCGCGCTCATGCATAATGAACAACATCACAATAATTACCCCTGTGATGTTGAGCATTCGTCCCAGCTGTTGGAAAACATTCTGGATGTCTTTGGGATTCACATCCAGGATGGGAAGTCGTCCTCCTACTGACAGGCCCCCATATCTAATGACAGACAAGATGTACACTCACTACTCCGTGTCACTGTGTCTTACAGTGTCATAGTTAATAATATGTGCAAGAGGAGCTAAGATTGACGGGTATAGTAGAAGAGCTGCAGCAATAAAGTGGAAATTATTACCTTTGTTCATTCACCCAGTATTTGCTCTTCAAACTGCAAAATGAAATTGAGAATTTGATTAAGTGGAGACATAATTATTTCAATGTGTTAACTACGTGGTTAAAACTATTTACGGAGCAATCGCAGCATGTATAAAACATTTTTATGAACCATTAGGAACTGAATTTTCTGTGTACATTGTTCGCAGCAGCCTCATCTCTTTTCTCTTTTCACAGTTTGGACACATTTGTATTTCCTCTTTTTAATATTCCCCTGTTTTATCATTAAAATTTAAATGTGAACCTGCCTCGTTCTGATGAGACTGGGGTAAGTTTTGACCAGGTAGTCAGAGATGTTTCTGTCTGTCAGGTCCAGCACTGTGTCTCCCGTGGCCTCGATTCGTTGGCGAGGGGGCAGACCGCCTGCACCAACAGGACAGATGGGCATCATGGTCAACTTCTCACTGGTGCTGCACTGGCAGGAGGGAGAGGGGTTTTGCTGGTTCCACTCAGGACTCAGTAAGATGTTGCTGACCACAGGGGAGATGTCAGGATTCTCCCACACTGATGAATCGTTGCTACACGGCATTCTGGAGGGAAGTAAGATACAAAGTAAGATTTGGCCACTATTCCTCAAGTAAATACCAAACTGAGTTGAAGCTGTTCAGGAATGTAAGACCAGGTCCAGAAAGTCAGAACCATTTATTTTGAGTAATAATTTGAGTGTACTTGACGCTTGTGTATTTATTTGTTGTCTATTCTATCTATAGTCCTGGTATTCACCCTAGTGGTTCTCCTTCCATGCAGCGTGTCCCCATGCCTGGTGGGCTCAACAGTCGCTCTATGAAGCGTTTCATTTTGGGATCAAATGGTTGCTCATTACTAAATAGGGACGACAAAGTAATATCCATTAGCAGAAGATCTCGCAGTCTGCCATTCTGCAGCGTTTGCCACGAGGTCTGACCTGAAGAAGGTGAACTGTTGTCCGTACATCCAGGGGCTGAGAGTCAGACTGGGATACTCTCCAAACGGGGGGACGATCATAGTGAAGACCAGAGCTATCAGGAC
>JAUBNQ010000009.1:16521756-16549424 GCA_032353495.1 Ctenopoma kingsleyae
AACACATTGCTGTATCCAAGTACCTGTGCCAGGAAATCTTTCTGGCTTCTTGTAGCGTGGTGGAACCTCTTCACTATCAGTGCATGAAACTGCTTCAGGATCAGACTGGCACCTTTCACCTGCCTGGAGCCCTTTCCAGCACTGCTGTCTGATGCGTCGTGAGCAGCGCCATTCATGCCATTGTGTTCTGTAGTCAACAAGAAAACCTCCAATAAGTACTAAACTTAAGATATAGCTATTCAGTTCAAAACATTCAGTAGAGAGGCTGTTGTTAGCAAGCTGCAAAAGCTTGGGGATTCGACTGAGCAGAGCATCTACACCCATCTGATTCTTTCACTGTGCAGTCAAGTATAACTGTGAGTATAAGTAAGAAGTTAAAGCAGTGCTGTACTAGAAAAGCAAAAGCAAGCAGAAAAAAACTATCCTTATCCTTGTTTTCTGAACCAGTGCAACTTCCCAGACCTGGATCACTCAAACCTCAGCAAATGATTGAGGGTTCTGACAATTGTTCCATAACATTTAGACTCTCACAAATAGTTTCAAATTATATATATTCTTGAACACTGTATGAAGACCTTAGATGGTTGTATCCATACTGTTCCGTAAAATTGAATTAACACAGTGTTTTCTGATTGACCCAAGTCCAGTAGATTCAATGAAGAAGAAAATACAAGCTTTGTATATTTTCAGAGAGAGTGGCTCTCAAGTCTCTGACCTTCATCTCCCTCTAAAACAACGTTGCTGTCATTTTTTCTCCGTTGTAACATCCATTGCTCTAGAGGTGGGGGTGTGACACAAAAGTGAGCCACAAAGCACACACATAACCAAGACGGTTAAAACTAACACATGGTACACAAGTACTTTAGCTACTGATCAAGCAGCAGTTGTGTAAGTCAGTAAGACTTATGCAACACTAACATCATAATAAAAACAGATGTGAGGCGAATGGATTAACAACACGTTAGAGACACAGGTCAATGGGCCAGAAATTCAATTCTAGGAAAAGGCCACGTAGAATATTCAGTGGTGGTATTTACCAGGAGTGGTGGCATTATTCGCTGCTTCTCCATCTGCAGTGACCTTTATGAATATCTGAAAACCAAGAAAAGAACTTGCTCAAACTTTTCTATTCACACATTAAATAAAGTGCCACTTTTAAGTTCACTTAGTTTTAGTTTAGTTGAACAAACAGAAATGTATTAAGCTGGAAAACAATATGTACTCATGTTAGACTGCTATGTTGTTCATTGTACCAATACATTTTGGTCTAATTTTCTTTAAATATGTACTGAGTTTTATTCTGTTTGTCATTATCAAAAGGGTGTGAATTTAGTGGAAAATAGTTCCTACAAAAAGAAACTGAAACAAACTGATCTGTAGTGGAAACATGTTGCAACATTATTTTGTTGTTATTAGATAAATATAGTGGAGTAAAAAGTTCAATAGTTCATGACATGGAGACATGTCTCTACCTCCTCTAGAGATGTATCAGAGATGCCAAAGCTGCTGAGCCCCATGTCAGCAAGCGTCTCCTCCAGCTCCCTAAACAGACTGGCATATGCACGATGCTTGAACCCCTTATTGGGAAGCAGATAGGTCAACTCCTGGCCAATTGTCTCTATCAGTTTGGCTTCTGGGACATGGTGGTGGATGAGACTGGTGATGCTGTCAATGTCCCCTGAGAAAAAGACAGAGGTTATATAAGAATAACCCAAAGTAGCAGAAAGCAAGACAAGGACAAAAGAAGGAAACTGCTTAAGATGCAAAACCCCAAAACAGACACTATTATTCAAGCACTAAAACGCATGAGTAAATTTGTGCCTGAACAACTTCATGGTGTTGCATCTCAAGTATAGTGTCCCCAGGCAGAATTAAAGAAAAAGGCTCACGGGTCAATATCACTACTTAATTATAAATGTAAAAAAAGCAGTGTTTTGTTTCTGGATTGGTTTTAACTGAAAATAAGTGGGCCAGACACTCACCCACAGACACATCCCTGCTAGTCACAGGCGTGCACTGCTATGCTTTTTTACTATTAACATCAGTCAGAGAAATTCTTGCCGAGACTGAGAAAGTCTAGAAGATTTCTTTATTTGTATTTGCTCTTCTCTCTGGTTTTAAGTGGCTGACACTCAAGTGGAAAAAGCAACAAATGTCCATGCACTAGTCACAATTTCTTTGGTTCTATCCTTCATCCTTGTCCCCACTCATAGGGTCTAAATCTCCCCTCAACACCAGAGAACACATGCACCAAAATAGAAGAGGAGCAGTTCATGATTATGCAGTCACAGTAGAAGAATTACCATCCAAAACTCTGTCTAGATGCTGGGACTGGTTCTGGGACTGGTCTTTGTATCTTGTACAGATCGAGCATGAACAGGAACAGTCTGAGGCGCAGTCACAGTCATTCTGAAACGAACAGCAAAGACATTTACTCGTTTAACAAAGCAAAAAAAATCCTGCTAGAAAGCTGAAACAACAATTTATTCGCTAATTGGGTCAGTGTTAGAAACTGATTCAATTTCACAATGAACAGACATAGAAGAGAAATATTCCAGCTGGTTGATTTTATGTACAAGACAAACCTCACCTCTCCCTTCCTCAAGTCCTTCATGCGGCGTACCAGTGTCAAATAGAAACCCACTCCAAAACAGTTCTTAAGGAACAGGGGGGATCCGCAACAGTGGAGCTGTCCTTTAGAGATGATGGCGATGCGGTCACTGAGCAAGTCGGCCTCGTCCATGTGATGAGTGGACAGAATCACTGTACGACCTGCACAAGGGTTAAACTTTCAATATAGCTCCCTTAGTGAATGAAAGGACATTTTAGTCCAGTTTAACTGTCAAAAACACAATAAACCGTAACTTTCAAGAGCCTTTGCCAGCAGATGCTAAATTGCATTGATTTTAAGATTGCATTTTTTGCTTTTGTTGTAGCTGAATTTTTCCTTTTGATCAGCTCACTACTTAATTCAAGTGCCTCAGGAGAGCTGCAAAGATTTGTTTCATTTTCAGTGTAACATTAAAACGGTACATTAGAGCTGAGATTTGTACTAAAATGAGCAGTTTGAAGTTAGAATAAGGAGCTTGGGGGACATTTATACCAGTTCTATATTTCAGTAGGAGGTCCCAAATAGATCTCCTGGAATAGGGATCCACTCCTGAGGTGGGCTCATCCAGGATGACGACCTTTGACCCTCCAACAAACGCCATGGCAACTGACAGCTTCCTCTGCATACCGCCTGCAATATGAAAGATAGACAACTATTCAGAGGAGACACACTTGTGAAGGAATTAATACATTTCTGTCTTCCTTTCACACACACAGTAACAAGTGGACGACCTGAGAGGTTCTGAGCTTCATCGTCTCTCTTGTGCGGCAGCCCCAGATCCATCAGCATGTCCTCGACCTCCCTCTCTGCCTCCGCCTGAGTCCGACCCTTCAGCAGCGAGTAGAACAGGATGTGCTCTTCTACTGTGAGACTGGAAGAAAAACATGGCAGCAGCAATAAAGAGTTTTACAGAGGAAGATTGTTGTTTTGACAGTTTAAACAGCGTGAGAATGCTTTAAACGCTGAGAAAGTCTGGATTTGGAAGACAATTAGTAAGTCAGCAACTGCTGTTAAAACTATTGCTTTTGATTTTTGAAGAATGTGCATTGATTTTAACAAAGCTCGTTCCTCACTTTATCACAGCTGAAGGCATTCTAAACCTTCAAAACTCAATTAATAACTTTCACCAAACAAAATATAATCAACAAGTGATTTTTCTGTCTTGTACACTTTTCATTCTTTCTCACTGAGTTCTATAATTTTTCTCTCCTATTCACACTGAACTCATTTAAGTATCTGGAATGTGTCTTACTGTTTGAAGAGGATGTTATATTGAGGACACATGCCCATAGAGGAACGGATGACGTCCATATCGGTTCTAATGTCTCTTCCATTGATGTAGGCAGTGCCAGATGTAGGAGGGAACAGGCCAGTCAGGATGGACCTGGAAAACAGTAACAGTATCATGACATGGGCAAAGTAGAAGATCTGCCAGGTTGAAATGGAAAAGTACAGTCTGATGTGAACGTCATGCTGCAAGCTATAGCTACGTATATGACGTGATGCTTAAAACCATCACTATATATATAAAAAAAATCCTAAATCTGACTTTTGCTTACATAGTTGTGGTTTTTCCAGCCCCGTTGTGGCCTAAAAAGGATGTGATCTGGCCTTCGTAGAAGTTGATATTGAGGCAGTTGACAGCTGGACGAGAGCTTCCATGAAACACTTTTACCAGGTCCTGGACCTGCACCCCCATCTTCAGGCCCACTGGTTCAGGCTCAAAGAACAACTGAACTGCATTAGAAAACAGAGGCAAAACACATTAGTTATTATTACTGTTATTTTGTACGTTTTAATTTTAAACACATGTAATATATGCATACAGACAGTGTTTTCCTAATAAAAATATTTCCTCATGTAATGACTATTTAATAATAATAATAACTACAAATTTTCTTTTTTTGGTGGATCTGTGTTCTCCAGTCTTTCAGTCTGTCTGTTACCTGATCTGTCCACCAGATGTCCTCAGAGTACTCCTAATCTCCAGCCAGCCTGTCTGTCTACTGCTGCCACTCAGTTGTGCATTTAAGTTCTCACCTTCTTTCCCCGAGTCCTGACACTCCTCTTCCTGATTTGGACTTTGCTCCTGTCGTCTCAGAAGCTCCTTCTCTCTCTCCAGTCGTTCTCTCTTACTTTGGTGCTTACAGGTTTTCCTGCTGGCTGAGCCATTGCAGATGTGGGTATCTGGTGTTTCCCTGCTCTCATCCTTGTCCATGTTGTCAGGTTCAGGTTTCTCAGGATCTATAGAGCAAAGGTAGTTGAGTCACATTTCACCTGTCACATGAAAACACAATTGACTACAATGGTCGTGTGGGGTATATCTATGATAATGCTGATAATAACATGATCTTCACTGCTGATGGCTTGTGTTAAAAATGACATTAAAACATACATGCTTAAAATTCAAAATAGTTATTTATGTTACGCTGTGTATCTCAATAAAAATCTCTTTTACCAAGACTATTTAATTCCTTCTCTGGCAGTGCTAGCAGATCCAGCAGGGGAAGTGTGCTGTGGGGCCTTGACTTGTTATATACTTCATATCGACCTTTCTGGTGCAGTTATTGCCTTTCAGTATTCATTCAATGCCTTTCCTAGCTGCAACTAGTTTTGAAGTGGCATTCATTTCTCATCCTCAAATGTTATCCTTCAAATCTGAATAAAATGACAACCCTAGACTCACAGGCTACATCACAGTAAAAATGCAGAGGTAGACTGCATGTAAGGGATATTGGAGCAAATAATAATGACCTTGATCTGCCATTTCTCTTAGTGATGGTGCAGGTCTTTGCCAGTATGAGGGCTGGAATGGGAAGTAGAATGGGCGACCAATACCATACTGTCCTGTGAAGAGGAAATGTGATATAATTCTAAGTATAATAAAACTGTTGAAATGTTAAAGCACACTGTGAAGCAAAGCATGAAGTACACACGTAGCCCAACCTGGGAAGACGTTATCCAGGTACCAGGCCAGGGTGGCATAAAGGACACCATCAAAAATCATCATGAGGATGGAGGTGAGGAAAGAGTAAGTGTCCTTGTCTAATGGGCTGGTCCGAATGTTGTTCCACTGTAGACCCAAACCCTGCTCCTCATACCGCGACAGGTACTCTGTCCCAAAACCGAAGGCCACTGGAGACAACAAGCTCTATGGTAACAACGGGATTCAGAAAGAAAAAATCATAATGTTAAGTTACAAATGACCAATATCTACAGGTAATAATAGGATTCAGTTCAGTTTGCTCTATGGTCAAGTGTGTTCTCCTTTGCAATATAACATTGACATACAGCAGCCAACTTCATGTTTTTCGTGATGCGGTCCTGCCAGGCGAAGCAGAGGATGTGGGGCAGGTAGAGGGTAAAGTAGATGATGCCGCTGCAAGCAGCTGCCAGGTTGGCCTTGTTGAAAAAGACACTCATCAGGAAACACTGCATGATGGTGGCAACAGTGAAAGTCAGCAGAAAGAAGAAGACGAGAACGGGGTCGCTGTAATTCAGCACCTTCCCACCCTGAAAAGAACAAGACACAGTGTGATGAGAGGATTTTCACTGACCCGTCAAGTATGAGTTGAGTATGACTCCTGTTAAACAGAGATTTAAAAATAATCCATACAAGGACACCATGACATGTTACAAACATGAATTTTCTTAACTCACACTTAATCTTTAATCCTAGTTTCACTATCAACATGACCTCCTTTCACTTTCTTTATCCTACTCCGTCTGTTTTCTCACCATGATGATGGAGGTGAGCAGCGCTGTACTTGCAGTCATCATGATAAAGCTGTCGATGAACCACGTGTACCAAATGACTCCATTGTTGACCCCCATTGCTTTGAGGGTGTCCTTGAGGCGCAGCTCTTTCTCCAGCACGATACTCTTTACAGTCATGGACACAGAGTAAATCCAGGCCAACACCATGAATATTGGGAAGCAGCGGTTCAGTGTGATCATGAAGCTTGAGAACGAGAGTTGAGTGAAGAGGGTGAGTTAATACATGAACCCATTACTGAATCAAGAAAACTCATTAACCCCATGAGAAAATCTGACTTTGATTCAATGCAACATTCATTTAGAGCTTGTAGGGGCTACAAAACCTTCATTTCGGCTAGGTTGCTATGGTGAGGAAGGAGAGTGCAAGAATCACTTCCCAGGAAACATAAAGCCACAAGAAGACTCCTATTTATCCACCAGTTTACTCACAGATCATCTACAAAACACGGATAAGGCATCTGCTGGACGTAGACGCCGAGTGGCCAGTCGTTGCTTGTATGAAGCTTTATGATGCCGTGTTCAATCATGTCCTGCAGATATGCAAAGCCTCCCCAGATGTACCTCTGGTCTTCCACAGGGTCAGCTCTTGGACCAGGGTCCCAGTACCTGAGATAGGACATAGTGAATGAATAGTATGATGAAGTTCCTGAATGGTTGTTTTGTCGTGACACTGTCATTTGAAGAAAAAAAAAAATCTGTCCAGATTGAAAACATTTAATAATAAAACAAAAGCCTAAAGTTCTCTAAAGCCAAACACAAACACACACACTGCTTTTACTTAAGCAGATAAATCCGAGGCAAAGCCCTCTTGCAATCTGATTAATCAATTGTATACAGGCAGGTCTCCCACTGTGTCTACTGCAGCCTGTTGGAGCACTGTAAACGGCTAAAAGTGTTTGTTCAACCCCAGGGGCTATTGACATACCACCGTGTTTATGAACAGGAGATAAAAGGGAAAGGATAATGCATGTACGAGCTTCTCATGGGAGGATAAAAGGGCAGGTATTGAGTTAATATGGGGCCACCAAGAGACTCGGGAAAACACGGAGGCCAGCTAGAGAGGTTTTGCTTTACATCCTTTGAGGAATTTGACAAATCTATATATATGTTCATTACTACAGTGGTATCAACGTGAAAAAATAAAGCAACAGAAGGTTGTCAGGGTTACTTGGTGGTTTACTGGTTAGAACCTACTTAATCCCCATTTTTATATTTATCCGTCTAAAATGTTTTTTTGTTTTTTTTTGTGTAAATTAGTTTCTACCAGTAGTCTGAAAACCACATCTGAATTGTTTTATCATTTCAGGTCCCAAATCAGTGCTCAAATGAAAAAAAATGGAGGCGAGTAAAGCAAAGGAATATATTCTTTGGCTCAAATGCTTACAAATCATAGCTATATACAACTTGTGCTTCAAAAGTAGACCGTATGCTTCATTTTGATGGGTCAAAGACAAAAGGTTGGAAACTCTGTAGAACATCACTCAACACAGCTGCTACTGACCTATCTTTGATCTTGTTAGTGCGCTCCACTGCATCGATGTCCATGCGGATCTTGTATTTGACATGTGGGGGAACACTTGTGGTCCAGGGATACATGTCCATGAACACCACCCCGGCCCAAAACTTGTTCTCCTCCAGCAGGTACAACGCCTGATGGATCATCTGGGACTCATCCGTGTGAGCCACAAACTTATCCAAGCTGATGCACTGCAATCAAACAAAAAAATCAGAAAGAATTAGGCATGAAACAGCATTTAGAGGGTAAATACTGTTTGTATTGTTTATGTGCTTGGTTATGTACAAGCTTTTAAGCTGGTGTTTCTCCGTGTTCTGGTTGAGAAAAGAACAAATATGATCCTGCTGTGTGAGTGCAGTGGTATTTATATAAGTGTGTGTAGATGAATGTGTCTAAGTCTGATGTATTTGTGAACTGGATTAAGTGCATGTGGCATTTGCTCAGTTTGGAAAAGACTGCCATGAAGAGCTGAGTGTCGAGCCTTAATACTTTCACTCGAGGATATATTTGAGGTTCCCTAACCAACTTTTTGGTTAGACTGGATAAGTAGTGAAAGTCCAGTTGCCATGACTTGTTACCCAACCTGGATGACAGAGCCTCTACAGAAATGTGTACATATTAAAGGAAACTGAGCTTTACATGTCAATTTTTTTTAAAGATAATTTAAACTACTGTTATTCTAGCACTGAGATCCATGATGTAGGAAAAAGACACCAAAATGAACAGATTTATAAGCGATTACCCCAGGACAATACCCAACCAACCAACAAGTAGTATTCAGTACAGTGTATTCATTTTATCCTTCACTGAGGTGATCAGATGACATAGGAAAGAGCTGAGCTACGTCATTCATTCTGCAGCAACAGACACACACATATACAGTACATGCAGGAAAGCAAATGCATGCACTCATACATGCAAAAATACACACACACACACACACACGTAATTGCCCTGTGAAACACACACAAACACACTGCTGTCTAACCCCCCCTCCTCCTGAACCCCTATATACACCATGCCTAATGTCTCCATTCACATTACTGTACAATACCCTAAGAACACTCAAAGACAGACGAGGGGGAACTTTCCATTCATCTTTGCGGAACCATACATTCCCAACACAATAATGTTCATCCAGAGAAGGCCTGAGAAGAAAGATTCTCGCTGATACACATGTTCCAATGAGATTTCAGTTTGAGAAGCACACCCCTGACAGAGTGACAGGATCTAATGCACCAGTTATCCTATGGCCCAATACTAGCTGACAGCTATATCTAATTGGCTAAATCGCCTGGGTTTGTTTGTGGGGCTGTGAAGGATCTTGGTGCTGAACTTGGAGACAAAGGACAGATTGAGATGCCACCACTGATAGGGCTCTCTCCAAAACCACAACCCCAGCCCCCCTTTAAATTAGACGAGAGAGGAGAGAGGAGGGAGTGAAGGCGTGAAGGATGGATAGAGTGATTTGCCCTCTGTTATTTCACAGGCGTAGGGGTCTGTTCCAATGCAGGGCCATACACCAAAACAGCATTGAGGTCATGGAGGGGGGTGACTCACTCCCACCTACTCTCTACTTTATCTTCGGCTCCAAAATGGAAGCAAAGGAAGGGGGTGACAGCAGACTTGTTCTCCCAACCTTTCAGCCTGCTGAACGAGAGAGCAGCTCTATAGCTGTGCTAAGTGGCCTGTTCTGTTTCAAAGGGGCCTGGCTGCAATCTCCTGGGAGCAGACCGGGAAGACTGATGCTACTGTCTGGAGAGCTGAGAGTCAGTCTTACAAAAAGGCCGAACACCTAGTCCTGGGAATGTGCAAGATTTGTCAGTGAGTGGCAGAAAAAAAGAGAGTGAAGCATGGAGATAGTGAAAAATTGCTAACCTCTCCAAACTGGTTGAACGTGCGTATGATCTGGTCGGTGATGTTAAAAATGTTCCTCCAGTCAAAGTTTGGCATGCTTGTCTCTCTCTGCTCCTCTGGACCATTGTAGAGAAAGTTAAGAATGTCTGCTGTGGTAAAGCTAGTGTTCTGCAGACTGTTGTCCATGAAGTGCAGCACTGTTGGGTTTCGCAGCGTGTCCTGCAGTGAAAGGGACATAAGAACAGTTTCTGTAAGTATGGAACATGTAGATTTATGTGTTTCTAAAGAATTTAATGGAATAGTTATAACAATCATCAACTACTTATATTTCATAAGAACATTTTGGTAGAAGAAAAGGTTTAATAGATAAAACAGTTTCCTATTATCATTATATGACAAATGAGCTAAATCAGTTTTAACCTGCATCCTTATTAGTTATCTTAACTATGCCCATATTTTTGACTGTGTGGCAGTTGTTCTCTCCGATTATCATTTCATTATCTGTAGGATAAATGTGTCATACCCTGATCATGTTCATCTGAACACTGCTGTGAAAGAAAGCCCAGAGCTGAGGGCCCACCTCCTCCCAGGCCTTGGCCATGTTCTGGAGCCTCTCTAGCTCCTCAAACGTTGTGTTGGCCTGGACATACAGAAATAGTTAGCAAATAGAGAGAAATAGACTTCACAATACTATACAGCAGTGAAGAAACATAATCACTACATAACACTGTTGCTCTGTGCTAATAATGTCAATGTCAATAATGAGTAATGTAAAGCTTCATACTGCATGAGAATAGCGTGAGATCTATGACATCTACACATCTTATCTATACCTAAACAACATTCAGTGTTTCTAAACTGCATAAAATGCATGTGTCAAGCAACAATTGGTTGGTCACATTAGGTAATTTGGCTAAACTCTCTTTACACTTGAAATTGAGATCTGTTTTAGGTCAGGAGCTATGAATAAGATGTGACACAATGAAAACAATCTTGTTTTTCCTTTCACTGCTCCGCTCTCACTTCCAATTTATTGTTTAATTTTGCCCTCCTCTTCCCTTCCTCACACAGCAGTAGATTGCCTGCCCCTGTCTCCACCCTCCTATCCCCCCCGCCCTCATATGCTTTGGTGGTCAGCTCATTCCTATGAAGGGTAGGGGTTTGGAGACGTATAAACAGATACTGAGTGTTGAAAGAAATGCAGAAGGAAAGAAAGAGTGAGTCGAGAGAGTGAGGGAGAGGTGAGGGGTCGGGCTGGGGGTGGTCTCCCTTACACTCTTTAATATCTTGCGGACGGCAGGGGAGTCAGGGGTGTACAGGATCTTTCCCATCAGCAGGGGCTTGACCGAATTCCACACAATTTTTGTGACAGGGTTGGACTCGAGGGTCTGCATCAGGGCATTACAGAACGGAGCTATAGGTAGAAAAGTTGCAAAAACAGTGAAATAAGAATAAAAATGAAGAGACAGAGAGAGACAAAAAACTGAATTTTTGTATAGATTATCTGAGACCTATGTGGGAAATTCTGTTTATTTAGCAACAAAGAGGATTAAAACAAATGTGCTGCTGTTGGAGATGATCGTGTTGTATTACAGTACACAATGATATCTCTGACAATGGAAAAGATACGCACAGCTGGAAGAACTGATCCAGGATTTTCACAGAAATAAAAAGATAAATAGCAAATACATTAACAAATCATCTCTGTAAAAGCCTTTTGGTCCTTTTTGTGAAGTTTTATTGATAGGCATTTTCAAAAAGCCTTGTCATCACTTCTTACCCAGTGATTAGCATGGAAACTTAGATGAAGCCACTATAAAATAAAGTAGTACACCACCATCCAACAGCTGTGTGTCAATTTTCTTGAAAAAAAAAGCTGATTTTATAAGCAATATTGATCAAAAACATTGTAGAGAGTGTAAATGACTAAAGCTGAACTCAACATCTACATAGACATACAATCAGCAAGCAGTACTCCTGTGTTTAAGTGTTGTGATAACTATTTTAAAGGCTAATTGATGATTATTACTTTGTTTTCTAAACTGATGCTTCCAGGATGAAATTAGACTTCGATGTTATCACTTATCATGTGATAATACTCAAGTCTTCATTAGATCACAGCTATTAAATGCTACTAAATCCTTATGGTGAGACTGCTTTACTGTGAATCCTGAAAGTATACAGTGTTTAATGGTCTATGTGAATGAGCAGAAGTGGGACATTCACATCTCAGGATTTCTTTACTTACTGGTGGTGTCATCGTAGACATAGTTGTGGTTCTTGGTGCCATTGACCCCAAGAAACATCTTGTAGTTGTTGTCCTCATACCAGTTGAAGGACAAGACACTGGAGCCGCCGTCCTCTGGGTATCCACAGAAGAGACTCGACACAGTGGACATGAGCTGGGTGAAGGATGAAGGCCCCCCGGCTTGGAACAGAGAGGAAACTGCCTTCAGGAGCTCCTGAGAGCTCTCCCTCTCCATCAGCTGTGGATGAGATTCAGAGAAACAGTTTAAACAGATTTTGTCAGCGGTCAATACGCCTGTTAACTTGATCACTTTTAAGACAGACAGACAGCATGTATGTAGTTAAATGTGAAAAAAACAAGCTTTATTATAAATAGTCATGATGTGGCACAAAGAAAAGCACCAGATTCAGTGTTACCACACTTTAATATGTAACACAGTTACTTAGAGGGGTGTCCCCAGATTTGCCTTTCTACAAATCCAACAGTTACCAAAAACAGAAAACACACACATTTTCACAATAATAAGTAAAAGTAGAAAGGAAAAGGTAGCAAAAAGAGTAGTAAAAGAGTTTTATGGTGGTGAAGAGCTACAATAAAAGGACTCGGTCATGAAACTGAAGAACTATCGCATGCTATACTGACATGTTAGACTAATTGTCACCTTAACTTTCACATTCTTTGACTCATGTCTGTCATGTGTTGACAAGCAGAACAATAGCATGCTACCTCCAACAGGATGAGTCTATGTATTGCTGGAAAGTATTAATAACTATCGTCGTGCTATTTGACGTTTTATCAGATAATTATACATGACTGGTATTTATGTTCTTAACATTCATTCATACCGTGTGAATTTCATAACATAAGCGGCCACTAGAAAACAATAGTTTGAAAGATAAGCAAACTTGCTGGAGGGATGTCTCTGCTCATGTGATGAGGATAGTTGGAGGGTGGACTAAATATCCTCCAATTGATAGAACAAAAATAGCTTCTTCCAAGCACATTTCTCCCCGGTGTGTATCATTTCCCTTGAAAAGGAACAGGGAGAAGGTTGCCAACAGTTTCAGCAAAGTGTTTAAGATGTTTTTTTATGGAGTTACAACCAATCAATAATGAAATCTAATGATATCATCGGGGAGCAGATTTTAGCTACGAGTTCAATTCTTCCAGCAATATTTGCTCATAAGTCTTTGTATTTCCTAGCATAGCACTGTAACCCCCCTATGGTTTCAAATGAGGAATTTATTGCAGCACTATTATCCAACCTGGTTTAAGATCAGTGATGAAAATGACTCATGGCTTTTCTATGCACTCCACTTAAAGCTCACTGAACATATGCACACACACACACACACACACACTAAATCACACCCCTGATTTCTTTCGCTTTCACTCCCTTTTCCTCCTTTTTTTCTATTTATCATTTCACACAAACACACACTTGCTAAATTGAAAGGAAGGAGAGGTGGGTAATAAGAGCATTTGGCTCGCCTTTCTGTCACCACGGTGATACGTAGGTCCCACCTACAGGATGTGTCACCTCACAGGAATGTCTCTCTCCCCCCTCAAGCCCCCCCACCTCTTTCTCTCTCCCACCACCGCTGAGGTGATGATGGGATACCCTCCCCCCTGGGATGTACAGTGAACGTGCTGAAACACACAACACAATCCCAGTCGTTCCATTTGCTTTAGAATGTATTTGAGTGTGTGAGTTTGGAGAGATGTAATTCAGTAATTCATGCTGTTAAACATAACAGGTATGTTATATGTATGTAATGGTATGTTTATCTTCAATATCTAATCTATTGAACTGAATCATAGTCTATATTTTGTGTTCTCATCTTTTATATAATTTTTCTTAAACATTTATTCTAATCACTTATGTTGCATTATACTGTATTTGTGTTCTGTTTCCATTTTACTCTATCCTGTACTAGATTCTCTATTATGTTATGTTATATTATATCTCTCTTCAATTTCTACCATATATTTTTCTATAGTCTATGTTTTTCTTCAATATTAATTCTGCTGTTTGTTATATTTCACTTAATTTACCATCTTGTTCTTTTATTTTCTACATTCTTTTATATACTTTTCATTATGTAATATATCTCTCTTCAATTTCTACTCCATTCAGTATTTTTATGCTCTTCCATATTCTGTTCTTTTTTCATTCAACATGGATAACACACAGAACACTATGTACTGGCAAAGATTGTGTGGTGTAAAGCTACTAAATTAACCTTAAGATTAGAAAATTCTGTCAACAATTTTCCCCCAAATTCTAGTTATTTCTATTCAATTCAATTCTATTTCCCTTCTCTTCTGTTCGTACAATATGGACATTAAGTCCTTAAAGTGCCCAGATTCAGCTGAAATGTGAACATCTATAATTCCATAACTCAGAAAACTGAAACATCTGATGAAGATCATGTGATACTATCAGCACTTAAATGGTGCACATTGAGTTTTTAACAGTTATCCACACCCCACATTGTTGAGCCCATTCCTCAGCCTCCTCAGTGAGCATTTCTCAAACAGGGAGCAGCGGAAAAGGCAAGTTTCCTGCAGGACTAAAAATAATGGGGCTTATGATCCTGCAGGATCAGGGAGAAGAAGAGAGAAGAAGGAGCAGGAGTGGAATGAATTGATGAACTTTGGGGCACTTACAAGTTGGATCTTCTCTGATGTTGCCTTAAGAACCCGGCCCCAGACGTGAAGGTCAATTCCCTCTGAACTTCTGTCCATAACCTGGGGCATCTGGGGAGACAAAGTCACAAGATGCATTAGGGAAAAACATTCATACTGTGTTTTAAAAATGAGTAGACATAATGAGAGATTAAACATACATCATTTGTTCTTGTTTAACAAACCCAATGTCCCATAATGACCCGAGACATATAAGCATCTAACAAGAACCTAGTTAAACAGCAGCCCTAAAGTACTGTATAGTCCCTCAAGTAATGTTTGTGATTAAGTATGGAAGCAATTTTATCTTTACACAGACTTCAAAGGAATCGGGAACCTGCTGGGAGAAACCAGATCACATTATCTATTTAGTCTTCCCAGAATGTACAGTAGGTGTAACTGAGAACCAGAAACCCAACAATTGTTTGATATGAAAACATGTTAACAATATTGCCCTAAACCTTCACCAATGAGGTGGAGGTTTATCTTCTTGAGAAACCATTAGCAGGAGGTGTTAGAAAAAAAGCCTGGTCAGGGCAAAGTGCTGAGGTCTACGGAAACCCTGAATGCCAAGACAAACACACACATGAGATATCCTTCCTCTGGCATTCTTTGTGCCTGCATTTCAATGAACGAAGGAAGGAGGGAGGAGGTGCAGCGTGGGGAAAAGAGAGAAAGCGAGGGAATAGGAAGGGAGCGTAATGAGTGGAGGAAAGGTGTTGCAAGGCAGAGGTTGGTGTGGTAATGGGTTTTAAGTTTAATAGACCTAATGGGTTAAAGGCACTGTCCTTGCCTTCCTAACCTCTGGTCCCTGACACACCTCTGTTTTCAGTTGCCAGTCGTGGAGATCTGACATTTGGGTGGTAAATGTATTCCAGGACGACACAATGCTTTTCAGGACATTTTACTATTTCTCTGCTTTCCATGATGAATATTCTTACAATATATGTTTTTCAAATATAGGAGTTCCAGCCATCTGAAAACCTGCAATGGGTAAGCACGTATAGATACTGTGTGGATCAGTATATGGTGGGATCCAGAAATCTGAGACCAAAGTCTGTGATAAGTTCATATAAACCTGAAAATAATCAAAAACATTGAGAATATTGCCACAGAAGAAATGTGTGGTATGTAAAATAAAAGAAGAACAATTAAAATGTTTTAAAGAAATTCATTGTACACTTCTGCTCATTAGAGGCTTTTTCAACTAGCAGTCAGTTCAGTTGTTCTAAAAATGGCTTTTTTTCCCAGTGGGACATTGCTGACTAAGTAGCATTGTGATAGTGGCAAGTGGGATAGAGGGATAGCAGAAAACATGGCATCGGAACGACACACCATCATATAACACATCAAGCTTTGGCCTGCTGTGCCACTGCTCTTACTGTTGTTGCTGCTGTTTTATGCAACGTCTGCAACAGTTCAAGTCCATTTCGGTTCTTTCAGTGCTATTTACAAACGGGCCCAAGTTCACACATAAAGAATTAGGTAATTAAAAGCACCGCAACTCTGTCACTCCTTCATGGTTTCAGTCCTAGAGTCAGGCTGTAGCAAACAGATGACCAGGTGCAACGGCCAACTGAACTCTTCAGACTGACACATGTTGGTAATATATTTACACGCAGCGTCATGTCTTATATAGTACTTCTGGGTGACGTCTAGATAAGCCCATTAGAGAAGCAGGCCAAGAGGGATAATGTCATGCCAACTCCCTGAGCCCGTCACCTGACTCACTCTGGCAGAAGCGCAGTGCACACATATAGTAAAACTGGCAGGGAAAAAGTTTTAATATAGAACAGTTTGCTGATGTTGATTTTCTGTCTGCAAATATATCACATTGAATTAACCTACTGATATAATGTTTCAAGAATAATGAAGCAATATGTGATGTTTGGTTTCATATTGATAGTAGAGAAATGCCATGAAAACTACTACTCACAAGAGCACCAGGTGAGTATTAGCTGACAGAAGTCCCCAAAAATGCCCTATTTGATGTAAGATTTGTGAAAAACTACAGTGCCTCGAAGTTTTAGGACGCTAACAATGCTTTTTTAAAATAAACTAGATATTTTTGCTTTGTTCCTGTTCAACAACGACAAATAGACTTGCAGTGGGTTGACAAAGACAATGCAGGAATGATGCTGGTTTTTAGTCTATTCATGGGAATAACAACAAACCTGTTGGCTAGTTAGTCTCTACCACAGCCTTATATGTCGAATAGTCATTTATAATTAGTAGTCATCAATGAAATAATTGAATTGTGTGAAATTACTGGATGTGCTGTAAACAAATAAAACTATCACCAGGAAGATTGGATGCTGCTATAGCATTCACTGCCAAGACAGGAAGGGGGACATGATTTTTCCAACAAACACAGGCTTCCAGAGGATCTCACAGTGGAAATAATGACTATGACGTCAATAAAAAAGCAAAACTTAAAAAATGTCTCTCGTTTTCAGTCACTACAACCAAGCAGAAATTCCTCATCATTAACACAAGGGATTAGAACAAGCAGGAATAGATGAAAGGAACGTGGGACACAATAGAAAGTGATGACAATCATCAGATATGATGTACCACTGGCTCATATTAGAAACATTTAAAGTGATATACTCACATACTAATGGATATGCAAATTTGCTTTCTAATTACTACACGTTACTAACCAGTTTGAAGATCTTGAAGAAGTCCAGATTAGCATAAAGGACATCCTCTATCTTCTGCAGCCTTTGCTGGCTGAAGGCACACATGGCATTGCGGACCCCATGGAGTCCCATTCGACTGGGGAAGATGATGAAGCGCTCCAACAAGGCCTGACTGCACGCAATGTCTTTTAGCTGCAGGTCTGGGATACCATAGGCAAACTGGACAAAAATGCAAGTGGACATATGGTCATACCATTTTCAGTGGTGAATGTCTCAAAGAATCAAAACACTGTGATTGAAAAGCCCTAAAAAAATTAAGTATTCTTCAACATCTAACCTAATCTAACTTTTCCAACTTATCCACATCCCTTCACCTGTTCCACTCTTAATTCTGCATTGACAAACTGGTAGACTATTGAGTCTGAGAGGCCGGCGTCTCGCAACAGGAAGGCTGTGAGAACCTCATCATCCTTCAGAATGTCGTTAACCTTGAGCCCACGGCCTAGATGGAGAATCAGAAAGAGAAACTGTGAATATTTAGAACCACTAAAGACAATGTTGACACAACCAGCACTGGATTGCTCTAAGGAAATCATTCACGCCCAAACAGAACAGGCAGACATTTAGGGTTCGGTGGAGAGCATAAGAAGACAAGCATACTTTTACACATAGCCCTGCCAACAGGTAAGTTTTTTTTTAGATTATTTGAGATACTCAAGGTAGAGGTCGACAGGAAACAAGAGAGAAGAGAAAGGCTATGACGAGCAGCAAAGGTTCCAGCCTGGCTTGAACCCAATTACATAGCATGCACTGTAACCATTCAGCTACCAGGGCACTCTCCAACAGGTAAAGATAATTTGGACTAAAGTAATATTAGGAAAAACCCTTTAATATGTGCCTACAGATCTGATTGTGTATAAAAGTGAATAACCAACAGAGTATAAGACTGATCTATGACTAATATAAAAACAATTACAAAGTGGGATAGAGCAACTTCATCCTGGACAATGTTGAACTAAAGAAACTCTAGATATTAATTTAATTTCTAATTACTGAATAAATTTTAAAATAATGATGAGCTATAAAATGCCACACAATATTAACACAAAAACAAGACTATAATTTATCAGAGATATCTTCAATTGTCTTATTTCATCAGACTAACAGTCCAAAGAGTTTGCTATCACATGTGATGATGTGAAGAATATCTTGTGGGAAATGTTTCCAAGGTTAAGAAGACTTTAGTTTATAAAAGAAGTTTATTAGCAGGAGGAAAACTATTACCACGTCTGATCAGAAAGAAATGCTGGCTCCCTGTAATGGAAGGAATTTCATAACCCTTGCTAAAAACTTGCTCTGCATGCAATTTGAGAGCTGAAAAAAATTCTATAACTAACAGTTTCTCTCTTGAATTGTCACTGTCTGAATCACTTCCCACATTTGCCCCTTACCTGACACCACAGATGGCTTGTTGCGTAACGTGTCCATGAAGTTTGAGAAAGATGACATTTCGTGCCAAAGACGGGCGAGCTGCTGGACCTCTGTGTCGTTGAACAGAAGCTCCTGGGCATCAACATAGAACCGTGCCAATCTGGATATGCCGGAATAAAATTAGTCTAAGAGTATTTTTTTTTAAACTTACATAATAAAGTACAATGAACAACTCAGTGTTTGGAGAGTTACTAGGCTTACACAGAGTTGTTATAGTTGGAGACGATGCCTGGAGACTCTCCTCTGGTTGGATATCTGAAGCAGGGATTGTTGGCATTGCAGAAGATGCCCTGGATCCAGGGCAGAATTCCTGCTGAGGGCATGGCCTTGTTGGGAAAATGACCTGGAGAACAGACAACACATTATGTGAGGGCTGTATTACTACTAGGAGATTTATTTGGGAGGGAAAAACTTGTTTTAAGATTCCTGTGGTAGCTTGTTAAACAAGTTGGGTTTTTTTTCTTACATTCATGCTGTTGATACAGTGGATTGGCCTTTCTCAGCCACACCAATCCAATAAATAACAACACTGGCCAGAAGATCTCGACCAGGAAGCGGATCTAGACAGTAAGAAGTAAAGTTTATGTCATACACATCGAAATATCAGGAAAAAACACCTGTAACGCCAATCTACATTAATAGTTTTACCTTCTGTCTTTTGCGGAGAGTCCAGTTTTTCCACAGCAACAGGCGGATTTGTGAGCCTGTCCTCATCGTTCCACAGCTTAACCCCTCGAAGGGGTCATCAGACCGCGACAGACCTGCAGACACACAACTCCATTAGGGCTAACATTGAAAACAAGAAAAACTGAAGAGAAACCAGATCATGCAATTGTTGGTTAAAAGGACCAGTGACTATAGCATTGGATCTGGTCTTGGGAACACTTGTCTTGGACTAGATTTGATGTCGAGTCTATTCTGGTCAGTCTAGTCAGTGTCTGGGTTTCTAAACCAGACACTGATTAGCCTTTTCTATGATTTTTGGTTTTAAATTATGTAACACGTCACTAACGCCATACCAGTGCTACTGGTGATCTATGGAAAACCTATTTAAACAATTACTGTACTTTCCATTCAGGAAAGGCATGAAAAATTATGTATACATGTACATGTAACACTCTGCTTTTTGTGTTGATCTTAACCTGACACAAATTTGACTGTATGTGGCTGCAGCACCTACTTGAATTAGTTTGTAGGGTTTGTATCAACAGTAATATTTTGTGGTAAGGATACAGCCTGCTGAAGTGCTGCTTACCATTTATGGCAAACAAGCAGAATCTCCCTACAATGGAAATACAACAATAAAACTACAGCATCATTAAATCTTCTAAATGTATAACTGAACACCATTGTTAATATATAAACATTATTTGGTAGAAGTATACACACGAGACTGTAGAACCAGATTGATAATTACAATTTGGACCTACTCGTCATGCAGACTTATTCCAAAACACATATTCATTTTGGAAATATTGGGGAATTGTTTTTTCTTTAAAGGCCAAACATCTAGAGGTTGTGGGCAGATGGCCTCAGAGGATGCCAGACATGAAGAGCAATTTGTTCAGAGTGACATGTCCAATAGATTACTGCAGGCTGCAGGGACATAAACACTTGTCGAGTGAAACAAGAGGACAAAGATTGCGAGACTAAAACAGGAGAGTACAGGTTATCATTGTGTGTCCTACTTCTGGGAAAATACACCATTACACAAACGGTAATTACACGTCAGAAGACCTGCTTACACACGTTTGATTGAAAAGTACAGTGGAAAAACTGCTGCACGTGTGAGTAACTGAGACAGAAAATTATATGAAAAAAAAAATTGTGAAAAAACATTCTGTGATGTGTTTGTACATATAAACATTTAATTAGAAACTAGACATTGTAAAAACTAAAACAGTAATTAGCAACCACATACCTGTTCACGGTTGAATGATCGTGCAGCACATGCCATGTTGTTAACAACAAGAACAACACCACAAATTGTGATCCTTACCTCTTATGGGATGATATAAAAGTCGTACGACATCTAGAGAAAAAGGTTCACAATCAAGCAGAAGTAATGGAAAACATTAAGCAAGGTAGAAGAGCTGTGTATGACTCCAAGCTGCCCACTCTCCTCTGCCTGCAGGTCAGCAGCACTCCTAATCTGATTGCTCTAATCTCCCAGCTCAACATGGGCAGGCAGAAAAAAGACAACAGTCAACCATTTTGAGGCAGAATTAGGGGTGTATCTGTTTGAGTGGATGGTAGGAAACCTGGTGGTGCAAAACACTGTCCTGTAGTAGAGGAGGAGGTGGTTACAGGTTTTGCCAAGGCAATACATTTCTCAAAGTATAAATATGCTTTTTAAATAAGATTTTCTTGCAGAGTCAAGCATGTGAGTCTTCAGATAAATACCTACAAAATAAATTGGCTTTGACTTGGTAAGGTAGGAGCCGACCAGACCAGACTCAGAGTCATAGGGGGTTTGTTGTAGCTTGTGTCGCACACGTCTGAAGTGAGTCACTGTTCCGAGCAGCTTGACAAGGTGGAGCAGGTGACAAGGGTAATTAGGTTGTGAGAATGTGAAGCCTTGACAGTAGTATGGTAAAATCACTTTAACCTGCTGTGAACTACGGATACAACACAGTGACACTTACCCTAAAACTGAGGGGCGTTTGAAGCTTAACCCTTCACTGGTTGGGCTGATGTAGCTCTGCTACATTTTACAATACATAGTTCTGATTGGACCCAAATGCCACAGTCCCTTTATGTGATTTGTTAAGATACTCAATACATAGTTGAAATACAGAACAAGCTGCAACACAACAGAACTATAAATAATCCAAATAAAATAAACCTCTGCGAACAAGGCTACAGAAAAATCTGCGTAAAATAGTTTAAAATATTTACAAGTCAGTGACAATGTTAAAACCACCGTTTCTGATTCTTATATTTGGTAATTTCCCGTGTTTCTCTGATTTCACAGGTCTGTAATTTCTAATTCATTTCAGCCTTCAAAATGTTTCATGGAAAGAAATGTGTGATTTATTAATTATTTTTAAGGAAAATAAATTAAGTTTCCAAACACAACAGAAATATCGTTGGAAAATTTGGAGTTGTCAAATAAACTGTGTTTTACTTCAACTTTAAACCAATTTGAAAATGTAACCTTGGACCTCAGAGATTGTGATGAAGTTTTTTTTCCTCCAAGTTTTATGCTATACCCTAAATAATAATCAAGAAAAGAACTGAGAGATAAATTAATATAGAAAATAACTGATAGTTGCGTCCTCGATCTAAAACCGTTCCTCTGTATCACCATCCAGTGTGTCCAGAACACACAACAGCCTGACATTTAACATGGGAACACAATTGTTGAGTAGTATAAGTAACACAGAAAATAAATGAACGTCAACAGGTCTTCAACAAAACAACTCTCAAAAAAGTGTGAAATATAACCCATGTTCCCTGAACCACTGAAAGGTGAGATTTTTTAAAAACTCAAGTGGAGCAGAAATAAGTTTAAACTACATTTTTAATTTGCAGCAAGAACTGTTGCATTGGTCATTTTTCTTCTGTATAGTCACAATACTGCGATAAAATTACTGTCCAAAACATGCAGCATTTATGAATGAATACAAAAACGTAAACGTAATACATAGGGCTTGAATACTGAGAAAAGATGTACCAATTACAGGCTACAATGGACACATTTTAAAAGGTAAAAATGTTAAAATTCTTTGTTAAAAATACTTCAATTCCTTGAGGAATAAAATACAAATCTGAGTAAATTTTAACATTAAAGGCAACACTAGAACTGAACCTGTGTTAAGTGCATTGTGTGATTACAATAAAATATAATTTTATAATAAATCAAACACTGAACTAGAAAATGATAGGTTTATAATTATTTAAAGACATAAATCCATTTTGTGTGGTTGGCATATTTTCTCTGACATAGGAATAGTTTCATAAGCTTCATCTTTTTGTTTTTTTTAAAACTGTGACCCTAAACATTCACGTTGGCATCACACTTTCAGGCTTCACACTTAGTTTAGTTTGAAGCTTACACCAACCACCGTTGACACTAACAACATGTAAAATAAAGCATATCAGTACTTACAACACTTTTTTTTTTTTTTTAACAGGCCATTTTTCCCATTCTTAGCTTTTTGATAAAAATGTTTTTCCCCAATATACAATATGGCACAGATACATGAATATTTACAGGTAGTTTTTTTTTTTTGGTCAAACAAAGTGGGCCTCTCTATGCTCAAGTTCTTGCAGCCGCCAAGGCCTTTGTCTTTGGTAGACGGGTTTAGTCTCACTGGGGCTGAGGTCATCAGGGCTGCTTGGAAGTGGCGACTGGGGTGGTGAAAGGGTTGAAGAGGTCGAGACCCCTGGGTCAATGGCACTGTCAGTGGAGTCCTGTGTCTGGAGCCGTGTCTGTGGGGGGGTTGTAAGGCCAGGGCATGGGGTGACTACCTGAACAGAGCTGACAGGGCTGAGTGAGGAGGTGGTGGTGGTGGTAGTGCTGGTGGTGATGGTGGTAACAGTAGTAGTCCAGTTTGGAAGTGTCCTAGCTCTACTGTTATTGGAAACTGGGGGCCTGTAGAAAGTTCCGGGAGGAGGCTGCAGAGTCCTGGGTGCCCTGAGTGTTAGAGGGAGGTTGGAAGAGCTGATAGACTCACTGACTGAATTGTGTGTATTATTTTCCCTTTTAGAAGTCCACATAGGCTTGACTGACACTGTGTATGGGCTGTTGGAGAAGACTGTGCTCATACTACTTGTTGTAATGGCCAGAGAGGCAGTGGTAACAGTGGCGTTAACAGTGACGGGTATTGTTGCCTTTTCAGGTGGTACTCCTGGTGGCAGGTTGGCAACAATCATAGCAGTCCTGGGTGTAACATCATAGTGCTTATACTTCCTGTCCCATGTCTTTCTCTGCATTGTCTGTGTGTCAATAAAAGGTGTGATATAGTAGGTGCTGACCCTCGATGAGCCACTTTGGCGCACCCTCTCTGGCTCTGGCATCTCCTGTATAGTTTCAGTAACAGGGTCCCGCTCAGCAGTGCTTGTTTCAACATTAACAGGAGTGTTTTGATTATTCCGCTCGCTGATCTGGGCGGGAGTGGGCAGGCGCTCCAGAGGCATGCTGATCGGTCGAGACACATGTCTGGTGCGAAAAGTGCGCAGCTGGACCTTTGGCGCCACATTAGTAGTAGATGTGATGGTGGTGCTGGGACGGCCAAACACTAATGTTGACCTCTGGACTTCACCACTAGATGTCTGGATCCCATTGAGTCTGTCCAGGGCAGAGAGCTTTGTTCTGTCTGTTCCTGGCTGGACCTCCTCCACCTCATCCAGGATGTGTGAGGATGGGATCACTGATGAGTATCTCTTATACGATTTGGCAGTCTGAGGAAGCATAATAAACAATTTGACATAAACATCATGTAGCAAGCAGTAGTTAAGGAAGAGGATTTGAATTTTTATTAATGAAACTTGCAGAATGATTTTCATGATTCATAAATACAAAAGAACAGAGCACACACCAAAATCACTACGATTCTTTTGGTGTGTGTTAACAGCATTAACACACCCTTAAGTTCCATCTCACCTCTTTGATGTCCGTCAGAGATGTGGAGTGTCTGCTGAGCCGCTGCACCTTCTCAAGGGGGGTGAGTCTGGGGGATGACTGGCCAGTTGTCGCAAAGTCAGAGGCAGGCAGGTGTGATGCGTCGAAGACTGTTTTGAAGTGTCGCACAAGCAGCTCCACCATCAAGGCCTGGTAGGGGTAGTCCACCAGGGAGGACAGAGACACCTCTGCATCTGCCTGCCGTGGCTTCACCAGCGTGGGCCCAAAGATAATGCCCAGATTACTCGCAGTCATCTTGTTCTCGTCTGCCATCTCTGTCACTCTGCGTAAGTTAAGAATTCATTTAATTAATAGGATTTTGTTCGGTGTGCGAGGAGCACAGAAGACAGAGATAAATGACAGTATGCAGATAAATATTGGTACCTTTATTAAATCTTAAATCTGCGATAATCTAAGAGTCTTTAATTACTTGTGCAAATACAACTAAGAACACCAAATCCTAAATAATGGTCATTTCTGGGTTAGGAAATTGTCAAATTTAACTACAAAGGAGAGAAACACAGAATTAATTTTTAAAAAAAAAAGAAAAGAAAAAGAAACTACGATAACAGAGGCATGAGTTTTATCTGCTTTGTACCACTTCCTTTGGGTTATGGGGAAGCCTGTGTTTCCCTTTTTGGCTTATGAGGAAGTCTGCATATCAGTTTATTTGTACAGAGAAAAATACAATGGACAAGCTGCAGGTACTGATTTGTAAGAGCCCTTACCTGTTTAGGTGTGTTATAAGATAGCGCAGAGTCCTGTAGTTAGACGCAGGCAGCTGGCGAAGCAGATCTCGGACCTTGAAAAGGACTCTGTTGAGCTGGACACTCGGCCCACCTTTCTCTCCTGTCTGGTTGTTTGGAGGTTTATCAGCCTCTTCCACTATCACTCTCTGACACTCTTTGGACAAGCCAATGAAGTCATTGTAGTATCGATACAGAATCAATGGTTCTGGCAGCTGTTCAAAAGAAGCAGTCATTTGTTTTGTTTTCTTATCAGTCGTAAAACTACCAATTTAAATGGTTATCTAAAATAAATGTAAATTCATGAAGGTAAAATCCAAAAGATTGGCACTTTTAAGGATCAACAGCAAAAACATCTTTGACTAACTACTTTTACAAAATGAGGGACAAATTTGTACACTACTACATTTCACTATTCCTAACTTTTTATACTTTCACATACATTATCCTGTAGTTTTGGACAGCTCAGTAAACATGTAGGAGGCCCACCTGTCTTAGATAGAGTTTGAGAACATTGCTGATGTCGTGAGGTGAAAGGTCAGACAGCTCAACTAAGTTCTGGCCATTTTCAAACGCCTGACAGAGTTTCTCAACACGCGATTTGGCACCATTTACACGATAAATCCCCTGTGAGGAAAACACAGGCACATGGTTCAGTATATTTTTACTATAATACAAAATCTGAAAAAATATTCTGCAAGTTTGACATTACCTAAAATACGATATTTAAGGTAATATAATCATTTGTATCTTTTCAAAAAGCACTGAAGACTCACCTTGATATTGAGAGCACGACTCTCAATCTCAGATGTGCACTTCTTGATGATAAAGGGGATACCGTCTGGGCTGTTTTTTGCTGCTTGGGAAAAGTCGATGCCAAACAGATGTAGTCTGCCTTGCAGCTTTTTGTGGCCACACTGGATAGCAAGTGTCTCTAGACACTTCTTATGGCAGGCCAGGGAGCACTGGAGAGAAAAATCAAACAGTACTGAATGCCAGATAGAATAATATTTGAAATCAACCATTTTCTTACTAATAAAACACACATATTTCCTGTCTCTTAAAGCGTGTGCATACAAGCAGGCCACATGTTTGAGGTATTAGTTCATACTTGCGGTTATAAAATATAAGCCAACAAAGATATTGCAATAACAATAAAATGTCTGCTACATTTACAATTTGTATCTACTACTTCTGTGAATAGCTGCTGTAAATAGTCAACTGCAGTTGCAATAATATGATAATTTTAAAAAGCCGGGGGTATTGATGTGCAGTACATATTAAAAACACCACTCTCATCAGTGGTAAAAATGTCATGGCTCACTAATCTCTGTTGTACATAAACATTTCCGCAGTGAATGAAAAAATTTGAAAATATATATATTTCACCTCCTCACACTCGGCTCCATGGAAAACGACCAGACTGTCACACTCCCTGCACTTAGACGGAGCTCGCAGTTTTCTCAGCTTATGGGTTTGAGCAGCTTTGGACATCTGAGCATTTCGGAAAGGGCCAGGAGAACTAGCCGTCTCTGTCACCATCTCTGCCAGCCCTGAAAAACAGAACAGCTGATGAGAAATGTGACAAACTAGCATGACATCATGCAACTTCTTGTCAGTAGTACTGATTTCAGTTCAGCAGAAACTGAACCACAATGAGGCCAATTAGAGAAGCTATGAGGCTTTGTTTTTGTCACATCTTAACACAAATGATATCTTGAAGTAGTTTTCATTTCCTGTTTTTGCTAACCGATTAACAACCCAATTCAAAAAATTTCATAAAAAGGACATAAAAATCCAATAAAATTAGGATAAAACACACGCATAAAAATGTAAGGACACTTCCAGTGCAAGGATAATCCCAGAAGGATCTATTCAACAAAGTTAGTTGAATGACCATACTCAAATCCTACTTAAAAATTACAACGATGTATTGTTAACACTTAACATGTTAATTTACAAATAAATGAGAAGAAACCAGATCAAATAGACTAGTGGTCAGATAGAAAATAAACACAAATAGACGTATACGAGAGGTCAGCATATAGTACTGTAGATACAGGAAATTTAAGTTGAGGAAATAAGCCACAGCTAATATAACCCCCATTTGTACAGTTGAGTTGAGTATTAACGTACTCGATCTAAGCAAAATCCACCACAGAGTTGGACATTACATTAGTGGTATTTATTCATAAGGTGTACAGTGATCTCTCAGTATTTCTCCTTCCCTTCCTCAACTTCCTTGTATACTTGATATATAGTTGTGCTCAAAAGTTTACATACGCTGGCAGAACAAAAACTTTTCTGTCACTCATGGTTAGTGCTTGTGTTTGCCTATTTTACATCATAATGACAACAGAAAATACCCAAATGACCCTGATCAAAAATTTACATACCCTGGAAGTTTTGGCATGATAACATACACACAGGTTGACACACACAGGTGTAAATGGCTACTAAAGGTAA
>JAUBNQ010000009.1:16551317-16578442 GCA_032353495.1 Ctenopoma kingsleyae
CAACCGAAAAATGTTGTGAGTTATTGAAATTATTGACTTTATAATAAATAAATTGAGTAATATTTGACTTATCTGACAGTTTTGTCTCGCTTAATTGATGCGCCTTACAATCCGGTGCGCCTTGTTTATGAAAATTGACACAGGTATTTATAGTGCGCCTAATAATCCGGTGCGCCGTATGGTCCGGAAAATACGGTATGTAAATACAAAGATCATCCATGTTTGATTTGTATGCCTCGAGTCCAGAGGAGCATCTGTAGTGAAACTTCACATGTACAGTATATGTACCTCGTATGTCTGTGCTGCTGTTAGACCTCTGCTCGCTTATCTTTGCTGGCCGGTGAAGAGAACTGTCCACTTCGTCTCCACTCAGCACATCGCCAGAGTTGACTGATGCCTGCGACAGGTTACCATGGGAGGAGTGAGTGCTGCCCACTGACCTTTTGTTGAACAGAAACCTGAGGAAATACAGTCAGTGTGTGATGAATGTAATGGCAAAAAAGATTTTTATTGTAATGTAATGTACAGTGTGTATCTCAGGAGGTTTGACAGGATTGTTATCAACTCCAGTAACTCAATCATTACTTCACCAAGCACCAACGTAATCGATCAATGTAACCGTTATGCCAACATCTACTCCCAACACCACAAGCAATGTAACTACTTAGAGATAACACTTGCATTAAAGGAATATCACCTCTTCTAGGAAATAGCTAGCTCTGTTTCTGTCCATTACAAGCTTCTTAGTTGCCAACAGACTTTGATCAAAGTAATAAAATCCAAAAACTCCTCATGATTTGTTACTGGAAACTACCAAAGCATTATAACAACTGTTTACTTTAACAGTTTAACTTAACTAGCTACAGGCATTATTGAGAATGAAAGAGAAAATAAGGAACAGAAATCGAAACTGGGCGAACCAGCAGACCACTAAAACATTTCACATCATGTTAAATTCATTGTTAGCTTTACAATAATGTAGGTATAAACTTGCATCTATGAGGTACATCAACATCAATCATCTTCCTATTAACTTGGTGTAAAGAAATGTTAAAGTATTTCTTATCTTTCTTAATGGCAGTGAGTATCTTAATGGTTGTGTGTGTGTGCGTGTGTGCGCGCGTGCATGTGTGTGTCTGACACTGCTTTGACAATCTAAATAGAGTCTCAGGGACAGCTCTAAACCAGAGCCAAACTCTCATGCTCACAATCTACGCTGCTGCATTCAGCCTGCACCACAGATATTTCCTGAGGAAGGGCAACAAATTCAACACGCATTCTGTCTCTCTTTGGTTCTCTCTCTCTCTCACTCACTTCCTCCCGCTCTGACTCACTGTTACCTTCACTGAAAGAAGAACTAAGCAACTTATAAATGGGTGGAAGCAAATATACTTCGAAACAGTCGTCTAAAACTGAATTTTAATTCAAATAATACTACTACTACATAAGAACTTGACAAATACATGACCTCAGATGAGCTCAGCCAGCAATGACTTTCTACTACTTGCTATATATTCTGCTCTATGATCAAACCATTTTAAGTACTTTAAACGATCACACAGGAGTATGTTGGTTTAAAGTGCCATCATCAACCATCATGTATGTTGCACAGCAGTTCTAAAGCGACAGTGTTCAGTACCTGGTACTATCAGAGGACAAGGAGTCTGACTGGAAACGCTCTTTGGGTAGATTTCTGGGTAGACTGCGGACAAACTCAGCAAAGCATTCACCCGGTTCGTACAATTTGGCACTCTCACTAAGGGCCTGGTAGTGAGCAGGTAGTGACACAGTCTGTGCCTGTTGCATCTGAAACCAGTTCACCGTCACCTAAAGAAGGGCAGATTAAAAGCTGCATAAATGAGCAAGTAAGTGAATGACTCAATGACTGAATGTAGGAATAGGCAAATGGATAGATAAAGTGGCATCTAAAAGAAAATACAAGCAAACATTCTTGTATGTACTGTAGTTTCTGTTCTTCCCATTAAAAATAAGCTAAATATTATTTTAATGAAAAAATATCTAAACATTGAGAGAAAAAAAAAAGACAGAACCTAAGAGCCTAGAGAACCTAAATAAGCCTTCAGTGAAAACTTCAGTAGCCTTCAGTACTTGACAGATGTCTGTGAACACAATTCACACTTCCATATGAAATATAAACTGTTGTGTAACAGTGAATGTTAAATTTCCTTGTTATGTCATTATATAGCATTGGTACGTCAGCCTAAGAATGCTTCAAATGTGCTTATCCGAAACAAAATGTCTTAACTTGAACTTCTAAACAATTTTAAAAATGTATGTAATTTACAAAATATTTTAGCTCAAAATATCCCAAAACACCCGACACGCAGGAGATTGTAAAGGTAGCACATTAGGTTTATTGGACCATCATCCGAATTTTGTGATCAGAATTCATTTATTAATATTTAGGGCTGCTTTATATAATGGTAAAAATTCTAATCAAATTAAAACTGTCTTTGTACTAAACGATCTAAATGTTATTGGACAATCCAGTTTCTTCTCTCAGCTGCATTATTAATTGACTGTTTTTATTATGTATTTTCCACTCACAGCTTTGAGTGTGAGGTCACACTGGTAGACCAACTCTCGGATCTGTGTGAGTATGGTGTGCTTAGCATTGGCCATATCCATTCTCCTGACACCTGCGTCAGCCATACAGCTCTGGTACTGGTCCTCAGCCTCCTCCGCCTGACCAAAACAATGGATACAGAGAACAGTGTGATGATTCACAGGAAATGCTGAATTGCTAAGTAAAAGAAATGCACTCCTTTAAGGAGAGATGGTGATACAGATTATTTTCCCTGTTGTCCTCTCCTCTACTTACCTTCTGCAGAGCCTCCTCCTGCAGCCTCCTCTTCTTCTCCAGCTGTTTGTTAGCAGCATTATTAGACTGTTCCTCCTGGGAGCGACTGGTAGATGAGTGGGCTTTCTGGTACTCCTCTTTCCTCTGGGCCTTGAGCACTCGTGCTTTACGCAAGGTCACATCTGCCTCTTGCTGCCAAAACCACACAGATCAGCCACATAAGCCCATGTGTTGAATATGAGGTAGGTATGCAAAAGGTTTTATAAATATTATCTGACGCAGCTTTGGGGTTGGTGCTTTGCATGTGAAGTGACAGTGAAGTGTGTAAACAACGAGAGCACTGAAGATTTTTGCTGCTTTTAATCCATGAGATAAACACTGCTTAGAGAAGGTATTAAGTAGAAAAATTCCTCCTTTTACCATCACATTCTTATACATCACTGATGACACCAATTTAAACTTTGTTTTATGCTTTTGGCAGATTGTAAGACTTGATTTTAACTATGCTGACATTTAAGTACCCTGTAAGTGTGTGACATTTACTGTGGAATGCCGATTAGTCTGTAATACAAAAATAATTGCTAAATTATTAGAGCTAAATAAGTGAGCTACTAAATGTGTACACAGGTAATAGTATACCATTTTCTTTTGCTCCCTCTGCCACTGCTCCTTGATGTCTTTCCTCAACTTGTCCAGTTCATTCTTGCGGGCCAGAAGAGGCTAAGAACAGATGGAAGATCAACAGTTACAATGGAGGTATTTTAAAAATAACCAACAAGTAAATTCTCAAAAGGTTTACATAAAAGACAAGACATGCTGCTGTTAACTATATCAGAAATGCTTGTGGCCTGATCAAGTCATACATAATATTACTACCAGAAGTATAAAGGAGAAAAACAGATCTTTCGAGGGTGGCTAGAAACAAGATAAGGTAACAGACTCAAGTGCCTGTGTGGGCTACAGTGTACTTCTCGTCACTCCTACCTGTATAAATTTATTGGTTTGAAGAGCCATCGCAGTTTGAAGAAGCAGCTGGTTGTATTCAATGTCTTTCTTGAATGTGGAAACATAAATATCACTGAAAGGCATGTAGTCCTAGGAATGGAATAAATAAAGAAATTCATGTTATTCTGAATATTTTTTTAATAAAAGGCATGGACTATGAGGTCTATACTAATTACACATTACCAATGACAATATTAATTATTATAAAATGGCCTTTGTTACCTGTTGACTGGCCATTGTCTTTGCAGACTCAGCCATTCTGGCATAATTTTTAGCATATTCAACATCTGAAACAGAAAAAAAATGAACAAAAGGAAAGAAAGTATTTATCTATCATCACTATTCATATTTTATAATCAACTACACAAAACACACACACACACACATATATATGTAACTTAGAAACAACCAAGTGGTTTTAGCACATGCTCCAAAATAAATAACAAAATCTGACTGAAAGGCGTTTCCTTCTTGAAAAACGTATGCTGTGACCAAGTGGCTGTGATGTGCCCACAGATTGTTTTGCCACTTTTGAACACCAACCTCAATCAACAGTCAAAGGCATATAATGACTCAGGTGTCTGTTTACAAAATGTTGCTTCAGCTGTGGCCCAAATAAACATACAGATAACTAAATGTATCTTTTTTTTAACTGCACTGTAACAGATGATTATTATTATTATTAAACACAATTACAGGTGAGAAGTAGACAACAATCACATCCTGTCTCAAAACGTCTATTATGATGTTCTATTGCCGTAACTCTCTGTCTTCATCCCAGTGCACTGTCAGTAGTCTCAGTGTCTCACCCATAGCCAGCCTCTTCTCCATCCAGGCCAGAAGGTCTTTGATATACTTTGACGAGGCTTTAGCGTAGAGTAGAGCAGACTCCACACCACTGTCATTCTTTAACAGGGTCAAGTCCACTTCTTCCTCCCGTGACAGCGGCACCTCTGGGCCTGTAGAGTCAGCAGAGGAGATACACATACCAAAACAAAGTGAATCAAAACATACGGCATCAACAAAATGGCCCAGTACTGGATTAATTTGTCTCAGTTCCATTATCGCAACAGACATGTGGGGGAGATAAAGGTAATTGAAGTTGACAGTGTAGGAGGACACGAACATGCTGGGCATCTTTTAAAATGATCCGACAACATTGTTGTCTTTATTGGTTACGCTATGATACACCTCTCCCAGCTGCCCGCCATCTGATTTAACACAAATCACATGTGTTTCCCATCCCACACAGGCAAGGAATGTCAGATATGTGGACAGAGAAGGGAAAACGAGCAGCTAGTATGAAAAAAGCAGCAGAAATAACAGGGGTGGAAGCAGAGGTTTAGGGTGGGTCTACCTCAAGCATTCAAGAGTCCAAAGCCTGAATCACTCAGTTAACTCTTGAGCTGACACTTAGGGATGCCCCCAGGCTATGAAGCAACCATTAAATGCTAATATAAAGCAGCTATTAATAGCTATTACATTTCAGAATTAATATATTTTACACCCAGAGGTAAATGAAGGTGAGGTGAGTAACGCTTACCCACAAGGTCACTTTTCTCTGAAACATATACCTCAGGATCCACAGAGAGGTTGTCAAAGGACTGCAAAAAAAGATATTTCATAATTAAAAAGGAGTGAATAGTGTACAGGAGGACAGTCAAAATCAGATATCAGAAGATGCAGCTATGTGAAGTCCAGAAAGAAACTCTTTTTTTTTTTTTTAAATGGAGGGGAGGTAAAATTGCTGCCCTAAGTGCACCCTTCTGAAAAACACCATGTTTCAAAACAAAGCTCTGAAAACTAAATAGCTGGTCTGAAAGGTAGAAAGACAAAAACAGCGACTCACCCTGCTTCTCTTGGTCTGGGGGATCCCCAACCCTGGGCCGCTGTCCACATCTCCCATAAGGAAGTCAGAAACTCTGAGAAGCAGATGTGTAGACGTAGTGTACGTCAAAAGTACAGTTTGATATGGTAAAACTTGTAACCTAGTCAAGTTAACTGAAGTCAGCCTCACTTTTCTTGTACTTTACACAAAACAGTAATAGAATCATTGAAGTGATGAAAAGGGTGACAAAAACTGTACTCACACATTGCCAAATGTAAAAGCCAAAGTGTCAATGGATGTGTTTATCTCGCCAAATACAGCTTTTTTGTTTTCTGGGTTCACTTCCTTGAAATCAATGGCTGTGTAGAGTGATAAAAACACAGAAGAACGTAAGACAGGATAAAACTGTATTACAACCCAGCTTATTTGCCCTTAATCATTCAACAAAACGTATTTACACAATAAGTTACACACTGTGTGAGTAGCTGAGGGCGTTTTAACAATCAATATCCAACACATTCAATAGATCAAAAAAAGGAAATGTAAGTGATAGAAACACCTAAAATTCATTTTAAAAGGGACAACAACTTATTATTTACAGATTAAATACATGTAGTTTGCTCCATGGCTTTGTCTTGTTTTTTGTTTTCTTATTGCAATGCTAATCAGTGGAGACCATAGCTAACTGCTGTGTTCCTGCAGGGAGTGGTTTATCTCTACTGCAACTGTTCAAGTTGTTTCGAGTAAGGGATGACAGATCAAAAGTCAAACTTCCTGAGCACAAGATCAAGGGCTTTAAAGAAATGGCTATGAAAACACCTTGAAAGCGTGTCCGTCATGACAAAATACTTTAATGACATGTACAATCTGTACGTGTTCCTACCAACTCAAAAATGTCCTCTGTAACAGCTTCAGGGATCTTCAAGGATGGATATTCAAGGAATATTCAAAAACAATCCCAAATCTTCCCTCCTTTGTTCCAGCGTGTTGTAATCCCATAGTTCATCTTTCATGTTGATCGTGCACAGCAAAGGCAATCACTCATACAGTTTCTTTGCTTTAACATCTACTGACAGTACGCCGTCCAACAATTCAGAACAGTAAAGCGATCGAAGTTTAACAGCGCTTTCCTTCTCAGAAAACAGTTTACTCAGCAAGAGGACATTTGCAGAAAGCAATCAGAGGAACCAAAGACACATGCAGTGAAATCCGACTAAGCGGAGTACTTCCTGTCTGCCCCACAACAGGAAACACACAGCTTGAATTCTGTGACTTGTAACGTTATAGACAACCGTGACAAGGCTTACCTTTTCACTCTCTTTTCACCTGGTGCTGTTGTCTAGTAACCAAGAGCAGAAAACCTCAAAAATGTGACCCAGTCACTTGAAAAATAGAAGAAGCTCCAAATAGTTCCAGTTTCTAGACTTCTACAAGTTTTTGTGCATTTTCTCTTCATGAGAACAAATTAAATCCAGGTCAGTCATGGCTCGGTAACTGTAAATTCCAATCTTATGAAGAAGGACAGACACGTCATAAAATTCTGTGCTGGGGAGACAACTCCATGTTCCAGGGAGACACTTCTGGACACCTAAAGAAAGGAGATGCAGTGGTGTGAGTCTCCCTGCAGTCCACCTCCCTGGCCCTGAATGCTAGAGTACAACTCTGCGCTGACTTCTTCCTCAGGACATCCTGTGGGTCTCATAACAATGATTCCAGAGCTCTGCCCCCCTTGTTGCAATTGAAGTATGGAAACTGCATCATTCAAGTACAGGGGCCATGGTTTTCTCACAGCTGAATTGTAAATGGGACAAGAAAAATGTCTTCAGTGACTTAGTGAGTCTTGTATGTCTGTCTGTCTTGACATAACTTGATAAAGATTCACTTTTACTGCAGTGTGCTGCGGTTTTTCAGTAGGAAAAGAGAACAGATATGCAATGCGACCAGGAAAACATTTTACATAGTCACATTGCAAAAATTGTAAGTATGGGTGATACAACCATAATTGTTTCTGACCAGAATGAAACATTGTGCCCTATGATCATGTTCTTGACATTTTCCAGTGTGCTCAAAATGTGTATAGTGTTAAATTAAAAACAACAGACAGGGGCAGACAGGGCATTAGGTCTACATGTAAATTGCATTAAACTTATGTGTTTAGAGCAGGAGGAGACAGAAGGATTTTTTGCCATTAAGTTCTGGCAGTCGTCCAAATGCCCCAGCTGTCATGACTGAGCATCAAAGAGCAACATGAGTGAAGACATGATGCACTCAGAAGACAGCGAGGCGCACAAGGCCTGTTATCATCCCAACCTTTGAGTCTTCATCTCCAACAAGTCGAGATTCATCCCTCTTTCAGTCTCTCCTTTTAAGTCTTCCTCTGCCTTGCTGGCTGTGTCAGTATTGCATTACCTACTAGCCATTAGAAACAGTCCAGTGAGGAAGAGGAATGATGCAGAGCACCCCCTTGTGGACAGGCAAATTTGCAAGTTTCCACTTCTGAACTAGATACTAGATACTTTCCAGTGCTTATTGTCAGGCATATGTACGATGCAATATACTAAATAGTGACACACAAGTGTTTGACCAAATTTAAGATCTATATACCAGACGGCACAAGACTCAATGGAATCGCTTTGTGTGAGTTAACATAAGGCCTGGGATTACAGTCTAATCTAATATTGCATCTCTTTTGTTTCCTGTTTGCATTCTAAGGATTGTCAAAGCCAGACAATCATTCTTGAGGATTCTTAAGGAGTAGATCAAAACTCAGATATTTAGATAGAGCAGGTGAGCTGTCAGATAATCTTTACCTCACAACACAAAGAATGAAGAAATGTGGGTGTGTTTAGGAGACAAGCATCTTGACAAGGGCCCTACGTGGTCACTGAAATACGCAAATTACAGTCATGTCTCCATTGTACACATTCTTGTACCCAAGTCAAATGAACACTTCCCCTCACTGTATATTATATTTCTAGCACATGAATTCATGGGTTAAGATTTCTTTTGTTTGTATTTATTCAGAAGATGGAAAATTGATTTGTTGTTGAAGGAATACTTAATTCCCACTGTGACCTTTTAGAAAACTCCTGGCCAGCTCTAATCAAGCAAAGATTAATAAAGTATTCCTGCAGTCTTTGGTCTGAAAGACGGTCACAGACCCCGATCCTGAACGAATTATGCAACGACAAAATTTAATGCCAAGACATCAGTCCATCCTCTTGGCACCTTCATGTGTTTACCTATAGGTTTGTGTGTGCCCATTCATGGTAGTGGGTAATTACTGACCTTTCACCTTGGCAATGACTATTCCAGCAGCTCCCAGGATGTCCACTGAGTTGAGTGTCTGGTGTTTGCCAATGACAGCCTTCAGAACGCGAAGTAACTCTGTCAAACGTTCTTGCACCACATCTTGAAGACCTTCCAGATTTTCTGGACAAAAAAAAAAAAAAAAAGACAGAAAGTCAGTCACCACCATCACACTGCATTTTGAGTCACAGATTAGCCAGCGTCAAATAAATTTCTGGCATTCCTTTTGTCATTGCCACACACAATTCTTGGCCAATACCAGTCATTTTGAAACTATGAAACTATGAAACTATGCTGTCATCTTTTGTCTAATCTAGACAATTCCCTTTAGGGCAAATAAAACAACAGTAGGCTCTATTGGGTGTTATCTGTGTCTGGTTGTGACAGATAAAAACTAGAAGACAGAGACAGTTGTGGTTGAGAGACAGTGACAAACTCAGTTGCATGAAACTGCCGTATTGCAACATCTTTTCTGTTTCCTCCATGCAAAGAACAACACCATGTACAGCGGAAGTTGTGCATTGCGTCACATCGTGTCGTATGTAAACAGGTTACACTGTACCATTCCCACACCAGTGTAGGTGATAAATACAGTGACTGAGTGCTTTCTGTGGTCACCAATGAGGCAGAGTTAATCTTGACAGTTAGAGAAATGTTAAATGTTAAAATTCAGATATTTTATCTACACAACAGCTCATCATTGATTGGTTCCTGGTAGAGTTAGGAGTGACAGCTACATGTTATATTTATGTGCCATTTTACTGCTTCAGCATCGAATAAATACAACTGCTGATCTAAGCAGGAATGAAGAAATTAAATTTCAGAGGTGACTGAAGTAGCCATTATGCAATTATGCAAGTGTGTCAAGAAAAGCTGAGGAAGATCTCGCATTTCTCTGTTGCCAGTGAGGCTTCAAAATATGACATTGAGGAGGAAAATAATTTACAAAATGCAATCAGATTACCCCTCTCTCCTTATTTGTTTTAGATCATATTCTATCAGTCATTATGTGATGAAAGGCACGCCTTTCCTCCAAAACGAGGAGAGTAGGACCCTGTTTGTTTGTATTTATGCAATAAGCCAAGAGTTTACCATATGCGATCTTAACTACTTTATACTGTAGATCCACAATATCATGTGATACAATAACAGTGTTACAATGAATAAAAATCAAGGAAATATACAGACATGATTCGTTTTCTCCAATAAACAGCAGGAGAAGGTGGTCAGTGACCTAGTCTCGAGCAGGTTAATTAGCAGAGCTTCTACAAGGTGGCACTAGACAATAGGTGAGTTCATGTCTAACTCTGTGTTTTGAAAGAAGCAGGAACACCAAATGCAAACAGAAAAGTCATCTGTTTTTTATCAAGGTCAATCCACCAGGCACCAGGGTGAGATGAGAGAATTCACTGGAACGTTAAAAGTAGGGAGTGAAAATGAGAGCCTGGGTGGGTTTTTCTACTACTTCCTTATACATACGCAAACACACTAATTAATGGGTGACTAAAGTACTGTACTGTACTGAGACAATCTACAACTGAGCCGTAAAACCATGCCATCTGTGAAAGTATTTGACAAACTAGATAGAGATTAACATAGATACTAAGCAAGTTTCAAGAAGAAATTTTCCCATTAAAAAAATTAACACGGGTACATTTTCCATCTTACTGGTTGGAAGCTAATCAATCCATGTCCCCATTCCCCATGTTCCACCCACCACATCCCCCACCCTGACCCAAGCCCACCCCCCAGGATTAAAGAAAATGTGTCCTGTAGAACAGAGGGCTCACCTGCTTGCCTGCCCCAAGGCAAGAGGTCTCAGACTCTACAACACAGACTTTGAAGTCCCCCTCGCTTCTAGTACTGACAATGGGCCTTCATTAAAAACCCTCCCCAACCTTTTCACCCTCCTTCCCAGTTGTGGTCATCTGGGTATTTCTAGTTAGTTCACTAGTGTTTGAAGCTTTTCTTATCAAAGACAGTATGTGGTTTGGCCATTAGAATACCGCTTAACAAAATGCACAGCTTTTTCACTTTCCATGACAAGTAGAGCATTGATGAAGGTGCTGCTATGGAATCATGCCAGTAAAGTTGGTTAGGATTACCCATTTCCCTTTCCCCTGAAAAGAAAATAATTAGACTAATTAGTTCTTCAGAGAAACTATCAGGACACAAATTGTGAGGAAATAACAACGGCCATGATGTTGTGACAACAAAGACAGAGTGACGTTCTGAGCCAAAAAGGCATTTTTTTCCACGGACTGCTATTGGCTGTCTCCTTTGTTTACTGTCACTCACTGCCAGGTTTCACAAATAGCCCCACTGTGCAAAGTCAGAACAATGTAATGAAGATGCACACACAAATAACTAACAACCAGCAAATTCAATTAATGCTTCACACTGACAACAACTTTCAGTGAATAAAGAGCATGTCCACATTAATGAGAGCAGAGCTTCATGCAATTACTCTACAAACGTTGTGCACCACACCTCAAAAATACAAAGAAAAGATGTTGTCCAAATTCTGATTTCCATACATGCATGAGTGTCACGGCTTAAATTTTCTCCATGTGTGCGTGTATTACAGTATAGTCTATGTGCAATTAGGCCACTTAGATCACTGTTAATTAAGGTGATTCTTTTGTGACAGCTCATATTGATCAACATCACTGTTGCCATTTGAATTGTGTGAGAGGATCTGTGCTCTCCTGAAACAAAGCTGGTAAAAATCAGTGGTGAGTGGTTTTGTCACAATAATGACATCAAAAGGCGAACTGGAAATGTGCTGGTAATTGTTGGGGCCATGGTATTGTCATGATAGAGATAACAGCACAGAGACATACATGAAGACCCCCTGCCCATCCCGTCACAGCTCACAGTTATGTTGTCCTTCCTTCTTTAGTGTGGTGCAATTACCTGGTGTCCCAGCCATGATTCATGCTCTACCTTCTTCTTTAATTTTCAGACCAAGACCTATTTCTCTTTTTTTTTTAAAAAGTGAAAAATACTATCTAGAAACAAACTAACAAGAAGATGATCAAACGTTTTAGTTTGACTGGGTAAATTTCCAAATAAATGATTTCTTCCAAAATAATCCACTTGTATGCTGTGAATCTGTATTCAGTATGTTGCAAACACACATATTTCCCCCCCAAAAAAAGCAAGTTTTAGTGGTCACTCTTTTGACACAATGCTGTAGCTCAAACATTTGCCTTTTAAATTACTGTGTGTGAGGGGGGGATCCCATTGTGTCTAGCAAAGCTTATTGTGTGTCTCGGATAGAGAAAGACCAATCTAATCCAAATCTTCAGGTGGCCTGACAGAGGGTAAAGCCCCTTGCTCCCCCAACACTGATAACAACAGGCAATCAACTGGTCTGTCCGGACACGCAATCTACTCAACATGAAGCAAGCCTAGGCAAGTCTGGTGACAGCGCTGCTTGGGAAACAGCTGCAGGCTTTACTGAAAGGCAGAGGAAGTAATTTTTCTCCATCAGCATCTTACCTCTGCCTCCTCTTCTCTAAAAGCAGGTAGGGTGACAGATTTACACTTGTAGCAGCTGACGATTGTCAGATCTTCTTTTAGATCTCTATCTCTCTACCTCATTCCAGCAGTGTTCTTTGTGTGGTTCTCTGTGTCGCCAATGCCAACTACTACAAATGGAAAAGGACACTTTTTGTCTTTTCAATAGATAAACAATGACTAAATGAGCTACACGCGCTACACAAGCCTTGTCAATCAAAATCCTCAAGGCCAGAAAACATCAAGGACTCATTGTAACAGACTCTGCTTGCATTGCTGGGCTGCCTGCAACCTTATCTGCGACAGGTGGAATTGTTTGGTCAGGATTCCATCTCCAAACACTAATTTCCCCCTCTGTCCAAACAAACCCTGCATTGCTGGGTTGCCTGTCCAGTTTTCCCATGCCTTGTTTGGAGACAGAACGGGCCACAGACATCACACAGACAGTAAACAGCAGGCACTCTATAAACAGCTACCTTCTCTCAGCCTATTAGCGAACTACACCCTGTGAGGTCTGGGCTTCACAGTCGGGCTAATTGTTCTTACACTTAATAACATGTTTAGGGGACTTTACAGCAGGTGCACAACAACTTTCAGTCAACACAGTCCTTCAAGTATCAGCTAAACTACCAATGTACTTTATATTCTCGTTTCATCTTTATAGAATTGGAAACTGTAAATAGGGCTGAAAACCAATTAATCAACGAATCGTTTCAGCTCTAACTGCAACGTTTGTAAGGTAACAAGAGAAATGAAAAGCTGACACTATTAGAATTTTATTCCACCTGTATGCAGACATGCACACCTTTCAATGACTTCACCTTGATAAGTTGGCAGTTGAAGGTTTTACGAATGAATACTCACAAACGATGAACATTCATGAACAATGTCACTTACTACAGCATGGGAATGTGAGTATGGGACTACTGGCTTGAGCAAGAGGAATGACTCATTCTTTGTGATGTGTGAATTGAAGGAATTTGTTGGGACAGGCAATTGTATCTTGTTGTGTCTCTTCAAAAGCTGAGCTGACGTAACGTTACTCTACCAAAAAAGCTTCCACCCTGTCTCTGAAGAACAGTTAATTTCAGCAGGTCTGCCCAATCACCACCAAGTGACGTGCCCCTGCTAGCAGGAGCTTAACTGGCCCCTCACCATGACCAATGTCCTACACAAACATCCAGAGCCCATAACCATAAATCCCACCCAAGGAAGCACAGCCCAACCACAAGATTGCACAAAAACATCCTTCGGCATCACAGGGGAAAGTTAGTGCCCAACAAATCTCTCCTTTCTTTCTGCTAAGAGGAGCAGGCCATTAAACCATTATGTGCTAGAATTTGGCTTTTCTCTCAATTGAAGGCACCACCCGCAAGTAGCCACTTCAGTTGGCACAGGGGCACTTGTGTGAGAAGCAGAGATATTTGTGGTAGCTACTGCTCTGTGTACTTTGCAGTGAGTAGTTATGGTTTTTATGGGTGGTAAAGAAAACTGGTTTCAAGAAATATAACTCCAGCATTTACTGTAATGAGGCAACTAATACAAAGATTCAATCTTCCACAAACTAAACAATGCAAGTTGCAATCAAAATGCAATATAAACATTTTTGAGCAGAAAGAAAAACAAGGCCATGAATAAGCAACTTTGTTGAAATCATTATCAAGGTAACAAGCCCCTGCCAGACTCCCACAAACCACGTTCTTAACATTTTTATAATACCATGAAGAGTCTGCCTTTCTGACAAGTTACAGGTTGGCAACGTGAAATACTGAACAATGCAGTTCAACTGGAATACAGCCCGATGTTATCAGATTGTTATGATGACAACAACCGTGAAAAAAGCCTCAGTTGTAATAGGGACTTGTGAGTCAGCTTGACATGTTCCTCCTTGTTTACAGACATTTAAGGCCTCTTCTCACAGCATTATAGCATATGAAACGCACTCTACAACAACAGGAAGGTTCAGAGTTTATGTGCTCAAGCAAACATACCATATAGTGTGTAAATAAGGTTTCAACCTCATGCTCTGCAACTATGCTGTGACAAGTTTGTTTTACACCTGCTTCTCTGTTCCACCTGAGGCTTCAAGGATAAAAAAAACTAATAACCTGGATTCTCTTGAGCAAAATTAAAATTTCAGACAATGCCATTACAGTAATCTATTGTTGTAACAAAATTCATGTAAAGTTAATGGTTTGTAAGGCCCTGTTGGCTGAACACAATCCATAACCTCTACCGCACATTTCTCAACACACATTCCTAAACTTTTTTGGCTTGATAGTGAGGGTGAACCACTGAGTTACTTGCAACTATTTGGAAAATTTTAACACAGTTGGGGAAAAGAAACATTTGAGAAGGAATATGCCTTTGTTTTATTCATGTGCTGTCACCAAACTAAAAGCCAAATAAAGATGTAAAATGATGCAGTAACAGGGCTTGTGCTTAGTATGTGTCATTTTGTAATAGTAGCTGACCAAGTGAATTTTATGTTGTATACTCTAGATGACTGCTATACACAGGTTGTACTGCAGGGACCATTCAATCAACATATTTAGTCATGAAAAGAAATTGACATTTAATGTTTTAAGTACTGAAATTGTTCCTATGGGATATTCTAGAAATTTGGTATAATTTTTCCACTTCTCATAACCCAAATTTTCTAAACGAAATACAGTTTTGAGAGGATAGTCTTTCAAGAGTGGCAGATATTACCGTAGGTCAAAATTTATTAAAACTTCTATAGAATTTTCATAGTAAATCTGTCTCAAACTTACCGTTAGTCTATTGAAGGCACTATAGCTACAAGTGAACATTTGTTCTAAAGGAATGCAGAGCATGCAGGAGAGTGGGGGGATGGGAGGGGGACAGCAGTTCGGCTGTGTGTAGAGGACTCCTTTTTCATGCCGATTATAACCATTAACCAAGCTCTCTTGTGCAAAGCAATACAGACTCAAATAAAAACTTCAAGTTTAAGGAAATATCCTATAATAGCTGTATTTTATTTCTCTTTTATTATAATGAAAATGAACTGCTGTACGATTACCACTCTTGTACCGTTACTATTAAATGCCTGACACATAGACAATAGTGGAACTTAAGCCACAATATGTGTAGTTCAGTTAAGAGCAACAGTTATATCCCAACTTTAGAAAATGTTCTGCTTCTTTTCTAGATACTGAGCCCACCAGAACTGACTGAGTGGGTTGATACCCCATTATATGATGTGTTAATTTTATGAGAGCAGGCATTCGGTGGAACTGGAAAATTAGTACAAACAAAACATTTCATGGCTCATCCAAGTACCTTCTTCAGTCTGAGGAAAGTTGGAAGGAGCCCTCAAATTTGAGGTCTTCTACCAAGCTGGGCCCTGATAGTTCAAGTCCTCTTGCTGTTAAGAATAATTTATGCTAGACTACATTTTAGCAAAATGGCATGCTAAGACTTTCTAATTTACCACTTTGGGTCACACTTTCTGTGTATGATGTAGAGCTGTGGACGGGTAGGTTCATTCATTAACAAATGTGTATTTATGTATGTAGACAAAGACCATCTTGGGACAACAGTGAGATGGTACAGGGGTTGCCTATACAACCTCAAATGTAATCCTTGGATATGCACTATTTGACAGCTTGACTTATTATTGGGCAACAATTCTTGCAAGCAATTTCTCTCATAACTGGGTTATCAGAGAAAGCGTAAATCTGCACCACAACCTGACCCTGGTAAATCTATCAGTGTGAAGTTGTGGGTGTGAACGCAGCGGGTCTAGTAAGCACCTTCTAAGCTAGGCCCTCCACAAAGTTTTCTCTGCATGAGAAGCAACATGACACACACTGAGTCAAACCAAGGGGAATACAAGCCTGCCAGATCTCAACAGGGCGCACGCCTTTCAGGAAAAAAAAAGCATTGTGTCAGCTTTCACACAGTACTCCAGTAACAGACCTTTCCAAATATGAAAAGAATAACATGAGAGCTGGCATGTGCCCCGCTAATCTCCACCCCACTACCCCCACAACTTTGCTCCTGCAGCTTTCCTAATCTACATGGAGATGTGCTGTTGTCAAACTGTTTGTCTTTTCCACACATGCTGTTAATCACAACAGTAACACTACAGACAGCAACACAGCAAAGTTTAAGTTTGGAAATGCAGTGTATATTCCCATTAATTTTGTGCAGTCACTATAAAAGATACCGTATAACCATCCTGGTCGTTTATAATGTTAAATTACAGTTTGTTTGTACAAATTAAAGTGCTTTGCTTTAGACCAAATTGTAGTCAGCATACATCTTTGACATTTTAAAAAGATAACATAAGAATCACAAAGCATTGTTCACCTGCATTAAGTTTAATTTTACTGAATGTATTTACTGTACAATTTAAAAATATATAAAAAAAGTTAGCAATTCAGAGTAGCAGACTGTAAAGAATAAACTGAAACTCCCAACACAGTGCATAGGAAACACTGTTTTAACTCATGTGCTTATACAAAAATAGAGAAAGCAATAATAAAAATGACCCAATGTTTACACTTTAAACCACATTCTAGTTGTACCATCTGTACAAGATGTTCCACTAAACCACTCGTGTCTATGTGTCTAAACTGAATAACATTATAAGACCATGTGGTATGATTTTATCCCCACCTGCTGAATCAGAGTGCTGTAAATGGGGAGGCAAATAACCCAAATGTTTTTGTGATGGGTCAGAGCAACACTCAGCACGACACAAGCCAAGGCTCACTCCTCCAGTTAGAGGAATGGCTAAACAACTCACTCCCACTGCCAGACCAGCAGTAGGACCCCGATGCGTGTGTGCATCTATGTGTAGCTATATGTCTTTCAGCAGTACAGTAGGAGCAGTAGTAGTTGTAACAGTAACCATCTATTAATTCTACAGAAGCTAATTACTGATTTAATGCAAAAGACACAAGCAAGCAAAATTAGACATCTGCTATAAAGATGGAATAAATCACTACTTTGCACGACTTTAACATATGAACAATTATTTGATTTACTGATTATTAAATTGAGCACCTTTAGGTTGAATGAACAAAATTTCCTAAACTCACTTTGAGAAGTTAGTTTTTTACTTTTTCTAACACAGATAGACTGAAACTGAAAAAGTGAAGTTGAACCCACACAATAACACACTGTAAGTGTGTGTAGGTCAGTGTGAAATTTTGTTAAACACAAGCTTGCATTTGTGTGGGTAGAGTGTTTGTGTATGTCTGCAAACAAGCGCCAAGCCATCAAAACAAAGTGAGAAAAACAGAAAGAAAGAAAGACCTGTGTCTGATCCACTCATGTGCTTATGCGTATGTAGTGGTGTGTGGGTCCGTGTAGGTATTAAGATGCTAACAAGACTGCAAGCACTCCAGCGTGTTAGCAGTGAGGCTGTTATCACACTATAAACTGACACTCCACAGGTGCTTCTGGCTGTGTCTCGCAATGGCAAAGTTGATCTATAATTATCAGTCTGTAACATCACAAAAGCACACGGCGCATTCCATCTAAAGTACTTTGTAGTACAAAAAGTGTAAAAGTAGGAACTACTATATTTTGTAGTTTATGGCACAAATGGCATCAAAGCACAAAAATGGCAGTATACATGAGTCCTGTGAACAACTGATCAAACAAATACATTACATCTTGTTGCATTCACAGCATGTCCACAACTGAATTTGCTGCAGAGAATTTCAGCTATCTATAGCATTACTGGTAAACATCAGGGTTTAACGTCAGTGCCATAGTTCAAAGCAAGGATTCTTTTCTAGACAAACACAGTAAAAGTAGACAAGTGACACACACACATAATAACTGTTATTAGAGCACTTCATAACGCAATAGTTAGATTGAAGGTTAAAATATAGGAACAGTGATTATGCATCAGAAGCATCACAAAATCCATTTTCTTCCTTTAAGATTCTACTTTTATTTTGTTAAACCTCCCTAACCCATCAGTCCCTCCACAACGACTTTGAATTGCAGCTTCTTCTGAACTCACCTTTACTCTGGAAAGCATCCTTGAGGTTGAGTAGCACATCAGCAAACCACCGCACATCATTCACCAGCTGCATTACATACTCCGGGTCCACTCCTGGTGCTCCAGTCACACTAGATGTTAGCCCTATGCTGCTCAAAGGGTTGCGGTTCTTGGAGCTGCGGCCCATATCCAGGGTCTTGGTGGATCCAGCCGACACAGATCTTGTGTGGGGTTTGGAGAGGTGTTGTGGCAAACCCTGGGGGTGCTTTGTCTCACCGCCACCACTGCTGCTGCTGCTCTTACGTAGCATCCCAGCAGCCAGTGCAGCTGCCACACTTCACAAGTGGTACACCAGGCCACTTAACCCCAGAACTCACCACACTGCCCTGGTCCTCGGACGGCTGAAAGACAGAAAATGAGAGGTGAAGAGGATGTGTGTGATTATGGTATGTCTTCTCCCCAAGCTCATCAAAGTTTTGAGATGTTATACTATGTATAACGACATTAACCAGAATAACTAGAGTTTAACAGTTGACTGGTAGGATCTAAAAATCTAATAATTTCTTTATACTGTAGAAACTATTCACCATTCTTACAGTTAACGTTGTTTGTCTTATGCACATTTTTATAGAGACTGCGTCTCTGGCATCAACAATTGAGTTTACAGTAAATATATTTTTTGTTGTCACTTTAATCGCTCAAATAAGTCCTTTAATGTATGTAAATATAATTCAGTTTCAAAACACGATTTCCCAATGTTTTCTTTTTCTTATTAACCAACAACGGCTGTAATGTTGGGCAACGTTTTGCTTTGGTCGCTAGCTTAAATCTGTAAAATAAAATAAAATAAAAATAACGTTTTATGTCAATATTAAACTAAAAACACTGCTACCGGTTTTAATAAAAATTGAAAAAAATTATTAATATTAACAATGTGACCTTAACGTTTCTTTTTCACGACAGTTTAAAATGAAAACTGGTGTTTGCTGCCTCAGGATGTTAGCTCAAAAACAGTCGACCCTGGTTAAAACTGCTTTGCTGGCACAGCCAAAAAAAAACGCTATTTAAACTCACCTGCTCGGCGGTTTACCGACATAATGCCCACGACATCCAAACAAACAGCTGCTTAATAGTACATGTGAGAACCCGTTAGGAAAAGAAACAAGCTCCAACAAAGGCACAAAGTTGTCCGCTTTAAGTCACTGTACATCGACACGCAGCCGACTATCGGCAACTCTCAAGTTAAACGTAATTTACGAGTTGGTTTGTCACATGACCTCCGAGACGCGTTTTGATTGGCTACCCTATGTCAATGAAACAGAGCTGTGGTGCATTCAGGTTCTGAAGGATGTTTTGCCATGTTAAATGGGCCTCGAAGTCCAACTTGAGTCATCTTAAATTAGCTTGCAAAGACAATGCGGTGCAGCGTTATGGAATATGTTTTATATTTAAGAAGATCTTTAAAATAAAGACCCTTGTGATGGTAGCTCTCTGCTTCGCCAATTTAATAATAAAGTTGTCATAACGCCATCATACCATGTCAACTAAAATTGGATTGTTCGGATGACCTGTGAATGGGCTAAAAGACTGGCGATATTTTTTCAGAATAACATCGGATATGACCTAATAGGATGGCCTTCATGTGTATTAATCCGCATGACAAAGTTGAAATACTTGTGTGCCACACCTCACGTTTCTGTTGTAATATACAATTCTGGCGTTTTTCGTTTTCTTTTGTTTTGTTGTTTTTGTTACCAAATAAATTATTGTTTCAGTGGTCCATGTTAAGGATTCCTCATTTATCAATTAAAATAATTAATTTAATCCAGACCTTTTGCTTTAAGAAAGACACATTACCCAATATACAAGTTTATATATATACTGATCATATGTAACTTAAATGTTTACATTTTTGTCTTCGGTCTATTGATATATAACTTTTAAACTCATCTATATATATCTATGTGTAACTACTTGTAGTATCAGTAATAAAGGCAATATATCTCAAGCTTAAAGTTACATCATTATTCTGGTTGTGCAAATTGAGGTAAACTACTATGTAAATAATATGTTTAGACAGTATTATTTTTATTTTCACATGCTTTTCACACATCTGCTCAGGAAAACATGACTAATTAGCTATACAGCTCTGGTTCATTGTAAGTTTTCAAGACGTCAAGCTGTATTAAATGTATACAGAACAAAACCACTAAAACAATGTTGCTTTTTCTTTTGGTATTTTAAGGTGCTGGATAATTCTACCAAACGCCTTTTGGTTTTTATCAGCTGGAACTTTTTATGATGAGGTAATGTGAGAATATGATAACATGGACAAACAGTAAAAAAAAGAATTCCGCTTACATGGTTAATCAGCGTTTGTATTTATTTTAATATACAAAAAGATGGATGAATTCTCATCAAGTTTATATTTCTAAGCATTTCAACGCACAGTTACCAACCATTCAAACTGCTGTAGTGAAGTTAACCAACACACACAGGCACGCACACACACAGTTCACATAAACAGGGAAGGTCACACAATTCAATGAAACATTCATTCACACTACAAGAAATGAACAAAACATTGACTGGAAATCAAAAAAAGGGGATTTTGCATTCACAGGACTCACATGAAAAGGAAGAAACCCTTTACATTTGTCAAGTAAATATATACACAATAATTGATTTTTTTTTTTTTTTGAAGATGAGACTGACTCCATGTTAGTGTTACTAACAAGGTACTGCATGAGGTAACTGGTTTTTCTGTTCAGAAGAGCTGGGTGTAAGACAGCATTTGGAAGCAACTGATCACAGCAGATTTTCCTACGTGAACGTTGTTTTTTTTTTTTGTTCTTTTTTTCCTGGCACAATACATGAAAGCACCTGGGTCACATTCAACTCACAGCATTTATTCTGTCAGGATGCTTTAACACATCATCAGAACATGACCCAGGTGTGATGAGATGTACTTTATTGAGCTGTAGAAGAAAACCACTAAGTCACAGCTGAGATTAATGACTTGAACTATGATACTGAAATGACTATTGCTGTATAATAAATATTGCTGGACCCTTGGACCATGCACATGCCACCATTTACATTACTCCTAATGGGGCTGCATTACCAAAATCAATCATGTCATTATAGACACACATAATTTCTAAAAACATTGTTCTGTATTGGTTGATGTTTTTTTTTTTCCACACATTCTTTATCGAAACTGCACAGGAGCAAGCATTACAGACCACTGTCAAAAATCACCATCTTTCCACAGCACTAACCAAAGCACAACAGATGAGCATGTGTTGTCCAACGTGGCTAAACTATCACTGTACAGATATGAACATCACATCAGCGGGTTAATATTGAGGTAATACTGTTCAAACTGGCATCTCAAACAAGTGGCCAATCACACGAGCCACCTGTACCAAACCATTAGGGTTTTTTTTTTGTTGTTTGATGATATTCATACTAATAAGCGTTCTAACGCAAGTGCTACCTACACAGCTTCTGACCCAGAGTAACTGATACCATTATTTATAAAACAGTAACACAATCACCATTAATGAAAAATCTGAAAATATATATGTGTATATAATCACAGGGCTAGTTGTCAAATTGACTTGTAAATATGTAGAGATGAAAGAAATCCCTTTGTGTTTCTGTGAAATGAGAACAGTAATACCCTGATTTTGTATTTAAAAAAAAAAAACAGATCAGTGTTCGGCAACTGTGTGTACACATCTATTTACAAGAATCTGCCTCTTTTCTTTTAGACTTTTACAGCATTAACACCTTGACAACTTGTCAGGCTCCATTAATAAAAAAAAAAAAAATCCACAGCCAAAGAGGCCAAACTGGCAATAAAATATCTCAACTACTAATACACAATAAAATACATAACACAAGTTGATATACATGTAGAAAAAGCCTGAGGTACTTGTCAGAATATCTGAGGTCAGTCTGGAGGAGTAAGCAGCTGAGGGCCTACCCAGTCAAAAAACAAAAACAGAATATTAGCCTCACATAATATCATGGATAGTTACCACATGTTAGAGTTATATTAACATAGAATACATGTACATCTACAAATCCTTGAGTATCCTGGAATAGTCACAGCAGCATAACGGACATTCAATGTATGGTATTCATGTTATGGTACAACTATGGCATTGCATTTGAGACAAAGGCAACCATTTGAGCTCTCCTTGCATGACATACAGTGACTGAGGTATCTGGGGACTAGCGTCTGAGTCTATTGAACAAACACCCCTGAAAATTAAAAACAGACATGTTGCTTACTCAAGTATGGCCCTCACAAGGATAAACCCCAACTACCTGCTCAGGGTTCTTACTTTAAACAGATGCTCTCTAGCCATCTCATACCATTTACTCTTCAAATTCTTCCACTCACTCACACACAAACACACACACACACACACACACGCAGCTAAAAATCAAGAATGTGTAACATTGCAACTCCAGACAGCATCCATCAACGCCCCTGGCACTGGCAAAGGAGTAACTCTGAATTTCGACAATTAAGAAACAAAGAAATCCAGGAATATGTCCATGATAGCTAGCTGGATAGCTTGGCTCTCAAATTAGAGAAAATGTTCCAAAGAAGCTTACTGGATACCTGAGAGGTAGTTCCCCGTAGACAAGATGCTTGTCCCAAATCTTCAAAAAGTTCAAAATGTCCGATGCAACTCCTCAGCTCCTATTTAGCTCCCACCCCTACCATAAAACAGCTGTGTTCCAATTCTTGTATCCGTTTCCCCCTGTTTTGAGGCATTCCCAGGTTTAAAATAAGGGAGCACACTCGAGTTTAAAAATCGAGAAGCTTCGACCCCTGAGGAAGATGAATATATTTTGTCTAACAGTCTCATAACGGTTCCTCCGAGGTGTGCAGCATGTCGTCCGAGGTTTGGAGCAAAGGTTCATTTCATTTGGCCGCAGACGATCATGACCAAGACAGGAAAATGAAAAAGGTAACAACTCATGAGGTAATAAAAAAACAGACTAACACAAAAGAAATACATGAGGTAATGACAAAATTTAAGATTTGACACATGGGTGTTATCAAATGTGCCCATCGCATAGCTTATTACAACTACTTCCAAACTACAGCAGATGGATGTGTTAGTAAGATCCAAATTAAAACACCAAAAACATTAAAACAGAAACAAATACCAGTATTGAAATAACACAGCAGCTGCATTCAATTTGCTAGTTGTTGTTTTTTTTTTGTTTTTTTTTTGTCTTTTTAAATATTCACAGAGATCCGCTGAGTTTGGGTTTGAAAAATAAAAAGTCAGGAGCTCAGGTGGAGGATGGTGTCACCCATTCAGGTGCTGGACTCTTTGGGAGGTAGGTCCTCGTTGGTGAGTGACGTCACAATGCAGACGGGGCTGTCTGAGGTAGTGCTGCTGATCGTTCTGGAGATTTGGCCAATGCGCTCCTCGACACACCCGGCCGACAACCGTGCCTCGGCATCGTGGTCCCAGCACTCCTCGATGGTCTCGCACATCTGGCTCAAACCCTGCAGTCACAAACCAGAAGTAATAACGGTGTGAGTTTGCAGTTTTATACTGTTATTTCATTATAGCCCAGTTCATTTTGTGAATATGTTTGGAACGCAAACATTAAATAAAGATGTATTTCATAGAGAAGAAACTCTCACTTTCTCTGCGGCCTAAAGTTGTAGAAACGAAAGTCACAAAGACTGATTCCGAGAACTACTTTATGTCCAGATATTATTGAGCTCTAGTAATTGGAAAATAAAGGATGTGTGACATCCTGGTATTGATGTTGAAACTGCAGGAGCAATTCTTCCACCATTACTCACAGGATGTTTGAGCCAGCAGTCCTTCATGACTGGACGCATCTTCTTGTGCACAACCACATCCTGCAGGTCCTCCAGGGAGGGATGCTGGCCTATTTCATCCTCAAACGGCAGCATGTACTCACCAACTGTACCTGAAGACAAGCAGTGAAAACACAGGATGGAAAGCATTACGCAGAGGTAAGGTCAAGTCAATAGAGCAGTATTTGGATTTTTGGTTACTCCGTTTAAAGAGTAACTTTATCCACATTAAACCTTTGCCCTTTATCAGATGACTTTCCCAGACCAAACAAACAGGGATTCTTTGTTTATTAGGTCAACCCTGAAGTACAGTGACCTTTCACCTATGGGTGAAGCCAAATTCCTGCACCATCTGACTCACCGTCAATATCTGAGCAGCGGGACACCAGCTCCCACAGCACCAAGCCCATGGCGTACATGTCTATCCTCAGGAAGGAGTCTCGCTGGAAGTTGATGGCTCCCTCTAGCACCTCTGGAGCCATGTAACGCCTCGTACCCACCTGGCAGGACAATAATATATTTAACAGCACCTTCCAATGTCAATGCCTATCAAAGTGCACTTTTTGTAAAACTTTTGTAATATATACAATCCCACTAACTGCATAAATGTTCATCCTTTCAATTTAAGAGAGCGTGTGTATGGCAAAAATTCTATGTAGCCATTGTGAATGTATCAGCAAAAAAGACATGGGGCAGTTGCAGAGTCAAAGCAGAAATTTAAACCAAAAGGGTGTTATTCCGTACCTGACCATGAGTATCTCCTGGAGGTTTTCCTGGTTCAAATCGTACAGCGAGCCCAAAGTCTCCAATGACTGCAGTTAAATCATCTCGAAGCATCACATTCTTACTCTTGAAGTCCCTAGGAAATTAATTTCAGGACAGTCATTAAAAAGCAGTAATTATAAAGACATTAAGTCATGCTTAATAATCTGTAGACTGCAGGGTAAAATGACCATATCAGGCATAACCAGAAGGGGGCACTACTAGTTTAAATTTTCATCTAAAACCCAAGAGTAGCAGCTTTTCAGTGTTATGATGTTCAGGAAAGGGGGGTGCTGTGTACATTCTCCCTACCTGTGTGCGATAGTGGGTTTTGGCCCCTCCCCCTTGTAGCTGGGAATATCCTCATGGAGGTAGGCCAACCCCCGCGACATCGTCTCTGCTAGGTGACACAGCTCATTCCAGGTCACAGTGTTACCCTTCAGGTGGTCTGTCAACGAGCCCTGCACTCACACACAATCACACAAAAGATTCAGGGATGACAACTAACAGCAGCTCAGGAATTTAATTTTTAAATCGTTTCTCTTAGTCAACCATGACCGCAAGAACTGATGTATGATGCACAAGCGAACAGGAATGGATTATAGCTGTGTGTTTCACTTCCATTTCTCAGGTGAAAAAAAAAAAAACCACCAGAGAATTCAAAATTCACATAACATACCTCATCTTAAGCAAACACAGATGACAGCTGCAAACATGGTACTAAGACAATTAACTGTAACTAAATATATTTGTGTCACTGCAACGAATAAAAATATGCTAAGCCTTCAAAGTCTTTACTCAAAAGTAATGCTACATTTGTGGATATGGCAATTTTTGTGTAATGTAGGGTTTTGATATTTAGTACTTGGTGACAAGACTAATAAGCAGGATGTTCTAGCAGTGCAGGGGTTTAGTAGGTTATTTAAAGGCACACATTTTAATATCTCAAGTATCAGAATGCCTGCATCCTTTTTAGAAACATATCTATACATCTATGTAACACAATTGTATCACTTAAAGATATAGTGGGTACTGCAGAACTGTCAAGAGTAATAAAATCATCTTTAATATAAAGTTGTGATGCTGTTGTTGAGGTAAATAAAGGGCCCAGCCAATATTGGAAAATATCCAGCAGTTCTGGTCAACACAGAAGCCCTATACCTCACCATCAATTTGCTATGGGCGTATAAGACTTAACGACTTTAGATGAGCTCTCACCCTCTCATGAAACTCTGTGATGAGCCACAGCTCCGTCTCCAGGTTAGTCCCGTGTTTTTCTGCAGCAATGTAACGTAAAATGTTTTCATGTCGCATCCCCGGAGTCACGAATATGTCCCGCTCGTTTTGCCACGACTGCTTATCCTGTGCAAACACAGACAGACCAGAGAGTTGTGTTTAAGTTGTGATGATTTATACGAGCACATTCTCCTCTTTCTTTTGTTACACAAGGCAGGTAGCACCAGACTGCTTGTCATGTATCAACATTACAACATATATCACATTACATTTTCTGATAAAATACAATGATGTAGTTTATTGATCCCTTTGGGGAAATTGTTATTGGACAGCTGCCAGACAGTACATGTCGGCACTATTATGGGGTTTCTGTGTCTTGTCCAAGGACATCTTGGCATGCAGCCTACCGGGACTGGGAATCCAACCACTCACCCTCAGGTTCGTAGATGACTGCTCTACCCACTGAGCTACTTGCTGCCCCAATATAGACCCAGTGACAAAAATAAATAAGTAAATAACATAACTCTCATTTAACAGCAATTACCACTGTTATAAAGGAATCAAAGACCATTTTAACCATCTGGATGAAAAGTACTCTGTCTGTTGCATGACTAAAATGATTTTTTGCCAAGTTATTCCTCTTTTTTTTTTTTTTTTACTAACAAAGATATTAACAAGGAATGTTCTGCACGTGAAAAAAAGTATCCAATATTTTATGTTGCCATGCAGAATAACATGTTAATATTTTGTTTGTGTTTAACAAAAAACAGGAACCACACAAGTCAAATATAGT
>JAUBNQ010000009.1:16578542-16595470 GCA_032353495.1 Ctenopoma kingsleyae
TGTTGCCATGCAGAATAACATGTTAATATTTTGTTTGTGTTTAACAAAAAACAGGAACCACACAAGTCAAATATAGTAAGTAAAAGTAAAGTAAATACAGTCGCAACTTGAGAGACAGGTTAAAAAAAAACATTGTTATTGTGGAAGATTAGAAATTAAGAACTTTCTGTGTTTCACAAAGTTTTAAAGATATGTTATTCGGAAAGTCTGATGTTCAACATTATGACTCAAATATCATGTCAATATTCCAGAGGCACAGTCTGAGAGTAGATTTAAAAAGAAAATACATGAAAACTTAGACAAATGCTTTGGATTCATTTTGCTGACATACCTGCACAGGAAAGATCTTTACAGCAACATATTCACTCATCAACTGGGCTTTCCAAACACAACCAAAGCGCCCCCTAGCTTTGATTTCCAAAAGCTGCAGTGGTTTCAGACCCACTAAGGGAGAGGGGGGAGTGGGTCCTGGATCCTAAACAAACATGGAAAATTTGTCTTATTCTTCTGCCAAATTTAACGATATTTGACATCCCTTACTACAAAATATTAAAGGAATATCACAGAAGAACTGGGTTATTTGCATAAACAGCAGCAGCCAACAAGTACAGAAAACCTAGAAATCAAGCAAGAAAAAATGTCACAGATTTCTTCAGATGAGAATCAGAGTTGTCTACAGCTCATCTCACCTCGCTCAGGTCCACGTGGCCGTAAGGTGGTTTGCGGTGGCGGTACATCCACAAGGCCAGAATGAGGGCCAGGGACAGTACACAGAGAGGCAGCAGGGAGTACACCAGAACATTGAGCAGGGACGGCACCCGAGGTGGAGGCCGGATTTTCACTGTCAAGGAGGAACAGAATAATTACAGCATGTCGTGCTTTATGACATGTAAGTTATTAGCAGCACTGTGAATGTCCCCCACAGACTACAGGATGTGATTTTTAAAAGGAGAGCAGGGTAACATTTCATCTGTCCGTCCTTGTCCGTCGATTGACGAATGATTACAGAGTCTGTAGAAATGTACCAAACAGGCAATGTCATCTATTAAAGAAATTTACTTTTTGTTTCCTAATTAACTGAAAACCTGTGTAAAAGGACTCAATTATACTACCACTAAGATTTTGTTACTACTACATACAAAGGTAAGCTCCACTCCCACTAATCAGAGGAGAAAAGCAAAGACCTATTTTTTGCTTGTACTATACGTGGGATACATTTGCCACTCACCTCGATTGCCGCTGCCAATCATGTCAGGAAGGTGGGTGAATCGTTCATTGCAGTAGTTGCCCTCGCAGCAGCAGAAGAAGACCTGAGGGTTTTCCTCCATTGAGACGCACTCTTGCCTGAAACAGCAGATTATACACTTAAATCATTGCTCAAATAACTGAATGCTGCAACATGACATGCTGAGATGCTTTAATATTTAACAGGATCAAAACAAAACATAGTAAATCTAACACAGCATTTTGTTATCTACACAGTAACATGAGGGACAAAATAGTTGAGTGTCTGTTGCTTGATCTTCTATAGCTGATTTTTCTCTGCTTCTGCTTTCTCTGCGTCTGCTTCTGTGTCTTTAACCCATTTATTTCTTGATATTGGCTCCTCTTAATGTTGTCAATATCTCAGCCAACAGAGACAAAATTTTATATTGAGTGATTTTTATTGAGAAAATTTGAGCCAATCAGCCTCGTGAAGTCAGAATATGTTCCAAATTACAGGATTTTTAACACTATACATCCATAACCGACAAACTCTGCTCTTTAATACTACAATTAATCTTTGTGACATAGCGTCTTAACATACTCAAAATTGTTCATTGGTATTTAACAGCTTCACTATTAATCCTGAGATTCAGAAAACGCAGGTTAATCCGACTAACTTTAAATAAAACACTAGAAAGGCTGGAACACTGCAAAAACATACTTTAACCACATCTGCGTCATCTTTATTACTTCTTTTTCTCCAGCTTGCCTCCACAAGACGCCAGAGGTAGAATATTAAAAAGTGAGGAAGTTTCATGCCACACAGCTCTGCACGTTCACATTAAAAGTCTCCTCCTGAATTTCAAAACCCTGAGTGGCCTGGTGCCACCATATCTATCTGCCACTATCACACTGTGGACACTGAGCTGCACTCTGCACTGTCAATACAGACTATCTGGTTATAGAAAAATCTTACTTAGGTAGAAGGTAGGAATTACTACATTCTGGCTGCATATTAAGTAATTAACACTCACTATGCTGTGTTTGAATTTAACAAAATATGGTATTTGAATATCTTATTCTTCGAGAAATTGCAATGAGCTTTTGGTTTTTTTACTATTTTCTGGCATTTTATAGCCTATGTTATAATTAATCAATTATTTGAGATTAAATCAATATCAGTTCAGTTTATTTATACAGTGCCAAATCACAAAAGGGTCATCTCAAGGCACTTCACACTGTAAGGTTAAAACCAACAAATATCAAAGAAAATTAAAGCAAACCTGATGCACCCGACCACAGTTTGGTGTGCTACAGCAAATCGTCTGATTGCTTTTGGAAATTAGAGATTCCAGTTTTGATTTTTAATAAATAAATCTGCAAATACTTCACTTTTTTGTTATTGAACAAAATGCAATTGTATTCCTTTAAAATTACAACAAAAAGTACTGTAGTACCATATGTATGTACAGTACTTGTAGTGTTTGTGTTTGTTTACCAGTTGAATACGTAATGTGCATTGACCCACTGTGTGTGTTTTTAATTAACAAACAAATGAATCACAGTTAATCTCGGAAACATATCCTGCATCTCTTTGTTGAGTCATGTCTTTGTAAAGTGGGGATGTTATTGGAGGTAATACTGACTATTTCTGCATGGATGCCTCGAGTGATTCATCGTTTACTCCAGAAAATGTCAGAAAAAAAGTGAACAATGAACTTCCTACAGTGCAGGGTGACACTATGAGACACCAAAAGCAAAAGACACTGATTTTTCACTGATATGAAAAAAGAAAATAAACCACTGAATTGTTTATTTGTGTCCCTGAAAATGTGCCAGGTCAGAGAGATAAATATGTACTGAACTACAGTTGACTGGGTTCTGTGTGGTTCTATGACTGTTGCACTCAATTTACATAAATGTAAATCTCACTATGTGACCCGACCTGTCATAGCAGTTGAAGTCGTCCAGCCAGCACCCTTTCTTCACCAACTTGATGGTCCCTGAGGAATTGAGCCAGGAGGCATAACAGTGCAGTCGCTTGTCCTTCTCCCCCTCGCAGCGCTCAAAGCCGCTCTGGTTGGTCCTCTCCGTACGCCAGTTATCATTGTAGTACACACACTCCCGGGTCTCTGCTTCTCCCAGACTGTACCCTGAGATAGACAGAAGGCCTCAGTCAGCTCACATCATAATGAATTGAAGCTCAGTGGCGGAAACGCGGACATATGGTGCAGGATCCTCTCTGTGCCATGAAGAAACATCTCTGAGCAGAGCCTCCATCATCTCTCTGGCTGACAGCCAAGTATGGAAGCGCTATGTAGTAAAAAGAAAGTTCCTCTGGGCTAAGAAATTGTAGCTGATGAGTAGTTCAGCTTAATCCCATTGACTAAAAGATCTTTTCAAAGAATAAAAAGTTTAAAAAAAAGAGCAAAAATGACAGGATTTAATTAGATATAACAATTACAATGTGCCCTGCTGTGGCACAGAAGCACAGCGCGCACACACACACACCAACATGCTACTTCTATAGATAAGGACTCCCAGAGTATGACACATCTGGAAAGACAGATAAGACCTTCTTCTTTAAAGGGGAAATAGCTGGACATTTCCTAACCAGGCCTGGACATAACAATAGCTGTCAGTCTCCCGGTGTTGAATTCCTCACAGAACATGTTTTATTCTTCTTTGTGGATTCACTGTGGGACACACTCATGCAACATAGGACATGTTTCTGATTAACACTGAAACAGATAACATGCCGTACATGTCACTCACAACATCGCTTTGGACATTCATGTCTAATCTTTGTTCACAGAAAGAAAAAAAAAACACAGTGCCTGTCTCTTTAAATCCTTGCCTATAGGAGGCTGCCCATCCCCCAGTGTTACCCCCACCAACCCACTACACACACAGGCGCTCATACATGCATTTAGTTGTCCAGCATCTTACAATAGACTCCATTTTGGCATATGGAGATGCATGCAATGACCAAACTCCAAGCTTACTATTAAGAATGGGAGGAAATATGGCAATAAAGACAAAAGAAATACACACACAACAACTGATCAGTGATGCTCAATGCCCCATTGAGCCGAGATGGCATTTCTGATATCTGCGGTCACGTGATCCGGGAGGACTTACTACAAGATCATTTCCCAACCCCCCTTCCTCTGTCACTTAGTGAGGCTTATACCACAACAACATAAATTCTGGAGAAGCAGCTTACTATACACTGCTATAAACCCTAATCTATAAACCAAAAAAAAAAGGTATTAGCAACAGCACAGTTTGGCATCAGAGACAACTGTGCCTCCGTGGAATAGTGAGGGAAAGTGGATATTATAGTTATTCAGTCATTGTAGAGGAATACCTCACTGGAGGCGACGTGGATTCATGTTCAAGACACGATCAAATATCCGACGTGAGCTGCAAACGACGGCAAAAAGAACAACAAACATAATTTCACGTGGTTCCAAGTCACAGCTGTGTGTAACTCTGATCTCAATTCAGGGTAAATACGTGACTGCAGACAAACAGCTGCTGCCTCTTCAAATCACACTCCACTGATTTATTTGTTCAAAAAAAACGAAGAAGAAGAAGAAAACTAAATGAAACTCCTTACAGAGGGAGTGTGTTTTTCCGAATAGGCTCTTGTTCAGGCTGTAACCACAAACAAGAGCACAGACGTGAGATGTAGCCTCTAAGGTTTCAGGATGTTGATGCAGCTGCTGCCTTCTATTGCTGCCACTGCTAAGAAAGGCGAGAAGGACGCAACAGTTCTTTAGTTTGGATAAATATAGGTCGTATTTGTGCTCATCTGCATTCAAACATATAGATTTAAGCAGCACTGTTTCACGATAAAGTGTCAGATTTGACTTGGATAACTCGAGTGGGAAATAGATGCGTTAAAGGGACTGCTGTAGAAAAGGCGATTATGGCTACGTTAAGAGAATAAAATCCCCTCAGCTGAACCGTGGCAGCCACTGCCAACAAACTTTAAACAACCAACAAACGTGAAGTCGTTCGCGGGTCCACGTTTCAAACGTAGACAATCACTCCTAAAATGTGTCTGCCTCGGGAGGGAAGACTCGGGTGGGGGGGGGGAGAACTGTTGCAAATTGGGAACTAAATAGTCGCTTACCTGCGCATAAAGTTCCCAGAAGAAGTGAACAAGTCAGCCATGAAAAAGACATGTTCCGTTTTCAGTACAGGACAGAGATTTCCCCCCGCTTTCCGTCGCGAACATTAAAACTCAGCTTGTCCAAAACATCAGTCCAGGATCAAAACGACCACAGGCCTCCGGTCCCTCCAGCAGCCTAAACCACCACCGCCGCCGCCGCCGCCACAACGCGTGTCAATAGCCGCGACGCTGCAACAATGTTGCAAGAAAAGACGCGAGCGACCGGCTGCCGGGCTGTTCGTCCCGCGGTAGCTGCAGCGTTCCGCGTCGGAAATGGAGAAAGGGAAAAACCCGAACGGGAAAGCGTTGAAGCACACGAGGCGAAAGCTGAGCGCCGCTTTGTAAGGTTCTTCACTTGAATAGTAGCACCGCTGAGTCGGGAGGTCGGTCGGGGTTTACATGCATGTTACTGATCTGTGTCCAAAATGGCTTCTAAATGGGGAATGGGCTGCAAACAGGGAAACCCGGATGTGTAAACACAAAGAGGGGGATTCATGCAGCCAGCGAGTGACCTTAACACGACACCCGAAAGAAATACGCCTGAAATGACCTTATTTTAGCCTCGTATCGATAACTAACACATTATTTCAACCGTAGAAAGGACAAGAGAAGGAACTGAAGGTGTTGGGGGAAGATGTGTGTTTTTTCCACGTTGCTGTTTGTCCCGGTTCCTGCTGATACAACACTTGGCACTTAATGTACTCAGAGTTGGGATTTTTTTTAAAAGATACTTTTCGGTTCTTGTTAATTCTACCACGTTTAAATGATACTTTCATCGACTTTGAATTGAATTTATATTAAAAAGAGAAGCGAGATATTAAAAAAAAAAAAAGTGGTACCACTGAAATAATGTTGAAATATTTTAGTTGTGTCACCCGTTAGTATATATTCTGTATATATTTCCATTTTATGTATATTACACTTCACCAGCTCTTGCAAATTTAAAAATGAAACGTATCAGCTCAGAGTTTTCTCTGTGTCGATGTGGTAAATATCTCTTACAGTTTTTCTCTGAATATTTTTGTGCGTAAGTGTCAGTGCTAAAAATAGCTGACCTAATTTGGAGTAACAGGATACAATAAATGCTATTTAAAATTTATTCGTTCTAATTACTAAACACAGCACTAAGCATTTCTATTGTGGGAAACACTGTATATGACAACGAGCTTCCACATTTTCCATACATGATATTTTATGTAATGGTCAAATTCATTTGGACAAATTAAGTGCAGCCTGGCACAAGAAAGGATGTATTTTGTGTAAAGGTAATAGTCGCCCCGGCCACATTACCAGTCTCCCAGTCAACAGACATTCACCTTTAGAAGCATCTCTCTAAAAAAATCTCTAAAAAAAATTTTTAAAAGTGAATGTTGAAGTTCTAATTGGCTCCACTTCTCTTTGCTACTCTCCTTACTAAAGAAAAGAAATCTCCATTAGAGGAAGTAATTTAGGTCTGTGAAATAGAATAGCTGTCTACAATAATAAAATATCAAGGCATGTAGTTTGCTTCCAAGCATTTCCACTGTTTGAAAATTAAAGTCCTTTGTGTAAAGTAAACCCCATCATCAGAGGAAATCAACAGTGACATAGTTAAAATGCCATTAAGCCTTGCCCACAGGTCCCTCTCGCTTTCTTGTCTTTGACATCCAGACTAATGGCATGTTGGTGACACCCAGCCAATTCATGCAGCAAATGCTCCAGGAATAAGGTTAGCTATAGGTAATCTCCCTTAAACTAGTGCCATTGAGTGTAACTCAAGACAAAGCATTTCCTCATTAAGCTATTCTATATTGACCCCGTAACTCAATAGGGGCCACGAGTGAAACCGTGTAAAGATAGATGTTGTGTTGTCATGACAGTTGGAAGAGAAAGCACATGAGAGCTCATTAAAGGTCCAGCGGCCACAACCACGGTGTGACATTCCTAGAAGAGTTAGAGCACAGGAGGAAATGATCCAGTGGTACATAAAAAACATGAAATTATGAGCTAATAGCCTTGTAAAATGCTATTAAATGCAATAAATGCCAGCCTGTCATCAGTTATTCTGCATTGGACGTCATATGTATTGTGTATCAATGCATCATGTGTACATGTGAATATGAGACAAAATGAATGAAAATGATGAAATAAAAATTATAATAAAACTTGACATATGCTTGCCAGGCAAACAAATTTAGGAGGATCAACATGAAATAGAAATTAATTTTATATTAATGCATTTTTATCTCTTTGTGTGTTTGTGTCATTGCAGCTGAAAGGTCCATTGTGACCTCTTTGAAAACCTTGAGGTGAGCAACACAACTTCACAGTAAAATATAGAGAAATGACACTAGGTGGTAGCAGAGCTCCCCTGGGCAGCTGCTGCTATGGCTTCAACCTGTGCAACATCTGTCTATCACCCTTGATTTATACATTATATGCAGGGAAAACACACAGTTTGTATTGTTCAATGTTTGGCCAAATACCACATGTTGCTACTAATAAGATGGAGGTATGAATGTGTGTGTAGAAGCCTTTGTCTCTTTAATTTTAATTTAGTTTTAGTTAGTTTAATTTAAATTAGAATATTATATTTTCTTTATTAAATGTACATTAGCATGTTTTTTTTATATTACACTATCAAAACAATTTTATTCCCCCCAAGTAGATAAGAGGCCTATTCATCTGTCTGTTAATTTGCATTCAGTGATATCCAGAATACAACTTCATAATGGGTCCATTAGTATGAGAGAAGAACAGCACTTAAAGATTTTGTAGCTATAGCGTATAATAGAAACCAATTACACGAATCAGTGAACTGTGGTGGTTATGTTAGGAGTTTCACACTGACTGGGCATAAAAGGAGAAAGAATGGAAATTGAAGGAATTGTAGGTTTACTACTTTATTTCATCCTTTGAATAATTCAGTACAAAAATAAAACAGCAAGCAGCGTCAAACATTTTCTTCATTTTTTATTATTTTACACAAAGTCAGTATGAGATTACTTGACAGTGTGGCATGTTTTTCCACTGTGGACAATCTCATCCGCGCACTCGCATTGCCAGTGACTGTGAGCTGGTTTTAAAAGTAGTTTGCCACCCTACGGACAGACTGGATGCTGGGATTCTCCGCCTGCCACTCCATGTGGGCGCAGTAGTTTCCTCTCTCCACAATGTACATGCGGCCACGGTAGTTAGGCTCCTCATACAACACCCAGCTGTTTGGAAAAATAAATACAAGTCATGACTTTTAAATATGCAATATTCTGTCAGTAAATATGTAAGTAAAGTAAATATAAGGAACATTTTGGTATATAACAAATTGCCTTATGTATTTAAAAAAACTAAATATAGCACAAACACTTTCATAGTTACTTTATCTCTTTCTTATTATTTTTATGTAATGTAATTTTGTTTATCTTGCTTTGAATGTTTAGGCGGTATCTTTGTTTTAAGCCCCTCCTGCACAAGTTTTATTTACTTTAAATTAATGAAGGCCTATATCTGAGCATATGCAGGTAATGTGTGTTTATATATGCTGAATTTCCTTGTGTACATATAGATTTTTTTTTATAATAACTGAATTATTTTAAATGTAGTTTTTTAATAAAACTGTTGGCAGTGTGTTTAGTTAGATACCCACAGTAAGGACAGTGCATCAGCAGTACAGCTGCTGATAACCTTTTTCATTCCGGGTTTAAGATGCTGACCAGTGAGTAAAAATGTAGGTTTTTTGTCATGTGGGTGAACTAACCCTTTAACAATTTTAAATACAGTCACAGATGTTATCAGTGTCTCAAAATTGCAACCCATCAGTGATGTGTATTTAACCAAAATATTGTAGCACATGTTTAAAAGTCTTGCAGGCAGATTATATGAATAACTATCATTTGCTGTAGAGATACATACGCTCCATCTCCATAAACCTTGATGGAGTTGACACAGTTCTTTGTCAGGCCTCGTGCTTGCAGAAATGGACAGTCTTCACACAGCTCCACACACTGGCCACTGAAGTTGTCTCCCTCAAACAGCTCCATCCTGTAGTGCTCTCCATGCTGGGGAGGATAAAGACATGCCAGCTCACTGAGTCACAGCAACAATGTCTGCATTCACCTCACTGCAAAGGACCAAGGCCTCCTCTTTTATGTGGCTGTGCAAACACTTGTACCTATAGAAATCTAAAGGTTAAATGTATATGTGGAGGATGATATGTACAACCCACAGTCTATGTCTGAAGTACACTTTCTTTCAGCTTATAGTGTCAGTGCTTGAAACAAAAAGTTGCAGGTTGTTAATATGTTTCTGTGCTGCTTGACATCATCATTATATACTCAAGTAAATAAACTATTCTCAAAAAACAGACGTGCATAAATGAGGCTACACATGTGCCAGTCTGCCATGTTTATTATTTTTGCCAAGCAAACATTTGTCTGTGCCTGCAGTCTCACACACACACACACACTCCTACCATCCTGATGGGCCTGCAGGAGCCCATGTGGTCATTGTGTGCATTCCAGCGCTGGAACTCAGGGTACTCTCCATGCTCCAGAATGTACTGTTGTCCCTTGAAGTCTGGGTGGTCGAAGCAGACGAAGGCCCCGCTCTCCACACGGACAGAGTTGACCCTGTTCATGAAGCCTCGATCCTGGAAGTTGTCGCATTCACTGCAGATCTCTAGTTTGGTCCCAGTGAAGCATTTTCCCTCATAGAACACGATCTGTTTTTTGTGACAAGATTAAAATATTTTTTTCTCCTAACAGATAGTCGTTTAGATAAATGTTGCAAAAACGGTTATTTGTGGACAACACTGAACCACAGATAGCAGAAAATATCTTTCAAACATGCCATTGTTAATATCTGAGGGTGAACCAGTCATCCACATTATTGTCTGTGTGACTGACTTTTGTGTGGAGCACCTGCATATGTTTAGGAATGCTCCACTGTGGTTGCATTGTTTTGGTACTCACCTTTCCTGAGTACTGAGTCATTTTCCACTGTTAGCTGTTCCAAACTAGCCACACAGTATAAGAGCGGAAAAATTTGGACACCCAGATATATATGGCTGACGGAGAGTGTGGTGGTATCGCGAGGCAGAGGCAACAAAAGCACAACAATGGGGGGTTTAGACATTTTGCCACATGGACAGTTTCTCTTACATGTGCCAGTGCTGATATTGGACTTTGGCTCTGCAGGGCAAAACAAAAGACAGAGGGAGAGAGACATTTTGCTTTGACGGGGCTTTGAGAGTGAAGGCGCACTGAGTCGTGGTTGCAGAGTAATATTTGGGTTGCGTCCAGATGACAGGAGTTGAGGAGCAAAACAAGCAGAGTGAGAAGATGAAGCAGAGGTGAAAAGACATGAGAATAACCCAGAGCAACTAACAAACTGTTGTTGACCAAGTAAATGGTGAAAATGTTGAAAGAATGAGGTGTGGTCCTACTCGATTTTGAGCTACTTATCCATGTTGAGTTTTAATGGTAGGATGAGTAAGAGAACAAAGATCTTTTACTCCAAAGCAGAAATCCCTACAGCTTTTCTTTTGTTGTAGTCTCTCTGCTGCTGATCCAGAGAGGATCCCTGGATCAATTTAGACGTTGACCCATGAAAATCCGGGAGGAGACCCTCGGCTGCAACATGAAAAAAACACCCAGTATAATGTTAAGTAGGTGGAGCAGGATCCAAATAAGTAAGACTTGTTTTAATGTAGTGTTTGACCTTATTCCCTCTCTGTCCATATTCAGTAGCAGATGTATAAGAAGGAATTGGAAATTATTTATTGCACTTGAGTGGATTTTTAGGGATTAGTAAAAACAACAAGGTTTGACATTCACATTAAAGCAGTCATTCAAAGATCTAATTGGTGCCGAGCATTTTTCTCAGGTGTGTAGATTTAAAAATGGCATGGACTTTTGCACTTTATGTAAACAGCTGTTGGCCTACTTTTTTCATGAGTTGGCCTCCTTCGGGATTTTTTGGAGACTATTTTCACTAGAAGAGGTATACAGGAGAATTAATGATCCTCCTGTACACCTATGCACTTATAATACTTAGTATAATGCTTAGTTTTTATTATAAGGCATTATCTACTGTATATTTTTCAGTGAGAGTAATTTTGTTTGAGCTTTTTATGCATGCATTTTAAATTGGATGTAAAAGTTAAATATGTTTACTCTGAGTCCATGACAGATGGTGAGGTTCACAGCCTTTACTGCTACTAATGAGTTCAGACTTTGTATTTATTGAGTCTTTTCATGTTTGAGTTGAGTTTGTTAAGGATATTAGACTTTAAACAGGTCAGACATAATCTACCTAAAGCAAACATACTGAACCTTTAACTAATATTATCTTGTTTTCTTATGATACAAATTCCACAAAAATAAAACTTTATAGGTGTCTGTGACAAATGCATACACAGTATGAAACCCTCGTGAATTATATACAGGTGTGGACATAGGGTGGACAGCTGTTGCATAATTCAGGAATCTGAGCATTGGGAAACTGTAACCCCTGAGCACAGTGTACCCAAGGTGAGTACAGCACTTAATGGGACGTTACCATGACAGGACAGGAAGTTTGAACAAGTATAAATAGAGGGAACCCTGATGAATGCACGTCAGTTATTGGAAGACACCAGGACAGACGAATCAGCAAGGTACAGTGTATACACATAAAACAATGTTTGTTTTCAGCTCTCTTTTATTTTTTATTTTGGCAAGAGGATTGCCACCAGGCCTCTGTTCTGAGTATCTTTAATACGATGTATTTCAGACCAGTTCATTAAAATCACAGGATACGTACCACCCAAGAAAAACTTAAGAAAATCATGTTTTGTGTCATAAATTCTGTAGTGAAAATACAGTACATACTGGGTTATCAAATTTGTGCTTAATCTCTTGCAGGAAACCATATTGAGCAGAACAATGAAGCTGTTGGTCTTTGCTTTAACCATCACCCTGCTGCTTACAGCTGGTGAGTCTGTCACTGATTTTCCACTGAATAAATAGTCTGAGTCTGCTGCTGTGCAGCGGGGAAGTCTGCTTTCTCTGCTGAACAGGCGCACAATCTCAACAGACCTGTCAGAAACTCAGAGGCGAATCTTTTCACTGAGAGAGGATTGCATGAGTGGTAGCTAAGAAAATAACTATAATAAGTTATGAAGTAAAAGGCAGCTGACTTACTTGTAATGGTCAGAACACAATATGATCCCATGTGCCTCTCAAACCGTAATACCACAGGACAGATTTTTACAGAATGCAGATACATTTAGGCCACGGAAGGTACAAAACTCTAAAATGTTTTCTTTGTGTTTTTGGCCTCAGGTGAAGCCCTGAACTGTCACCGCTGTGTCTCCAAGACAGCTGGAGGCCCATGTGAGCTCACTGTAGAGACTTGTAAACCAGGGAAGGATAGCTGTGCTTCTGCCAAGTTCCTCAGAGCACCATGTGAGTCCATCACAACGCTCAAACTATTTTATTATAAGCAAGTACATGAACTTGAAAATGACTATTTTGACCACAATAAAGTGTAAAGATTCTCTTTGCTGTGAGTCGTAGTTAAGTTAAAATCCACTGAAGAGAAAGAGATTTTCATGTATGTGCAAACTATGGCACCAGGTTTAGATGGCTAGTGACATCTGTGCTGGGGTAAATAGTTTTTACCGTTGAACAATGTAAGGTATTAAGAGAGACTATTCCCTAAGACCATCTGTGGCAAAACACCATCAAGTAAGTTAACAATAGCAGAAAGTCATGTGATTGCAAATAAATCTATGTCGAATGTTTGTGAATCATGAAAATATGTGAGAACATGTCTACTACAGCGAAGTCCTTCTTACATAACAAAATACACCCTTTGTGCCAAATGGTTTTTTTTTCTTTGCATTCATAGATGGCAAATTCCAAAAATGCATGGCCCTGCAGGACTGTGAAATGCTGAAGATGAACGCCTACATCAGTATCACGTGCTGTACTGAAGACATGTGCAACACAGTTTAAAATTCAATATAATATATAATAAAATCATCATCATTAATCAACATTAAAGTTTGTTGGTGTACCACTGTGCAAAGCCTTCATCCTGCAGTGACTCCTGCTGACTGCTCCTGCAGGTGTGAACATAAGTATGAATACAAAGTAGCTGCGTTTTAGAAATGAAAAATAAATCTCTGTATAAATCCTTCACCCTGACAAATCATTTATATGTTTGGAAGATTTGACTTTTTATCTCTTGAGTTTTTAACATTCACATCAAGTCAACACTAAAAACCTTTAAAGTTTTAAAAAGCAACAGATTTTAGTTACTACACCGCAAAGAGCTTTGTTTGTTTGTGCTTCAATTCTATTTATCAGTGTTTAATTAATAAACTTTGTCTGCTTTCACACATTTTAGCCAAAGATCCACACTCAGTCCTGTCTTACATAACCACTTTTTGCTTTAATGATTACAATCAAAAACATTTGTACAACATTTTCAACATTAGAAAATGGATGCAGATTTTTTTTTTTTTTTTTGGCTGACAGTAACTGCTATGAAAATAAACAGAGGAACAGAGAAGTGAGGACCTGTGTGGAGATGACGTAGAAAAAGAGCTGTATATTGGAAGGGACTAAACAGCTGGTGATGTATCAGAAGAAACGTCCATGTTTGCTTATCAATTTTCCGAGTGTATGCTTGACAGACTTGACATTTCTCTTATCTCATGTTATTTAAACAGAGGAAGGCTTGTAGCCTGTGTGGAGATGCATAATTGGAAGCTAAGGTGCATCAAGCCACTAATATCTCTGGCCTTAGTTACGGTTGTCATCATTACCAAGCACAGGAAAACATTTTTTCTGATACACCCAATAATGATGCTCTGTGTTTTGCATCAGTGCTGAGCACAGAGATGGAGAAGGGGTGGATTGTGGGAAATGTAAGACAAGGGAACCACCACTCATTCTTGTTTTTTATCAAACACACAAAGAAAACAAGGATGACAAAATGGAACAAGGAATACTGATAAATAACAGTGGATTCAGAGCCATAAATAGACAGTATTGGATATTTAGGACCCTGGGGGGGTGGAGTCAGCTGAGGTGGAGGAGAACTGGCAGCTAGCCTTCAAGTAACGGGATATCCCAGTGCAGTGTCCTGTGTGTTGATTGGGCGGCTCTACATCACGGAGCAGGATGTTTTTCCTGGCTGCACGCCGCCGTCCATCTTCTCTGCCTCCAGGATCATCCTCCGGAAAACCTCCACGGCCGTCTGAGAAAAAAAAACAAAAAAAAAACGAGACACACGTCTCATTGTCACATGTCTCAGTCAACACTTTGATTTGAAACAGATGTTTTAAAAAACTTTATTTCAGCTGTACATAACAACAGAAGCTTGTTGCTTATATTAGCTTGTGTTGGCCAAAATCTGGCTCCTTTGTTAAGCCTGAATTAATTGATTAAACACAACGCGGACATATAGTTTTGTCTTGTTATAACGGTGACATGGAGAACCTGTCAGTAAACACCAGCTCTTTGAACACTGAGAAGACAAGGAGTAACATTAGCATTCATGTTTGTGTCCACCTGATAAATACATGTCCAATACTGACGTAGGGCGTCTTGGTTCTCCTGAGTATAATATTTGTCTCCTCAGCTACCATATCATCTGTAGCTGCTCCATTATGTTCATTAGCCAGCTGCTAACTCTGTCTGTGTACTGTCTGGTGGTAGACAGACAGCTCGCGTAGATATGTGAGTGTACACCGCTTGAATCAAGCGCAGGGAAGATGGATTCCACACAAAACTATGAAAACTGTTTATAGAGAGACGACAAGGATGATCGAAATGTAGGAAGTGGATGCTGAGACATCTGGACTCCAGCCTCCAGTTTGTGTCAAGGTACAAAAACGCTGATTCCTACAATTCCCATGATGCAGTTTGATAACATGTAATTATTAGTTATCTGGTGAACATATTTTAATTTCCATGTCCTCAAATTGTAACACAGGTTTTCTATTACACATTTGGTCTCCAAGCCAAGAAATAAAAAAAAACTGAGATGACGCAGTTAGTGTTATTTTTATACTTCGGAAAACTCTCCTCACCTCTTCTCCACACAAGACAGGCTGTGAAACAAATGTTTGTCGCACTTCTGCCAACAAATGCATTTCAGTAACTGACCGTCCATCTATTATCTATACACGCTTGTCCTCTAGTGGTTAGGCTGCTGTGAGGTATTTATGTTGCACTTACATCAATAACTCTTAGTATTTTTTAACCTGAAGTGTAATTCTGTGTTTTTTCAAATAAATAAATAGGCCTTGAATACTGATCCTTGAGAATCTAAAAAGTACTTGATGCAGAACATCATCTGTGTGTCCTCGGCTCCTACCTGGTTCTCTTTAGCTGAAGACTCCATGAAGGCAGCATTCCAGGATTCAGCTAATGCTTTTCCCTCTTCACAACTGATTACTCTAAAGAAAAAAAGTCACAAGGACAACAGTAAAATAAACACAAATAACTCACGGTAAAATGAATTCGCTCTTACAAATGATTCTGTTGAATCAGTTCTGAGTATGTTGCATTTGAATGACTACAGCTTTAACATGCTACCTTTGTGCAAATATTAAAATCTACTCTGCATTTATGTTTGAGTCTCATATGTCAGGCATGCTCAGTTTATCATCTCTGCTACGACAGCCTGGAAAAAAATATGAAAGATTAAATAGAAATAATAATTCAAACTGGCAAACGCTTTGACCCATGTCTTCCCATGAGTGTGTTTTAGGACGTACCGTTCCATATGTAGGTCATTCTTGTTTCCCACGAGCATAATTGGAACTCTGCATCAGAGGAAAAGTAAACATCATATAGTCATTTATGCATGTATGTATGATACATGTTATAGCACATGAGCGCTGGACACGAAAGCAGGTGATACTCACTGAACTTTTCCCACCATGTCCAACAGTTTTTCATGGATAACTTGTACAACTTCAAAGCTGGAACAAATGAGAGGATGGTTTCTCCTTCAGTACTTACTCCTGCTCATTATACAGTACTTATCAGATTTCTCTTTGCTTTCGTGAAGAGGGATGCAGGTTTACCTTTTATTAGACGTAACTGAATAGACCAGAATGTAACCGTTGATGTCTATGGAGTAAGTCTGGGGGAAGATGGAGTACTCATCCTGGAGAGACAGTAATTCTGTAAGTAAAAGCATTCTGACAACATATCACCCACCAGTATTTACATAAAAACGAATACCCCATTGACAGGCTAATTGAAAGTGCTATCATGGAGCCAGCACTGAGTCATACCTGTCCTGCTGTGTCTACCAGCTGCAGATGGTACTCTTGTCCATTTATTGTGATCATTTTAGTGAATGCTGCAGTCAAGACAAAAGACATAAATTAGACAGTATCCAATGAAAATTACAAATCAAACATTTTACTCAATGGAAAGCAAGACATTTTCTTTAAAATCACAGCTAAAAATATAAAATAGAACAACAAATTTCCCCTTGGGGATCAATAAAGTATCTATCTATCTATCTATCTATCTATCTATCTATCTATCTATCTATCTAT
>JAUBNQ010000009.1:16595570-16611757 GCA_032353495.1 Ctenopoma kingsleyae
TCTATCTATCTATCTATCTATCTATCTATCTATCTATCTATCTATCTATCTATCTATCTATCTATCTATCTATCAAAGACATACTGTACTACAGAGCCGACTGTGTTTTTATTAGTCTGTGGTTTCAGTCTGCAGATCTTCACACATACAAGACACAACCCAGTTATGGATCCATTCTGGTTTGCATAGGACCACTGGGTTCATTCGGCACAAGAATGTCAATATCTGCCTGGAGATGTGTCATATTATCTACAGTGGGACTGAGGGATTACACAGCCTGCAGCATCTTACTGATAACCCCGATGCTTCCTCTGCTATGTTATCCATCCAGAGATTATTTATAGATACAGACCACACATTTAAGAAACGCAGGGTGGTATGTAACATGATGGAAAAAAAGAGAATCAGCCCACAGGTGAGGTGCAGATCTCTGGAGTGTCTGGGAACATGTTTGTTGTTGAGGAGGTTGGTGGATAGCTGTACGGTATGTTTTCTCCTATGGCAAAATGCACTGTATCTTCAGTGAAGTCAATGCTCTAAGCCAGAGATGTCCAAGCTTATACCAATCAGAGAGTCAGTAGAGGTTTATTTCAACCAAACAATACAACGGCTGATTTCTGAGTTCCTTGGGAAAAGGTTCTTCTGATTAGACATATGGAGAAATCTGCTGCTGTAGTGTTTGCACAAGTCTTACCATTTCCTGACTTTCAGTGAAATTATATCATAGAGTTATTGTGGTAATTAATTCAGATGTCCAGACTCCATCCAATCATCACCATTAAGCTCAGTGTGACTGACATAAGTGAGTATAATGTGAAACAAAAGTTATCTAATGAGATAATACTGATATCAATTCAACATGCGAGGTTGTATTAGAGCTGTGAATATGAACTGATTAGTTCACTGACCTAAAGTCTGCAATTATTTTGATAGTCAATTAAATTTTTAGATAATTTATAAGGCACAATTTGTGAGTGATCTCTAGTTCCAGCTGTGAGCAAACTCCAAAGGAGGAAAAAAAATCAGCAAATGAATCAGAAATGACAATAATCAATAATCATCAGTCATCATGCAGCCCTGTGTTCTATCTTGCATGAAAAACTAATGAACTATTCAATATCATGATATACAAAGACTAGCTATCATGTGACTGAAATTTCATACCTGGGTCATGTGACAACAACAAATCCATCTCCATGGCAACTAGACAAATCCATTCAATGATTCAATAATTTTGGTCAATATTAATAAAATGAACTTTAGTTGAACTTTGACTAACATCTTGAAAGAGTCAAACAATACCACATCCTGTACCTCACACACACATGCACAACAAAGATGTGAAGATCTGAAACTATTAGTCGATTAAGTAATTAACTGAAAAGAGTAAACAGATATTTCAATAATTATTCATTAAAGTAACTTTCTGAGCAAAGGTTTTAGTTTCTAAATAGTGTGGATTTGTTGTTTGTATTTGTTTAACGTGAATTTAAACTGAATATAAAACACACCGAGCGATCTTCAACATAGTCAGTCAGTTAGCTTATAGTATAGTAACATGTAGACTCAGCTGACGTGTGATTAGGTCTCCAAGCTGTTATAAAGTCATGCTTCAAATTGTTTCTGATTTAACTTTATGGTCATTTTGGAGGATGTAGTTTGTGCTGCTGCTGAACTGCGTTATACAGACAGGTGATGATTCCATCCACAAAGAGCCAATGTGTGTTTTCAAAAGTCATCAATCAACAAAAAGAATTAAAGGACAAATTGCACTAATATCTGAGTGGCTTACAGGAGACCACAAAATCCCCACTTACTGTTTTCTATTGTTGGGTCATATGAGTCAACAAACTGGCCTTCCACAAACTGAATTGTCAAGGAGGACTTTCCTGCAGAAACAAATAAAAAATCAAATGAGACATAAACCTTGAAAGCACCATAATGTATAGCTCTTATTAGAATACCTGTAAAGCTATAGAAACTAATCCATGCAAACCTCTGCGGATTACACACTGTAGAGAGGTTACTACAGTATATCAACTCACTACGGAGCAGGCAACCGTAACACAATACAAGTCTCCGTGGGAATATTATAGGGTTTTTTTTTTTTTTCCTTAGTGCTGCCATGCTGGCTGGGCCTCCGCTCGTGTTATCTGTGTGTGCCATCTTGTCATCCTCAACATCCTCGCACCGCAGACAAACTGCGCTTCTTTGGCTTCAGATTTAAGAAAGGTGCACAGCAATGCGTCAAACGCCGTAGCCCTCCGGGCCCTGGCTGAGCACGGCGACTAACGCAGGGTCACTCTCGATAAGCAGACAACTAAAACATCTGTCTTTTACACATGATGCGAGGCCTCCAGTGCTACAAACCCACAAGGCCAGGTCTCACCTGGCTGCGCTCCTTCCACCCGCTCGGAAATGTTGCGTGACACATCCTACTCCCTATAATTTAAGTCTATTATAGGAGGCGTAAAGCGCTCACATAATGGACTTAAACTGACCCGAAAGGCCGCTGAAATCTAGCCTCAGCGTCGCATCTAAGGCCCCTGAGGTGTCACCCCCCCACACACACACACACCCTCCCTCTGTGCATCGTGTTGTCTGAACTCACCTACGGATCTGTACCCGAGGATGGCGATTTTTCGTGATTTCGGCTGCGGCATGTCTCGTTCTGGTTATCGCATCTAGTCCTCGGGGTCTACCGCAACCTCCAACCGGAATGGCATCCAAATTCAAGGAGCGCAGAGATTCGACATACAGCCTGCAGATGGCAGCAGGAATCCCTGTTCTTTCTGTGCTTGTGAGGAAATTTACATCCACGAGTTGAAAAAAAATTAAATGTTATTTCAAGTCATATGAAAAAAGCGTGGAGTATCTATAGATCTACACGAACTGCGTCACTCCCCTTTGCTATGTAATGAATTAGTAATTACTGCTGCGTCGCGATTGGCTACGCGCGCCGTGAAGGCGGGTGCTGAAGCATTTTGTAGAGTCTTGATTGGATGAAACAGCTGTACGACAAGCAACGGTGCCAAATCTCGGATATACGATTGGCTGTTACAGGCATTATGACGTGCTGGGTGGTCGGATGCAATGTCATTCATATATTTAGGGTCGCGGAGAAAAACTACAGGCCTGGTTCAGCTGGACGTCGTCATTTTTTAAACATACAGACATATTGTAGCTATGTGTTATACACTCTGGAGTCTCTACTCTATTAGTAGTAGTACTACTAGTAGTAGTAATAGTAGTAATACTAGTTCAACTCCATCCTCATTACTAGATTAGAGTTTGCTGAGTTATAATGGAATTAAAAATATTCATATTTCAGACCTCTTGCTAAATACAACTGTATCTATGAAAAATTATCACAATACCCTGCCTATATTGAGATAAAGTTTTGTCGTGAACTGTTTGGTTAAGAACTGAAGAAAAACCTCAGCACTAAATGTAAAACATAAAAAAAATTAGGTCATTTTTCAGTCATGCAAATTATTTTTTCTTTTGATCCTTAACGCTGAACTACTGTACATAAAAGTGTAAAAATATTCAGACATAGCATTTACATGATATTGAGCATTTGTAGTAGCACTACTTTCACTTTAATAAAGAAACTTATTGATGTCTGCAATTTAAATTCATTTGTGAATGGACAACTCATACATCTATATTAATACTATGATACAGTAGGGTAAAATAACAGCACAACCTCACATTCATTTACTTTAGGATTACTTTCATGGCCTTTAAAGCCCTCTGTGGTTTGGATCTGCTGTATATTTGTGATCTTCTCCCTCATTCTGGACCACTGACCTCCTCTGCTTTAAAAAGCATACAAAGCAGCTCGTTTAGTCTGTCATTTCTATTCTTTCTTAATAAAATAATTATCTTTTGTGTTATGTTTACACATTTGTACATGTACATTACATCAGTAAAATTCTTTCTGCATTTCTAAACCATGTATTTTATGTGCACCTGTGAATCACACATTATGAAAATAAAGGTTACTAAAGAATTCCAACTGAATACTATGGACACACCATAGGCACAGGAATATGAATTATATTAAAGATATAATGTTGTCATTGTGAGTAATAAAGACACAAGCACTTTATGCCTTCAGCTACTTTAACATTGGCCAGTAGATGTCCTCATAACACCATTTATATCTCACACAGGACCCAGCCACAGAACCACCACATCTGTAAGTGCACAAATAACTACTGTATATGTTCCCATAGAAACGTCATCTTCTAATTACTGTTTATTTCCTTCTTTTGTTTTTGGTTCATACTCCGAATCTCACAGAACCTTGTTGCTCAAATTTTACCATACAATACGACACACTCTTCACAACCCTTTAGACGACCTATTGCACTTTACACAGAAATCAGCCTACGCTCATTTCTAATTATCTGAGCTGATGGTGTATTATACTATACATAAAATACCCATGTCTTAATATAACTGTGGCCACAGGCATGCAACAATACCATAGGCATTCAGGCCACAATTAGTGGGTTAAACCCATAGGCAGACACTGGAATTCAAGGCAGACATGGCAAAGGTGGTGAGATGATGAGAGTCCTCAGTGCTTTTAAACTCTAAAGTTACTTAGGACTGTCAGTCATTCTTCACTATAACTGCACTTTCTACACAGAGGTTGTAAAATTCCTGCAAGCTTTCCATTTTTCTCACAACTCAAATGCCAGTTTTAGAGTTTTTGGAGAAATAATTATATATTCTCTCAAAAATAGCAAACAGGCCCAAGGGTGTGCAGTTTTTCCTGCCCTGTGACCAATAAAATCCCCTGTTTCCCTGTCACGTCCTGGACTATTGTTACTTAATCACAGAAATGTCCAACTTCCCATTACTAAAACCCAACAGTTTTGCCTCCACATAAACATCTCAGCACTAGACACAAGAAACCACTGGTGTCAGCAATAGGTGATTTGTTCTGCATGACATTGGGTGTCCACAAAAAAAAATGGCTGAAGGGTGCATGCAATCACTAGATACACACAACAATACACACTCATACACATGGACACTGTCATTTTCTCTGCCTCTCTGTCCACCAGTCTCACGCACACACACACGCACACACAAAGACGGGCGTAAAACACACGCACTTTCAGGAAATTATGATGACCAAGAATAGATCACATTGGTAATACAGCCATGTTCTAGCCAGGGATTACAGTGTGCTGACATAGGCCAACAATAAATACCCCCTGCAGGAACAACAGGTGTCCGACAAGATTGTTTCACTTTAATAAAAGGCTTACACAAGCCTCAGAGAAATAATACACTGAGCTCTTTCAGACATGTTGGCCTTTTATTGCTTCATCCCTTGTGATTGGAAAAGTTCTTTTTTTTTTTTACCTCAACAATTAATCTCACAGTATCTCGCACGAGACACAGATGTGATTAAGGAACTTGTTCTGTGCATGATTCGCTAATGTCATGAGATCAATATTCTTATCACGAACCGTGATTTCCAGTCTCTAATTTCTTTAGCTATATGCAGGCTAGTGGACATGCAGCTGGAGCTCGTGTTTCTGAAGCACCAGCGCCAGCCTCTTTCAACTCACTGTGAAAGCACCCCTGGCTCTCTTAGTATGCCAGCCTGAGCGCCAGCAGAGCGAGTCGGCCACATCCTCCAGCTGGGTCTGTGCCACCAACGGGCACCTGGACCCACTTGCAAGCCTCATGAAACGGAATGCATATTTAACTCAGAGGAATGCTTTTGTTAATCACCTTCCACTGAGTCTGTATATCTGCATGCTGTCTGAAGGACACCCAGTGCACCTTTATTTTGTTCATCTTTGAGACTTTTATGTACATATATTGGTCACAACGAGGCCTTTTTAACTGGCTGATTCACACTTCAGGCTGTGCCTCAGCTGTTGGACTATGTCCAGAGTCACACAGGCCTGAAAGACAGTCATCGTTATCCAACTCTCACAAGGTGTCATTGTAGGGATCCAATGATTACCATATCAGCTCCACATGAAACATTTATGGCATGCTGGCAGTGATGGTCTGGCAAGCATCCTAATGTCTAGAACAGAGCTTGTCAAATCCTATTGTTTCAAGTTCTGGTGGCATGAACAGAAAAAACCCTGAAGCCTCACTACTGTCACTTGCAGTCAGATGGAGAACTTTTTAGTATGAGTTTCTCTACCACACCTGACATACCACCAAGACCTAGTACAAGCAGACAACCTGCTGTCTACACTCACATCATACTTCACTCACTGTAACACATTTCCAACATGACTGTTGCAAAAAAGGGGCTTCATGATTGTTCCAATAATCATGGGCATGAACGTTTGGCAATATGAGATAGCTATCTGACTGCCATCACTGTTGGCTGTTTTATTGCTTTCTCCCAGATCTACTTGTGGGCGATATCTTAATGTTTTCTGGATACTTGTTGTATTGGCTGATTTTTTCTTTTGGGTGTTATTTGCATTTGTGTGATTACATCCCGGTGTTTTAAGTAGTGGTGAACTCATATGTGATTAGTATAATTGTTGCACTGAACCTGTATATTTTTAGGTTGTTGCCACTGTTTGCAAATTGGTATCTGTTATTGGTTCAAATGAAAGGTTCTGTCTGAAACAAGTTAGTTCCGTACATACTTTGGCAGACTGAAACAAATGTGCTGAAAATTTTGCATTGCAACACATTTTGAAAATAAAACCAATATTTTTACTCATTTTATTCTTTGTATGTATGTTGTAAAACTGACAACTCTAAATCCAACCATAACACATGGCTCCACACAAACATAGTAAGTGGACCTTGAGTTGATTTTTTTTCTATGTCATTGTCTCTGATTGAAATTATTATTCATATGTATTTTGAAGGTTTCATTTGTCCAACTCAACTCCTTTTGCATTAAAAAAAATAAAAAAATTCCTGCAGTTGCTGGAGTTGCCACATGGTGGCTGTTCCCTGGCTGTCACATACTGTAAAGGTTTTACTACACACTACTGAATATTCTCTTATGGGTCTGCATACGGTAGCACGGGAATAGTGGCCTGTGCCCCCACACATTAGATAACACACATATTAGTTGCTCTCTATCTAATATAGTTGTGGGGAAGCAGTTCATTACAGCCTCCCTTGGGAGCCTGCTGACGTTACTGGGTATGACAAGGTCATGTTTAGACTCCAAATCAATCAATCTGCTTGCCATCGCAAAGCATTGACAAGTTGTGTCATCATGATTACTCTACAACTCTGCTTACTCTATAACTGTTTTGTTTGGCACTCACTAGCCTGTAGAAGCGGGAGTGAGCAGGTGAGACCCAGATAGACTGCTCGATGGTACTTTATCACCCCGCTTGTTGTTGTCACAGCCACAATTGGTTTGTACTCCCCATCTGCTGCATCAGCAAAGTCAGGACTGATTTGGTCACTTTGGAGCCCAGTTAGCTTTGCTCACTGCATTTCCCCATTGATTCCAACCATCATTACAAATGGTATCTTTATTCGGTGGAGTTAACCTGGATAGAACTTCCCCCTGGGTGCCTTTATTATCTATTCATCATGTTGTCCCAGTTTATCTCGAGATGAATCTGGCTGCTTCACTACAGATCTAACTACAGATACCTGGCGTGTGGCCTGGGGAGAGAGATTAGGGGATTACAAGATACTCAGCAAAGGTGTTTCACTTAGAGTTGATAAGGAGGTGAAAAATATTCTAAGGAAAGTGGTTATGAATTTATGTTTGTGCTTTTCTAGCACTGGTTTGTCTTGAAAGTAGTGTCTATGATTGCCTTGAAATACACTCATTTCCATAATGTCTGTTTGCACAAGCAGCCAGGGGCAACCTCTGTGTCCAATCTGGTAAATAAATGAATATTTGAAACACTGAAATGAAATGTTCTTGGCCTCGTATTCAAGCCCCCAAGCTGACTTGTTGGACACTCCCTCAAATTTCCTCCCTGCTAATTTGCATTGCTAAGTAGATCCTTTGTGTCACCTGGAGGTTCGGGGAAAGCAGTGTTGCAGCCAATTTCCAGATGGCAATTCAAATGTGTGACATATCCTCAATTTTTGGAAAAAAAAAAAAATGCAAGGCCACTTCTACAGACTCCATTAGCTGGGAGATACACAAATAGAAAGTGGAAAGTGTCCAGTGGTGTGAATGTTCACATCTGCACCTGCTGAATAATACACGATTATCAGCTCAGGTGGCTCGCCATCCAATGTTGTTCATGTGCTCACTTCCATTCATGGTGCCAATTTTGTCTGGAATACTCAGTAGACTTGCTAAATGCATATTTCTTGTCTCTCAGACCTGATCTTGTCTAAAAGGGGAACATATTCTTCAGTATGAATGCTGGCTTCAGGGAGTAATGTGTCTGCAGTATAGACTCTAAAGAGCCACAGGTCTTGGCAGGTACTCTTACATTTCAACAAGACAGAGACACCTACTGTAGATGCTGTAGCAGCAAGGTCATACATCATCTATCATTGCCAGAAGCCTCCATAGTAATGAACAAGTAATAATGGTATATATCTTGAACCTGAGTCTCTAAAGGTAGCTCACCCAGAGTCATTATTGTGCCACATAACCAGATGAGCTTTCTCAAATGAGATCTTTTTTTTTTTACCCCGAGGACTACAGGATTGTAACTGTTCTCAGAGTGATTTGGTACTAATGTGACTCTGTATTAAGGTGTTGTGCAAATGCAAGATGAATGGCAAATCCTATTTTCTTGTCATTTAAATCTCAAGCTGTTCCCACACATCTGTTCTCCTGATAGACAGGAAGATTCATTTGGAAAAAAAAAAAACATGCACAGCTTACAAAAGCAGTGTTTAATGCAGATCATACCTCCCAGAATTATGACAAAGTGTTTGACAATATGGAGATGTCATGGCATCTCTTTGTCGTAGAAATATGCGTTTTCTCTGTCCATTCAACCGTCTATCTATTTAACTTTGGTCCCACACCTCCCTTTATCTGCCCATCAGCCTTATCTTTTTTAGGTACTATGATGTTACAGTTAACCCAAAACACAGAATATGCATAAGAAGCCAGAGTCTCTCTACATATTTGACAGCATGTGTTCCCAGCCTTGTGTTTGCACATGTGGGGAATGCTCTGATGTTTGTAGCTAAGGTGTCATTTTTCATGTAAATAACGAATGGCAGGGTAAAGCAATCCTGCTGTTTGAGAAATTAGCTGTGGCACACATATACACAAGATCAGCAGCACAGATCTCCTCCTAAAACTGTAGCTGTATAAAGAGTTAGTGATTAAGTGTTTCTCTGCAAGTGCACAAACACACGCACAAGAAATGTACAAGTCAGCCAGACTGTAGCGCCTACACAAAGATGTGATGTGGAAGTATTAACATTTACTAAAAAAGTCCAGATGAGACATGCTGCACAAGCAGCTGTGTCAATGGGCACTGTACCCTAACATCCCTATCTCCAGTGTCCAATTCAGCAAATACATAATTCAACTTGTCATTCATAAGTGCTGATGTAGCCATGCTCAGGAGCAGAGCCACAGAGTCCCCAGAGTTGGATATCACTGCTAACTGTCATCCAAGTACTTTGATTACTGGACTGGGAGAATAATGATGACTACGGCCGCTCTAAGTCCTGTCCAGACTCTGTAAGGCTGTCCAGGAAAGTGGATCAAATCCAAGGTCCCATATACAGCTCTGCTGTTTGTATAAAACATTTATGGCTCATTTATGTTGACTTCTAATGGTGCAAAAATCATTACTTGAATCACAACTCCTAGAAAATACTGAAGTCATAAAAAGAATAAATAGTAATTAATCAAAGTAATATCTAGATTAAAAGCTTTTTCTGTCCTTATTTGACAAAACTGCTCTCAAACATGATGTAGTTTTAGTGGTGTTAGAAAACAATATTTGGAGCTAAAAATTTGAGATATGGGTTAGAAATATGGTTACCTCCATTACTAGCTGATTTTTTGGCCACCTGGGGCAGTAGAAACAGATTATGAAAACAAAAATTGACATATTATCACCTTGTATGGTTAATATGTTAAACTAACTGTATCTCTTTTACACATCCAGCAGCTGTGGAGGGACATTATTGTGATCGTCACATTACTAGAGTCCTGTTTCTGGCCAACTGCTGAATGTAAGTCCAACCTTCTTTCGGCTCTGGTTTCAGACCCAACTGACTATTAAGGTCAAATATCTGGTTCCTAACCCTTAAAAAATTACACTGAAAGTTTATTTCTTCAAGTGAACATAAGTAATGTTCAAGTACACTTTAAGTATAGTACAAATAAACTTTTATATATACTATTAGTTTACTAGAGATGTACTACTAGTCTATTTTCATAGCCAGGTTCATTGTATAAAATCAATAGTCGTTTGTTTACAAAGTTACACAGCTGAAAGGCATACTGGGTATTTTTGTGAACTTAATAATTATATTTAGTATAAGTACAGGCCAAATAAACCTACGCTTGTCTGCATACTTGTCAGTATACACCAATTATACTTAAATGTAATTATGTTTAGTACATCTCTGATAAGTACATACAAAGTAAACTGAAAGGATACTTGCTTAATTTTAGTTTAAAAGAAGTATACTACCAGAATACCGGAATATACTTCTTTTTCCATAAGGGAATCATATTCACCTCACTGCATTCAGCAATGTGCTGAAACCCACTATGAAGCTTCGTAAAGCGGAGACAAGCAGTGGATTCATGTGATAATTCTCTGTACTAAAAGCAATGTCTTCCACATTGTCTCATAATTTTCACATTGTCATTTGGTTCATTGTTATGAAAAAATAAATTATAGCTTCTCTAGTAGCAACACCACAGTGTGAAAATGCTTCACTAAAAGTAAAAGTCCTGCATTAAAAATATCACAGTAAAACAGAAACATCATCAGCAAAATGTACTTAAGGTATTAAAAATAAAAGTTTATATAATTGCAAAGCATTAAAATCACATTTCTATTATAAATGGAGCAACTTCCATGGAGTAATCCAAAAAAGATAATTAAGAAACTCTTTTTACCTTGGTGTGTATGTGTTCAGACAAAATGCACTTTAAAATGTAGATCCAGCACAGTATATTCTTTACCCACATGCTGGAATGTGTAATGTCCTTTTACACTTACGCTACACCAAACTAGTGCATGTCTGTGCATTACGTCCACTAATTCCTCTAAGAACTGTTACTTTTTTAAGAGATGATTTAGTGTTTTCATGACTGCCAGCTTGGCGCCATGTTGAGACAAAGGAACATGCACAAGGTGCATGCGCTGACACGAGAAAAGAAGTGAGACGAGATAATGGCCAGGCAAAGTTAGTACATTGAATGTCTGAAAAATAAAATAAAGTACCAGATGTAGCTAACAGAGTAAACATTGTCAAGATTGACAACACGTGTGCACCAGTATATTTCTGTGTCTTAGGGTATGAGGTCATACCTCCACTGACTGAGCTCACACAGCATCCTATCCCCTGTCAAGCCCTCCAGTAGTGGGTGGAGAGCAGGGTGCTATCTGTGGACTTGAAAAGTGACAGGACCAGCTGGGGAATGAAATGCAGTAAGAAGGGCAGTTGGTCTGGGAGACACAGACCACGAGTAGCGGTCATAGTAGTGCTCAGTTACAGCAGCCTGCAAGTCAACTCGGAAAAGCCAAGATTCAGTGTAACTATTGCCAAACATCAGGAGTTCTACAACAACCAGATACCACAGTGCCACTGGAACTGATCATGTTCTGTGTGGCTTGTTCAAGAACCCTGGAGATCAATTAGTACCAATTATCCTTAGCGATCCTCTCAGTGCTCCAAATGCTGGTGATTGAGCTAATCGCATGCTGACATCTTGTTATAGGCGATAGAATCAACATTGCTGTGAGAACGATGGGCGGGAAGCACTCTCGCAGTTTTTCCAACAAGGAGTTAAACCATGTGAGTCAAAGTGCTATGAGAGACAACCAGCCCAGCTTGTCCTGGGCTGCTGAAAGGATTCGTAGACACACCACTGTGCACTTTGGTTACAGCACACTGAGTCTAGCCATGCGGGGGCTTGATAAGACCCCCACTGAGCTGTGGGAACTCCAAGACCTTCAGAAGCTAAACTTGTCCATGAACTGCCTGTCCTCTCTGCCCCCTGCTCTGGGTGCTCTGGACAATCTGGTGATCCTCAACCTTTGGGGCAACAACCTGTCCAGCCTCCCACCCGAGATTGGTCTCCTGAAGAAGCTGCGTGTGCTCTTCGCTTGTTGCAATCGCCTGAGTGAGGTGCCGGAGGAGCTGGGCTCCTGCACCTGTCTGGAGGTGCTCAGCCTGGCCAATAACCAAATCACAGGCCTCCCTGTCAGCTTGGCAGCCATGCACAATCTGACTAAACTCAACCTTAGCCACAACCGCATTGTTCATATCCCCACATGTGTCTACAGCATGAAGGGTCTGGTCTTCCTCCACCTAGCTTGCAACCGTCTGGAAACAATTGCAGATCACATCCAGGACTTGGTTAATCTGAAGATACTCATTGTAGAGGGAAACAGTATCCACACACTGCCCAAGACTCTATGTTTTCTTGAGTCTTTAGAACTCCTCAATGTTGACTTCAATGACCTGCAAAGTGTGCCGGTGGAAATGTATCAACTCAGCAAACTTGGGAGGTTGGCCTGCCACCCACTGGATAAAGGACTTCACATTATTCACAACCCCCTCCTCAAGCCTATCCAGGAGGTGCTGCAAGGAGGACTCAGTGCCCTCTATAACTACCTCAAACCCACGTGAGGGGCTACCACTGTGTGTGTATGCTTGTCTAAACGTGTGTGTGGTAATGTCATATCACAGATGATAGCCATGCTCTGACAACCCTACTACCATAAAATGATGACTCAACACAGAAAACTATTACTCAGTATTAATATTGTAGGGTATCTTTTGACTGACAAATTGTTTTTCCAGTTTTTTATGTAATATACAAGTTTGGCTATAAATAAAGAACTAGTAACTATTATGTCATGTCTGAGCATTTGCAAATCCGCAGTAAAGTGGTCAGGATAAGTCGCTGAGCTCACGCAAAAATTCACAGGTCTACATTTGGAGCTGTTTACTGGTCAGTGGATCTTGTTTGGACAGTGGCAGTGAGGCAGAATGGGGGTAGGTTCAGTGACAGAACGCCGCTCTCTTTGCTGCATTCGGGTCACAGGGATCAGGTGTGTAAAGTCAGTGGAAAGAACAGTGGGGGTGGAGTGGTGGGGGGGCTTAAGATCTGCAAATAAATAAAATCAAACACAACAGGGACTGAGACTCTGATTAAATTTTGTTCCACTCTATCAGATCAGAGCAGGGATACTGCTTCTGAGGTTGTTGGTTCTTGTAATATGAACAAATTGAAAACACTCATGGAAAAAACGTACAAGGGACGATATGATAAATGTTTTCTCTCTCATGGCAACATAGTGAATCTGAATCACTGTGGAACAAATTGAATAACTTGCATATAAAGTAAATCTACATGTAAACTCACATCAGAAAATTTGTACATTGACCTCAGAATTAGGATTATTTTGTCAAATATATGTAGCTGATGCCATTGTGGACTTGCACTTAAAGTACAGAACCCCAGTAACATACTGTAAATTAAAGCACAAAAAGCTAAACTAATTAAAATAGTCATTTTAATCCAACTTTAACTGATGCAATGATTTTTAATAGCTGTAAATTCCCAGTTATGAGGGGGACATAAACTCCCTTATCTATCTACACCTACAATTATTATTATTATTATTAGAAAGAAAAATAATTGTATAACTACTATAAATATATGCTGTATGTGCATTAAATTTATCTTGTTACCTGGTTGCCCCTGTGAATAAAACAGAGTTTGTGTCGACATGGGTGCTTGAATATTAAAGAAATACACATGTATGTCACCAGCTTTAAGAAGGTCATTTACATTTCTAACCACTCGGTGAAGATTGATTGTCCTGTACAACTGGCAAAAATGTGACCTCTGTTGGTATGTATGTATTACTACATCAGTCAAAGCAAATGCAGGAGCCATTCACTAACCCTGTCTTTCTCATTCTGTCTCACACACGCACACACAACCCACGCATTCATGACAGATGAAACCTTCCTGAATAAGTCTTTGTCCTAAATAGTGATCATGGGACATGTTGTCAAATAAAGCTCCTATAAAGATATTGTTTCAGTTTAAGTCAGATGACATCAACTCAGGTATTAGTGTTTGTGCTAATGTTACATTTCTAGTAATGATATAAGCTACACTGACTGTGTCATTACTTGTTTAAGATGAAATAAGCAGTTACAGCATATACAGATGTTTTTCACTACAGTAACTATTAGATTAAAACTTACTTGTAATTGATGAAGGGATGACTGGGGGTCTACTTATTAAATAGCTTCTTGTGTACAATCAGGTAAAACACACTTTTAACCACTATGACAATTAATTAAAACCTTTCCTGCCTGGCAATCAACCTCACTGCAGGGAACGGTGCTAACTCACCTGTGGTCAGTCAGTACACCCGTGACTGCAGTTAGCAGGATTTGTAGGATTTGCTGGTCTTAGTTAATTGCTGTGTGCTCCAATAAGTTTGTTTTATAATGAGACACTGTGCAAGACTTAACAGTTAGGCGAGCACAGATTGGGACTCGTGTTTTTCTTTCAAAGGTATTTTGCATTTATAAGCCAAAGCTTCGAAAACAGTCACTTGCAGCCAGTGACTTCCCACAATGAAGGACAGCTAATCAATTTCACATTGAGCTTTTGACAATCAAGGAACAGGATAATCACAGTGGAATTAAATGACCAAATCACTGTTGTCTGGCAGAGAATCAATAAGTCCTTCTTTGTAGTGCAGTTTAAGTTCTGTAATTTACCTCACACCTCACATAGGGTAAGATGATTGACATTTATCGACAAACAGCATTATACTGTCACTTATGGCAATTACTGCAAAGTGTTATGTATCTCATAATTCTTATGTTTAACTGATTTAAACTGTCCCTGCAGGGAAAAGACATATGAAGGAGAATAGATTTGCTGAAGTCCAATAGGTTTTTCCCCCTGCTGTCACGCTGCATCATGTGCTCCCCTCCTATTCAGTTGCTCAGAAATCAGCAGCTACGAGTCAGTAAAACGTTATACCACTGTCAAAACGTTTTGGGCAGTTATGTCCATCAGTTTTGGAAATGTTTCTTTTTTGTGTCAAGGCAATACAATATTTTTAGTTATTTAACTTGAACATAAGCTTGTTTTTACAATCACCACAGTGATTCCCAACTAGGACGATAGGCTAATTTAGCAGGTGTCATGGGTTACTTGGAATGATTAGTAGAGCACTAAATTTGAATTATGATTTTTTGATTTACAAACAAGATATCCAAATATTAAATTAGTTGTAACATGCTGTGACTGTTAGTGTGTGAACAGTGGTAATTATGCATAAAAGTCTAAATGAGTTAGATAAATGGCCATGTAAATGGATAAATGCTGGAAACAGACAAAGTAATAGAAATGTCTCTGAATGGTTAACAAAAAATAATATAAATATATATAAATAGTGACTCAGACAAAAGTAAGAGATAAAAGTTTGAAATAGATATCTTGAAATGATGAAAGAATAGTCACAATAGTAGTTAAAAGTAATAGGCTATAAATATTGGAAATTGATAGACATTGTCAAAGAATAAAATGTTAAAGTAGTTATTGAATAAGTTGAAGACACAATATGAGGCTAAAATAACGAATCATGGTTGAATTTCTTAGCTAAAAATAAGATCTAAGAGGCTGAAATGGATAACTGAAAGTTAGAAACGCTTAGCTAAAAGACACACTTAAATGTGTGGAAGAGTTAGCTAAGAGCAGACTAATGGATAATTTTGATGTAACTGAGTATTACTATAAGTAGTTTTTAAGAAAATCATCTAAACGGTTGAAATATTTACCCAAAATACTGAATAAAAAGTTGAATATATAAAACAAAAGTAATGATTAAAAGATTGAAATATGTATCTAAAAGTCACGGAAACCAGTCACAACAGCTGCTAAATGTCATCAATATATGATATATGAAACTGATATATCGCTAGGCCTAAAAGCATATGGATAAAAATTTGAAATGCTTGGATGTTGAATAGTCAGATAAAAGTAGCTTAATGGATATTTT
>JAUBNQ010000009.1:16630225-16660384 GCA_032353495.1 Ctenopoma kingsleyae
CTGCAGGTGTAAGGACAGAGAGGATTTAAAGCTGTGCTGATTGCAAAGCATTTGAGATCAACTTGTGATTTCTAAAAATAAAACTAACTTGACTTAATTTGTGGCTGGTAAACTGACAGGACAGTACTTGTTTACAGGAATATTCTGGTAATCACCCAGTCCCAGTTTGTAGGGTATCAAAGCCTCCTGTAAATAGATTAACTGAAATAAGACCGTAACGGCTCCATGGCCCACAGCCAGGTTACTCTGTGCATGTAAGTATAACCACTATGTTGCAGCATCTGTATTAAAATGACAATATGCTGTGGATTTCTTGTATGAGAACATTAAAATAATTCAAAATTTTGACTTCTTGTAAAACGTTCCTCCTGTTTTAGCTGTTGGCTGTCAGATCTGGTCTTCCAGTTGAGCTGTAGTAAACTTGTCGGCTTATTTCAGTGTCCCTGTGTCATCTTCCATGCTATGGAGATGATGTGATTCTGTTGTGAGTCAGGAATTACTGTGCTATCATGTCTTCTCCTGAAACTCCAGAGAGGACAGCTCTTGTCACAAGCCATTGTGGTTTGTTCCATCAGACTGATGTCTAAGTGCCTATGTGTTCACAGCCAGTAATTAACCACAGCCCTACAACCCCAGTAACGCAATTATATGTGGGGCTGCTACTTTCCTCCACACCGACAGCAATAATGAATGAACTGCAGGTTAATGAAATGTGTGTGTGAGATAGAGGATGCCTCTTGAAAAGTTTCACACATCTATTTCATTAAGAGCTGAAGTCAGAGGCACAATCCACAAAAATGATCCACTGCTACATACAGTAGAACGCTTACTTTGCAACTTCTCACCTTAATCATTAGAAAATGAAAGCGTATGAATGTCAAAATGAGGCGCAGCTTGTTAATTTTATGCACAAGATGGATAAAGCATTTATGCGTGCATCTATTTGGAAATACAGCTGAATGTTCACATTTTCCTTGTACGGAGCAAATGCTTCCCAGGTGCCAGTTATCATCGTGTCATGTAGAAGCAGTGGGAAGTTGGCCAACTCTCAATCTGTTGTATAAGTTTGTGTTTTGTGCATTGTTTGTTTGTGTATGCATGTGGTTTATCCCAAGTGCCAGAGCGTTAGTTAAAAGTTTCTAGTGTTTGTGCCTCACAGAATTCGTGTTTGTATTTGAATAAGTGCAGTTTTAATTGCTGGAGATGCAAATGAAGATGCTTTCAACGCAAGCAGCCATTTTTTTCCCTCGTAGTGTCAGGTCAGCACTACAGATGGTCATAGTGTAACATTTTTTATCGGTTTTGCTGTTAAACATCTGGATGTTGGAGTTATATCCACTACGGCTTAAGCTGACCATATTTCATGTAATCACACCATGTACTTTCTCAGATTCATCTTGCCATATGGGCTACACGAGGTTATATTAAAAAGCTTTCCATTTACTTTCAGCAGTCACGAGTGGGAGATAACCTCCTGGTTTTCTTCCAGTCTCCATCTGATGAGACAAAAATCATTGTTAAAAAAACACTTTGGGAATGGGAAACCATGTTTTTTTTATTCTTTCTGTCTTTACTCTGGCCATCTGATCATTATCACCACTGCAATCTACCTAAAGGTACTCAACGGTAGCCTACCATCTGTACCTTGTGTACTTTTCTACTGCTCATCTTTTTTTTTTTTGTTTGTTTTTCTGGTCTATGTGGAAGGCAGATTGAGGCGAACTGCATGCAATCAAATAAAAGCAAGTGACAGATGATGACTGCTGATCTACAGATGGGTGGCAAATTAAAGGAAAAACTACCTTGAAGTGTCTAATTAAGGTGTTGGACCTAGCCCCAGTTTGTACATCTCATCACTACTTTCCTGTCTCTGAAATAATCTGAATTTTTTTTTAAATGATGATTTTTTTTTTAGAAAATAATGACAGTGATCCTGAGATCACTCAAAAATCATATTAACAACACATAAAAGCTCTTCTGGATGTATTTTCAAATCTGTAAATAAGCTGAAATCGATAAGAATGAACTATCATTTCATTGAAAATCTGTGTTCATCTACATACAATAAAAATACTATCAGTCAGTATTCAGGAGACATATTTTGACAACACCCTTAAATTGTTTCTCGCTTTATATGGCATGGAAAGAAAGAGAGGTGATCATATTTAAATATAATACAGCAATAGCATAATATAGCATATTCTAAACAAGCTGGTCAATGTTCAGTTGAAATCTGCACCCTAAACACTTTAATATGTTCAGTGCGGAGTCAAACCAGAAATCCTGGGGTTCATGGACAACTACCTTACCACTTCAATCCACAGCTGCCATTATTAATGTTTTTTCTTGTTAGTCACCTGTTTCTACTTTTTCTTTTATCTCTCTCCGGCTCTCTAGTCTCTATCTATTCATATTCATGCTTCAGTCGTAGAATGCTCTGTGCTTGTTGGTATTAGCATTGAAAACGATGCCCTGTGGTCGTGGTCTCCAGTAGTAGTAAAACTTACAGCTTTTTGACGAGATTGACTAAAGCCCTTTACCCCCCAGCCCCAGTTTTTCCCCTCTCCATCCCTCGGAGCTCTCTCACTAATCTCACATTGCCTGGAGGTACTTTTTTGTATTTCATGGTTTAGTTCAACTGTGCTACATTGAAAAGGATCATTTCTTTCACTTTTCCGTATTAACAGCATTTAATGTAAACTTGACTGAACCTGATGTTGGACTCGTACAGATAATATATAAAAAGAAACTTTTCTGGTTGTTACTGCTTTTGACATGAATGAGTCATTAAGACATTTTAATAATTTCTTTGTTGGAAGTGTCATTAAATATTTTATCATCTCTTATCTTTACTCTCCTCTCTCTCATGCTTTTTTGATCTTGTCAAGCTCAAAATTCATGACGGCCACTTGCCTCGCAGCATTTGTATGCCATCCCTGGTGATGTCCGTGACATTTCTGAGACCATGTCAAAATAACCAAAACATGGCAGTGACTGCTGCAGCGTTGGGATGTGGAAAAGGCTTTGGCAGCTCTTCTTGTTTTCTGATTGATTTAGGTCTTCTGGCCAAACCAATATAGGCCCAAAGAGCCTGTGGGGTGGTCAAGCAGAGCAGACGGGCTCAGAGTGATGTTTGACTGGATTCGACATTTTCCTCAAATGTAAGATTATTTAGAGTATCATGACCTTTGCGGCCATTCGGATGACGAAGCTCTTTAGAAAAACCTGAGGGATTAGATAGACAGATTAACAGATGTCACTGTTTTAATGAATGATAAACCTGCAGGAATATATATAAAAGTTGTTCACAACAAGCTTTTATTGAAACTATTCTAGTAGTTTTCATAATGCCTATAGGTTTGTTAAGAGAATTGCTTACTGTTTTGAAAAATAGCAATGCATTCACTAAATTATACAAGTGACATTTCAAACTGAGACAATATAAAGTGACTGATGACTAATGCCACCTTTATTCTGCTACTTTTATTTTAAATTCAGGGCTACTCACCTATATGCAGTATATAATTATGGATATTGAGTTCCACAGTGTATTTAATTCACAGAGCCAGGCAGTGCTCATGACGTGTTGATCATGAACTCTGTTCGCTATGCCACATTAAACTGAGGGAATGTAAATGCCACAGAAATATGGCTATTGACTTACAGTACACTTACAAAACAGATACTGCCTTTTTTTTTCAGAAACTTGCGAAAGTTCTGATTCCTGGTATATCTGAGAAGCTATAGATAAACCACAGATCATTCAAAATGCAGCAGCACATGTGCTGACCAAACCCAGAAGAAGAAAGCGCTCATTACGTCTATTTTTAAATCTCTTTGATGCACGACTGTTACTTTTAAAGTTTAAGTTTCTGTAATTGGTGAAGTAGCACTTGAATACATGTCATTAGACTATTTTAGGGTGTATAAATTCCTTTTAGACTTTTCCATCTTTCAGTGCGAGTCTGTGAAGTGTTTCTATGAGCCTACAACCTGTAGGAAAGGTTTTTGTGATTACAGTACTCAATGCATCACTCTTTATATACACTTGACACTTTAAAATGAAATCTGCACACATCACCATGTAGTCCAGTATCCTGTAGTGAATCATACTAATATAACCTTTTAACATGCTCTTTTAGGTTACTGATTGACATTGTTATGTGAGCACATATTTACAGAGATGATGTTAGATGTACAATTGTGACCTTTTGAGGGAACAAAGCTTTATTCCTCCTTGTTCTAAGCTGATGATAAAGGTTAGTGTTTTAGAGTGGGCACAGAAAGTTTCATAGACTCTTGCAGTGGATAATATCACTGTTGATGAGACTAACATCGAGAGAACAATGATGGTGTGCGTTGCAGAGTTCCCCGTCTACGGTTTGCTGAAGGCCGTGTGGCCATGTGCCAGAAGTCTATTAGAAAAATGTTCTGTGGATGGATGAGACCTAAGTAGAATTTTTTTTGCTTGAACGTAAACTTGATGTTATGTTTGCAGACTGCCAAACTCTGTATTCCAGTGAAACATGGTACTGGCCAATGGACTTGTCATCACTGATGGAGCTATAAAGTCTGAATTGTACAAGCAAATTCTATGGCAATGGCCATTTGTGAACTAAAGCTCGAAAGAATAAAAAGATATTATTATTATTATTAGATACTATTCATCTGCAGATTGGTAACTCAAAATCTCCTAAAGTGACATCCTGCAGGAAATTAAGAAATGTCTAAAAGCTTAGTGGCTCCTCTACACTCTGATGTGTAAGGTTTTGATAGGACACTTAAATCAGAAAATAGGTCATGCGCCATCATACAATAATTGGATTTAAAAATTAATAATATTAATGAAGCTCTAGGATTTCCTTTGTTTCTGTGACTTATTCATACCACTTGCCTGTCTAAACTAACCAGCTAACCAGCTGAAAGGTCTAATTTGTCTTGTGGTGTTCTGCCACTCACTGCTTAGAGGGGACCTGTATGTGCATTATTATCATACTCAAAGTGGGTTGCCAGTGTGCTGACAGACAGATTGTGCCACCTTTAAACAGGCTAGATAACTGACTGCTAGCTGTAGCTTCATAATGAGTGGACATATTTAGTGGTATTGATCTTCTTAGCAGTTCAAAATAACTTATATACTGTATATCAAAATATCCAACTGATAAGTGCATATAGGATCTACTATGACAGACTGCAAACTTATATTACTTACTACAGCTATTCCTGGTCTCATGTTATCTTTCATAAAAGAGATGCCAATAAATTCTACACTAAGCATTAAAAACCTTTAGTGGAAAAGGAGGAAACTATTAAATCTGTATTCAGTTTCAAAAGACTGTTGATGATCATGTTGATAAATTCTTTGCTGCTTTATATATAATTTGGGAGAAATGTCATAGGAAATGCTGGAAATGCTTTATTTGTATAATTAGTTTGCACAGTCTTGAAATGTCATGGCTGCAAGACCCGAGGCTGTAGTTAAACGCAGTATGATAAGATCACTCCCACTTGTTTGGAGATGCACACTGACCAATCTTCAGTCTTTCCATTTGCCAAACACAACAGGAGCTCATCAGTCATAAATTTAAGAGCGAGCCTCAAATGCATCATGCTTTCCACATTGACTCCCACTGACCCATGAGGATTAAGCCTGGCCTTGGGCTTTTCTTTCAGGTAGCTGATTTATGTGACTTCAACAGAGAAACAAAGGGTTTGAATGTGTTTGAAGCATGCAGGTGAAGACCCTAAGACAGCACTTTGAAAAAGCTCCCATCGGGATTGAAATCTCTTCAGCTACTCCTGTCAAGACAACCTCAAATCCGCACAGGCAACCTTTCACCTGGGCTTGGATTCACCTTCCACCTGTGCCCTGTCTCTCCACGTGTTGGTCAGACATCTGAAGCTGGCCCTGGTTGTGTGTGGCGAGGGATTAAACCAACTGCATATGTGATTGATGATATGTCATAACACAAAAGCAAAGTAATGATATTTCATCAAGCTTATAATTCTGCCTGAATGCGCAGTGCTTTGCTTTGTGGCCTAGATTTTCACTCTTCCTCAAGAGGGATTGATTCAACCTTTCTTCTATTCTTCAACATTTTTTAATTAGCTTTAGCGATTTCCTAATTCTTTGACATTCAACCTTGAATTATTCCCTCCTCCACACATAAAAACAAGCATTTGTTCCAGCTCTGGAAAACTAACAAAGCATGTTAATGCTCTTGTTTATTCCATGATCAAACATAATCATTCTCTGCTCTGGAGGAAACCCCCCTTTGGGCTAATTTCTGGCATTGTTACTTCCATGTTTGACAAATTAGACTCTGGGAAACTCAGAGAGAACAAGGAGGGGAGCTACTAATACTGACATTAGCATTTCATCCCTTTTTGTTACACTGTTCAGGCAGAATTCAAAGGTTTGTTGACTTAGCAGGTTTTGGTAGGATTGAACGGGTTCAATCTGAAGGGTCAGCCACTGTGGATTACGGGTGGTTTTTTTTCTATTGAAGTGAGCCAGGGCTCACAGGCTGCACTTTTATTCTTTCTTCTCTTCCAGAGGGCTCCCAGTCCAGGTGTGGATCTATTTTCCACCTGAAATAAGGAAATGTACTCTCTTATACTGTACTTCATTGATCGAAGCTCAGGCCACTGGCCCATCACACCTGGATCAAACGTGAAACCAAGCTGAATAGAGTTTTAATTTTCCAGTCTAACAATACTGAGCTAAAACCAAGTCATGAATCAATTCAGGGGGTTAGTTCACCATCTTCATGGGTTGATTCTGCAGCACAGTATTCACATTCACACATCAATAGCAGGGCATTCAGACAGAGCGGGATGTTTCTTTGTTTTTCATTTAGGATATTTGACAAATAAACTCAGCATTGTTCACAGCTTTTCCTCACCTCACTGATCAAAATGCATCTTCTCCTCGGTGCAGATTTAACTTGAGCAACAAATAAAGAGTGATTTTAATAGAAAGCCTTTTATGCTCAGCCACCATATCATTTCTGGGGGCATGTTGAACACAAGAAAATGGGAAGTCAAACAAGCCTATTTCCTTCTGCCATTCAGTGTATCAACAGGCATTAAGCTGAATAGGAAACAGCATCATTTTTGTTTCGCTCTCTCTGCAGGGCAGAGGCATCGAGACAGCTAGACTGTGGCTCTCCCTCTGTGGATAGAGACAAGTATGAGGATGCTGGTAACAATAGGAGGAGAAGCCATTGTTATCCAGTCCTGTTGCTGTCAAGCCACAGTCTGGATGTGCCTAAGCCACCTCTGTGCAAACTAAACACGCATTAAGTTGTCCTTAGTTTACCAAAATTGATTTAATCTGAACTTCAAAGTTTGGGAGCGCTCATGCTTTTAAATGTAAATGAGCCTCTGAGTTACATGATAAACCAGAATGAAAAGTTGTTAAAATGATTATTCCATGATTCAACATGAACGCCCAGTAAAACAAGAATTAACATAATAGTTGGTGTTATCATAACAAGGTATTTATATGCAGACAGACCTGAAGTTCTAATTTTTATTACTTGGATAAGAATGACAATAAGCTTCTTCCGTGTCTCTGACTTCCATGTCTATGAATTCCATATTCATCTTAATTGGTGCCTTGCAGGTTGTACAGAATGGAGATGGATTTGAAGTCATTTACTGGAAGTTCTTGACAGGCGCAGTGGAAGAGAACGTCAGACCCTGTGCTGGTGTACATGGCTTGAAAATCATCTGTCAAAATTTAGCATATCTGAAGAGAAGGCTGCCTGTCATCTTCAATGTATATCTAACTGTGCACAAGGGCGGATTTGATCAGGAACTATGTTGTACTGCTGATGTAAAGCACATTGATCAAGTTGATATTTGGTTGACAAGACAAAAAAATGCCCTGGAAAGGCAAAGATGTTTTATAATGAGACGGTTTTGAACTAAACATAGTTCCAAAGGGGTTTTAAAATAATGAATTGGTTCGAGTATTTTAAAACCAGAATATACTTAGTGTCATACATTCATCAGACATGCTACATTCAAGTTTTTACTTAAAAATGTCATGTTCTCTTTTTGTCATGATTTTGTTCCGATACACTAGATGTGGTTTGTCAGTTTTGTTTTGCAAAACATTGCTGACAAGTGCATGTCTCAGCCAGGCAGATTATCAGTGGAAATCTCCACTCCAACTTCTTTATTTGCTCTCTAATCAATGTGGGGAACAGCAAGATGTGATTGATAATGATATTGAGATTGATTGTCTAAATCCCTTCCCACAGTTCAAAGTCCCCAAACAGATAGGATATATACATGCAATTCAGTTCAGAGATAGGACTTGGCAGGAACTGTCAATAGATAAGTGAAATAGGGCCAGAGTGAAAAGGCCTATCAGTCCCTAAGGGGCTTAGCTGCAGGATTCTGGAGCTCTAAACTGGCTGTGGTGGAGAGAGATAGTCGACATTGGTTTTAAATTACCCAAGATTTCCTTGTGGTTTCAGTCTGTGGGGACACCGGCAGACAAGATATTTGTTAAAACAAGTGCAGACATTGAGGCAGATTGCAGCGAAGAGCAGACCTGCAATTTCAGCCAGCCAGACAGAACAGGTTGGACGGCTAGTAATTGCAGAATTGGCAGAGGGGCTAAGGAGGTCTTGCAGCAATGATATCCGCCAAGGGGACTGAAGCAGTGGTAATGCTGGAAAAGGTGCTCAGTTTCCTCCTTTGAAGCATATTCTATCTGATGTTATACAAGCTGCAGTACAGACCACGCTAATGGTATTGTTGTTCACTGCTGGGTAGAAAATGGCCAGTAATTATTCTGTACCTAGTAATTATCGTACAGGTGCCCCTCTGGGTTAAGTGCCTACCATGTTCTGTATTGTGAAGTCCTCAGTCTTCTTTGTCTGCAGTAAACAGCTGAAAGGAATAACTCACCATTTAGAGAAAATTCTCTTTCCCGCCAAGAGACAGATGAGTGACTTCATGGAGTCTCCGCTGGTTGCTGGCAACCTCACTGTGATGACAAGACTTAAGAAAATCACTGGAGGCAGACAAAAATAGCCCTGTATGTAAAGTCCTGTTAAACCACAGGTTGCCATTTTTGCTACTTAGTTTTTGTGAAGACTGAAGAAACAAGATGTAATATCTTAAAGTTGGCGGTTTTGTTACTGTCGGACTGGGCCACGCCAGATATTTGCCTCTTTTTCCAGTTTTAGTTAGCTAAGTTAATTGGCTACTGACTTACATTGAACAGGATGATTTAGGAGTGGTATCAATCTTCTCATGAGTCCTACAGCAATAAACTAAATAGTGGTTTTTCCCCAAATATTAATCTAAAAAAATGTTAGAAGATATTCACAAAGTCAAGGACCAGAAACAGCCAGACCAGCATTCTCGTATTTAATGTTAAAAAATATAGCCATGCATTCTTTAACACATATTCAATTAAAAAAAGGAAAATTAGGAAAGCATTCTACTAGTAAAAGAAAAAAAGAATCGATAAGAGTTTCAAAAATGTAACCTTGCAAACAAACAAAAAATGCGCCAAAGAATACAAAAGTCAATTATAACCTCACCAAAGTGCTGCATTTTTAAAAATGTTCCTTATTTTTCATTGAATGCCCTACCACAAATTTGCTTTTTCAACACTCCTTTCCACCCTTCACAGTCCTTTCCAGAGTCATTCACTAGCATTCTGAGAGAGCACGGTGTGCATAGCCCTCCTGTACAGCCACAAACTTTCATGCACACAGCTTTTAATGCAGAAAGTTTACTTTTGTTACAGGTGCAATAACAAAAGGCCTTTTAAGTCAGACTTGAAAATCTTTAGGAGAAATTGGCTCCAGCATTGAGGGGTTGAGATATTGATTCTGGCCTCTGGCTCGGTCCAGGAAAAGATGGATAGATTTCTTTGAAATGCACTCTGCGTGAGAATATAAAGACTATTGTGTGTTCTCACTCAGGAATAAATTGTTTCATGACATATCTGGGGCCACCTTTTTAGCTTCAAGCTGCCTGCTTCTCTTGAAAGGGGAATGTTGACAGGGTGGAGCACATTCATCTGTACTCCCAGACTACCCACACCTCATACTAGCTTTTATTGAAAGTTAAATCTCCTTCAGAGAGTTGGCAGCCTCTCGTTGGAATATCTATTTCAGCAGCTGTCGGGACTGATTATATGGGGCTGTGTGCCACACACTGGCAGCGATATAAACCTCCCACTGAGAGAAGGACTGTTATGATGCTATTGATTGATGTGTTCATCTGCATGCATGCGTACAACCTCTCAACTCAGAAGCAGCCATTTGTAATGATGGCATGCAACATGTGATTGGTGATACATTTAGTTTTTGATTCATAGCACTTCACAACGGTGAAGTCACAACACAGCATGGGATTCCTGAATAACAAGATGTTTGAATGTTGACCTCAGGACAGAACAGTTCTGTAACAGATCAATAACAAGTTGCAGGCACTGTTGGAGAATTTCTCAATACTGAACACTGTTATGGAGAGCCTTGTGTAACAATCAAAGCAATGCAAATTGATGTATTGCTTGTTCACACCCTGTTACCCTGTTTTAATGGTTGCTAGAGCAATGAATGTGGAAGGTATTTCAATATTGTCAATGAGAAAGCTGTATAGGTTTTCCCACCTACTGCTTTCTAATAAAGAATCAATAAGAAAATCAAGAGACTATGCAGTGCAATTTAGTTTAGTAACAGTATACATTCACACGTATTGTAATTACCTTGCTAAAAGTCTTAATCGTCATTATAGCAACTTTTAAATAATTCTAATTCTTTGGGTCAGTCTTGGTCCTGACTTAAAGAAGTGGACTGATGTGTAGGTGACTAGTACAACAGCAATTGCGTGATATAAGCTGTATTATTTTTTTGTTAATCTGCTACTGCTTCCATCAGAAAATGTATGAAATTGAAAATGAAGTGTTTTTTCCTTAATGTCTTTTGTATTCAAATTAACTGAGCAACAAGAGAATCTTTAATAGAACGGAGCTGTTAATGATGCCTTTGAAGGGGATGAAGTTTCAAACCGAGACCTCACCCCTCTCATTTTCCTGATTTATTATTAAGCACAGATTTGACATTTAAAAAAATTAAATGTCTCAAAATTAAACAAGAAATAGGCTCTGCTTTATGCATATTCTTTTTGATAGCTTTTTCTCTTCAAAGTTCCAAATTTGCCTTCCACTCCCATCACCCACTGACTCAGAATACATTTCACGACTCGCCAATGCCATCGATTTGAATATCAAACACCAATAAAAGCCACCTCTTTGGCTTTGTATGAGCTGCACCATGCTGTGAGAGGGAGGTGGGCGGCACAGGGCGCAAGGATCTTGGAACTATTGAGTCAAAATATTGATGGAACGGAGCCAGTCCCTGTGACTCTGTAGCCAAAGACTCATGTTAATGTTCTCCAAGTTACATTTTGGTAACACAGACGTGTTTATTTATTTAGAGAGGAAGATGACTGAGCGTGAAGTACATGCTTGTTTTCAGCACGGCCTTCGCACGCCTGGACTTTCACACAGTCACTGCAGGGAGGTGGACTTCCTATTAGTGGCCACTGAACCACAACCAGTGAGCTGTTTACGAGATATATTTAATGGCAGGTTGTTCATGAGGGTTTCTCATTCAGATTCTTTACACGGACAGTAGTCTTGGAAAGTTTTTGGCTGTATGTTTACTCTACAGTTAACACTACAGGTTGTACAGATAGTGTACTGTCCTCCTATACAGTAGGATTCATTGTCTTACTTACCATTGTCTTATGTTGTCTTAACAGCTGTTGTCAAATTGCTAATAGCTTGGAAATAAAACTATTTTAATCCAGGTAAGCATATGGAAACCAACATGTTTGAAGTAAATAAGATAATGGTAAAACATTTTTTTACAGACATATGGTTTGTTCAGCAAAAGCAGGCTACTTTTTCAGCACATTTACTAGTGCAGTGGTAAAATAATTATTCACTCATTCACACTGTGTTTTGTTTTTGAACTGATATCACTAACTGTATCAGCTTTGCCAAACACCGTACTACATATGACTCTTTTTTTTTTTTTTTCATTTGCAGGTGTGAATAAGTAAAGATTATACACCTGTGGCTCATAATAACATAATGGAAATAAAAATTATAGATTTACACTGTACCGAAGAGCTTAATAGTGGTGGAAGAGGTACCCCAATATTCAACTTTGGTAAAAGTACATTACCACTGTGTAGAAAAACTATGAAATAAAAGTAACATAGTGGTGCAGTTAAAAGTAAAATATTAGCATTTGAACTGAAGTAGATTAGAAGTGTAAATTTACCTCAAACTAAATGAATCAAGTATTAAATATAGTTTTAAGATACTTGCATTATTACAGTACTTAGATACTTCCCACCACTGGAAAAATAAGAGGAAAAAAGTTGAAATACCAGCGTTTTAAGGGCATTTAAGCATTTTAAACGACAAGAAAAGAAGGTAAAAATGATATTTAAATGTCATATATCATAAAATATGATGGTTTTAACAGCAATGACAATTTCACAGCTTACACCATGTAGATTTTCTACTATGACGAAGATGGTTTTCTAACAGTTTCTAGCAGTGATGGCTAGCAGAGAAGAGCATCAGCACACATAACAAACTGGTTAGTGTGCCACCATTTAATGTATGTGGAGGAGTGTGTAGATGACTGGTGAAAACAGTACATTTCGTCACAAGTCCTCAACCTTTTTACCTGTGAGTCACTCCATTTTCTGCGTCCAACCCCTCAAAAAGCAGACAACGCAGCAAATACATCGTTAGCAGTTGCCCTATGGAGCTGGATATTAATTATCATGTGTTCTTCTCTTTTGGCTACTCATTTGCACGTGTGCTGTAAATGCCACCAGAGAGATAAATGGGAAAACAAAAACCCCAGCTAGTAGCCTTTATGCAGCAGAATGTCAGAGGGAGCTTGTAAGAGATGAGATATTGGTTTTGGCCTGGCATAGATTTTGGCTCAAAGGACATTCCCAGAGGCAATAAAATTTGTATGTCATCTGTGTTTAGCAACTTATTAGCAATGTGCAAGCAAACATTTTCAGATTTGCAAATTGGATTCATTTCTGGCAAAGAGCAGGATGATACACTGTACATCTGTTATCAACAAAGAACCAGCGTACAAACACGTACACGTATGGTATCATGTTGTCATCTGACTTTTCTGAAAACAACCTCTTAAAATCCATTTACATTTCTTTTCTTTTTTTTTTTTTACCTAGTATGAACTCCCTTTCAGCCACATATTGTCCTGACATGCCTTTCTCATAGATTTATGAGTGAATTGAAAAGCACTTTGGGGGGAAAAAAAAGCTCAACTCTCACATTCTCTGTGTGGCCTTTAAGGTGTGAGGAATAAAGCGGTATTTGTATTAATCGATCACACGCCAAGCCTGGTTGAAGCCTGGCCCTAATGGTTGCTTGCTGTCATTTTGCAAGCAGCTTGTAAAAAGGATTAGAGTGGCTCTGTGGAGTAAGGGCGCATGAACAGCAAAGTTCTGTGGCCGGCAAGGAAAATAAATCAATTTATCCCTGATGGTGGTGCAGTTTGGGAACATAATGCTTAACGATGATGGAGTTTGGACACTTCATACTTGTCATTGTGAAATTGGACTGCCGTGTTCCTAATGATGGTAATGTATGTTGTGCCTCGCCTACTACAGTAATCCTTCACTCTGTCTCACTTAAATGCATCTCATTGTCTGGCATATTGCATTATGAATACCACTGGGGAAAAAAAAGAGGAGAATTTAATTTATATATTCATTCAGTTGAGGAGGCAGTTAATGGAAAAACTGTATAACCATATAAATTTCCTTTTCTTTTGTCACAGGCGATTGTAACTTTGAGAAACCGCTGGCAGCATGTGGGTACAGTCAAGGCAGAGACGATGACCTTGACTGGGAGCAGGCCAATACGAGAGAGAAACCTTCATCAGATCCATGGATACCCTCAGGTAAGAACGGTGACGCTGGCTCAGTGAGAGGAGGAATTATGGTTCAGTCACTATACAGCAGTAGTCTGTACGTTTGACACTCTTTTGTGTTGGAGGTGACTTTCTACGTTGTGCAAATATTTTTTTATATTGAGAAATATTATTTTCTAATTAAGCGGAAGAATACTCCAAATTTTTAACCTCATACATGAGCTAATTCATTTTAGGTCAAATTAATATTCCTCTATAAAAGATACATTAGCTGCCTATGACATCTTTAATGAATTAACATCATCCCTGAAAATAGCAAATATTACTTGACTCAAGTGGGCAGAGCAATTAACTAATTTGAAGGAGCCTTCACTGTATCTGATAAATTTGTATCTGTTATGCTTATTGCACCGAATGAAATTTATCTCTAAATGACCAGTTTAGTCGATGATTTAGGTGTTTGCATTGCACATTTTTCTGATTAGGCTGTAAGTCTGACTGTAACTGGAATATACAGTAAGGCTCCACGTAAACTACTTTGGTGTTAAAGACTAATAAATATTGATTACATCTTATATGTTCATGCACTACAATTTAATCTAAGGAAGAATCTTAAAGAGAAAACAATATTTCTATACTGGTTCCCTGGAGTTCTAAAACGACTTTCTTCTCTTTTCTTCTCAGTGTGGGCTATTGATGCAAATTCTTTCCACATGAGTATCAACTACACAGGATCTTTGGGACAGTCACGCAAACCGAGACAAAAGCGACATTTGATATCAAAATACTCAGATCCATTTTAATTAAAGCAGTCTTTCCATCAGCCACATATTGAAATTCATTAAAATGCATTTTGTGTCTGTCGCACACAATTTGTCTCTTTAATGTTCCATTGATCGCTTTTCATTAGATTTGAAATGCAGAGATATCACCACCACTGAGCAGAAGGTACCTAAGGACTAAAGACTAATGGAATGAATTTTTTTTCATGTTATAACAAAGGTAGCATTGCAAACTAATGGATATTGTTTTCCTCCCCTATCTGACGCCTAATCTCACAAAGGCTGCATCACAGATAGATTGCACTGGGCCCCCCCAATGACAGAGGGGGAATTAATTAGCAGGCCCTCTCTAATTTTAAGCAGCCGGTGCCCAGACCTGTTTGTGTATACATCAGGCTGAAATGTGCTGAACCGCCCCGGAGAAATTACCTTCCACGAGGGGGGTGAGGTGTCTGCTTTTTCCATCGCAATTTATTATTGCTGAGACAAATAGAGGGTGGGCAAAGGTTACAGCGAAATCTGGAAAAGCGTTGACCTACAAATTAACACCTAGCGCATGGTCTAAATTTAACATATCTGATTAAAATCCCATGTCTGGTTAAGAAGTGTCCCTGATTGTGCTTCCTAGCCTGAGTACACTTCAGATAAGCCTGTTTTCTACCTGTGCATCATGAATTGTACGTAATTAACAGGTTGCACTCAACCTTCTGCACAAAATTGTGATCTCTCCTCTTTGACCCCAATTGAAAAGGATGTGATGTAGTGTACTCAATGGTCGAAATTGTTTTAGGGATACTGGAGAGGAGGCTGATGGGTAAAAATGCATGAAAGCCACACTGGTGTAAAAGCTATCTCACCCCTGATTGCTGTCTCACTCTCAACCTGTACTTATGAATCTTCACAAAACGACCTTATCATACTCACAGAACAGACAGTTATCCTACCTGGTCTCCTGGGATGGAAATGGAATAGAAGTAGGCTCAGAAAAGAAGGTGTTACAGCCTAACTCATCTTTGAAATTGGATGTTGACAGTATCTGTCCAAATACAGTAGGGCTGTTCTTAATGTCAGTGTGACTTTATGACTTACAGTCTATGGTGTTTACAGCAAACCAGAAAATCTTCTAGAGGTTCAAACAAATTATATAAATAACAAGCCATTATGATTGAATCATCCATCCATATATCTAATACCAATTTTCCACGTGAATGCTGGAAGTACATATATGTACCTTTATGTAGAAAAGGGAAAGTTGATGTGTGGAAGTTGGGATGGTAGATCAACGTGCATGTCTGATTTTTCCAGAGATTGCTTTTGGCACAGGCCTACAGTTAATGTTTTTATAGTCTTTTCCTAACCTCAACCAGCTGTTCTGTTTGTTTAACCCTAACCATACCTCAACTATAGTTTATTGGCATAGCCACTAAATGTAACATAATCTCTGGTTTTGCAGAATCATCCACCACTGATAATCCTGTCGGTCTAAAGCTAAAGTTTGGAATTACTGTAGATAGAGTAACTATGATAAACTGATAGTATTTATATATTATTACATTTGAAATGCTAGACTAGAGAGTTTTTAACAAGAAAATGCCAAATTTATTATGCAATAATGTCATTTCTTTCTTTTCTTAGAAGTTAAAAACATTCATGATAGACCTGAAAGCTGCACACTGTTATCTGTGTGCAAAAACATGTGTCAAAAGCTTGTGAAATCAATAGGAGACATCCTGAATTAAGGTGCTGTATCAGTGGGGTAAGTGTAGAGAAAGAACTCATTAGAAGCCTTGAGCATAGTTTGATGTCAGCCCGCTGAGGACTCTCCTTCATCCTCAAAGCGCATATTGCAACCAAAGACCAAACTGGCCTGATTCCATCCCAACATGTAAATAAAAGAGTACCAAAACGGAAAAGCAAAATGAAATGCAACAAGGAAAACAAGCCCTCTGGTCACATGAAGAAAAGACAAGCAGTGCCTGCAACTCATGGTTGTTTACCACGATCTGCTCCCTGCCTAATTGCTATGTCTGGACGGAGTGTAGCCTTGTTTATCCCTCTGCGCAGCTCTGATTGCATGCTTTGGCTCCTTTAGGGTGGCTTAACGCAGTTCTGAGTCCCTGCATGTCTACTTGGGCACTCCCCAGTGTGTTCCCTCTCCCAAGTCAATTGGAGAAACTGCCGGCAGAACTGTCACTGTCAGTCCTGTTATTATCAACAAGCCTCATCTGTCTTGGACAATGATAATAAAACCATCTCAGCCAAGACAACACTCATTCGGCCTTGGAGAACAGGCCTGGACTCACTTCTGTCAGAATCAAGCATTGGCTTTGATGCATATTATTTGATGAGAACATTACCACACAAATACATTTGTATCATATCTTAAAAACTTATTTACCACCCTACTCTCTGTCATTATAGTTTCCTCAATGCAGCGCAGTAGTCTCAGAAGAATGGATGAAGCTGAGTTGGTGGGGAAGTTTGCAGTGTGACGCTGTGGGGGGTGTCCAGATGCTATAAGAAGGAAGCTGTTTTTAGTGAGCCCCAGCTGGTGCAGACACAGCCTCTTCTCTGATGGTGTCATGGATGTTGCCAACAGTAGGATGTTGCGCCCTGGCTCTCCCATGAGACTTGTTCTGGGGAACAGTGGCAAGAGGAGGAGGAGAAAGAAAGTCCTCTAAGATTAATTAGGGTTTTTGTATTATGCTAGGCACAATAGAAAATTCAGCTCGGGCTAAATGACTTATTGTTTTATTCTTAATGTCTGCTCTAAATATGTTGCAAGAGAGAAATTGAATGTTTTTGTCTTACTGTTGCACAGGGTCTTTGTTTTGATAGTGTGCCCTTGGTCGATAATGACACCTAGACAATAGTGAAGGATTGGCAGAATTAAGTTCTTCATAGGGAGATGGTGATCTTCCTTCTGTTCTTTCTTGTCAGGTTCATAATGTACCTTTCATAGAGTGTGGCTGCTGCATATGGGCAAGATAGATCATTTTAAAGGACAAACTATTCACCCGTTACCATTTTTAGGAGTTAATGAATTGACAAAGCCCCCCTGCCTTACCTGGACAACCAGTGTTGTGTATGGCACTGCATGTGCTGTTCAAACGAAAGTGAAGTCTAGCCACTTAAAATTAGAGAAGAGTGAACACCCACTCAGTGAAGGACGTCAGAAATTTAATCAGCATTTAAATCACATCAGCAAAAGATGGGATTTGCTGTTGAGTAGGGAGTGGCAGCGTGTTGTGAAAATAAGCTAATTGCTTTTGAGCCATTCACAACTTTGTGTGAAAATCACACCTTGAACGGTGTTGGCAAGGTGGTAGGGTTAAGGAGAAACTCCATTATATGATTAGGGGATGAAACAGAACAGCAAATTATGACGTCTGACCAATTTGTGAATTAATTCCTGTGGGTGACGGACTCGGACTTTCAATTTGGAATGTTTGGGGGGTTAAGTAGTGTACCATGGTCTGAGTAAACAGAATTGCACCCATTACAAATTTGCATATTGTATATTTTAAAATTATTGTGTATGATGCGTACATTTAAGCCTAATGATGCAGCTAGGTGACTCACATGAACAACATTAGTTGTGTAATGGAAAATGGGCCATTATATGACCCATTTATTGCAGTGGAGCACCAGTAATGTGCACTGCATATTAAGAAGACATATTAAGCCATTAAAGGACTGCTGTTGATTGACATGGTGCAACAATGGACGCTGCCGGGGAACATAATAAGGGTCAGTTGTTCCACCTGACTAAAATGACAGGGCTGAAATGTGTTGCGCATGATGGATGGTTTTGGGAGAATCTGTTTGACACCGTCAAAGAAACCTGCCAGGTCCTTCGTATGGAGAGCCTAAACTTATTCAGTGTTATTTTATCAGTCGCCTTTCATGTTTCAAAGGACACAGGGAAAGTTCTGGAAAATTGAGTGGAGGCCACGGATGTTCGCATTAACAGCCTAACCCTCACAGCGAGAGCATTTTTGATTGGTGGCAGACAGTGAGAATAGACCTGTCTTCATTGACATTTTCGAGGCAGCAGCCGAGCTTTTCTGCGGTGGTGACCTCTGTGAATTTTATTAGCAAATGAGACCTGGAGGGTTTGGGTTTAAAGAGTGCCCCTTCATTCTCATTTCCCCACATAATGATTTTCAGAGTTCAGGACCTGAATGGAGGAGAAATAATGAGCGCTAGTCATTATTGCAAATTATATCTTCTGCTCAGACCATCACTCAACTCATAATTAATCTAAATACCTTCAACCTATAGACTGTGGTGATTAAGATTAGACAGTACCCTATTTGTGTGAACTGAATTGTATCAGACTGTGTTCCCATTAAGAAGATTTTCCTATCTTTTTAAGAAAAGGAGCTGAGGGAAAAAAAGACACTCGTGGTATTTTGCTAGATCATTCCTTATTCTGCTTGACAAATGTTTTTGCCTCTACGTGTATCCCCACCGAGCAGTGTATTTTATTTGTTTATTTTGGTGTTTATAAGAGTAATATTTCTTATTAAATAGATTATCATCTGACCTACTGTTGGGGGTGACTGTGGCGCAATTGGAAGGGCAATTGGCAATAGTCTACGAACTCCAGGGTTGCTGGTTCGCTTCCTGGTTTCCCCTGATTCCTGGCCACATGTCGAAGTGTCCCTGGACAAGACATTGAACCCTGAATCCTTGGCGCCTCCTGTCCACAAGAATTTCCCTGAGGGGATTAATAAAGTATCAGTTATTATTACTGTATTTTAGTAGTGTCCCCAGATTCAACAGAAAAAGGGTGACTACAAAAAGGAAATATGACGTATGCCTCAGGTCCCTGCTCTCTGTCTAGCTTTCTGCCAACCCAGAATCAAATCCTGCTTTCCACAGTGATTATAAAAAAGCTGTACTACACAGAGTGAGGGAATTATGATGTGGTTTTGTCACACTGTTGTAATTCTGAAAAAGCTGTCATTTCTAAATTGAGTTTGATTGTTTTCATAAAAGCTGAAATTCACACTGTATATGACTTTGTCAGTTTTTCACAGGATTATGGTTTTCATCCCTTGCCTGTTTCCTCTGGATAATGTTATAAAGAAGTTTAGAAGAATGAGCTTGGGGGTTTATAAAAATTCAAATACCAGGGTTCTGCTGGCCGCCACAAAGTTGTTGTATTCAATGATTAAGTATTAGAAAACCACTACATTAGAGCAGTTTAAATAGCACCTTAGTGATGTTAGCGATGACCAGTTAGCCACCAGTTTCATACTCTGTCTTAGCTGGGGGAATTTTCTTCCCATATGGACTGACACAAACTGTGAACAACTCCCAACTGCTCTGCCAGTGTGACTGAGCTGACAGGGCCATGGATTAACCTGATGGAAGCCTTCCCCTGGAGTATGTCCACAGTTCTCTCTGTATGCCTCATAATACCATTAAACCACTAAGGGTGTTTTGGATTACTTTTTGTCCAGCTGAACCTGTACATGTGGGAATTGTGGGTTTGTACTTGCTGAAAAAGACTTGACCTACTATAGTATAAAGCACTTGTGAGATTGATTATTCTTCCTGCAAAGCTACAGACTCATAATGGTTTGGGTTTGTTTATTGTGTGTCTTCTTAGTTTGACTTTTACAAGAAAATACCACACAAATACCACTCTACAGTTATCCCACATACTGTATATGTACATTACGCATTAGTGTTTTCCAAGACATGTAAATGGACTTCAACGTGTAAAACCACAATGAGAGACTATATAAATCAAATGAAATTCATTTAAATTGATCTAAGAAATCTCTGTGGTCACAACTACATAGGAACTATTGTTATGGCACCTCCTGTATGGCCTCTACCAACACATTGTCTGATAATCAATGTGTGGTTAATGTTTTTTTTTTTGTGCTGCAGCAGCCCCTATTCATCCATAGTGTCCTTGTTAATGTCTAAAATATGCCAGTATAATAATATTCACACGTTTTTATTTCAGTGGTCTGCCATTCATTTCCAAAGAACAGCAATATGAATGTACTGTATGTTGCATCCACAGCAGGAACACTTCATCTTTTTACTAATTAATTTTTCAACAGCCCCCATGTTCTCCATGTTCAGCCATCATTGTAATAGAAGGTGAAGGTGGCCTACATTGGAATACTAATAAATCTGTTCCTCTGAATACCTTAAACAATAGCAGAGCCCTGGCCTTTACAAAGTTGCAGAAATGGGTCTTGAGTTTGCTGAGAGCTCTCTATTTTTAATTGGTCTTGAACATGCCATTGTTAAGGCACAAAAGCTAGAGAAGGAGGAAGAGAGACAGCGAAAACACCCTTGTGCATCACTAGCACATTAGCACTGCACTAACACAGTGTCATTATAATTTGCTTTTAGTCTCGCTGGCTAATTAGCTTGTCATGGTGCAGCAGGTCCTGCAGAGTATGTGGTCATTAGGCACGAAGAGCATAGTAACTGAATGACAATCAGCATTCTCCTGTCATCCTCTTCACTGCTGTTTAGATAGTGACAACAGCAGCACGAGGAGGCGGAACGTTTCAAATATTGTGTTCTTATGTATTATGGTGGTCAGTAATGAGGAAAGAAAGACTTTTTTTTTCCGTTTTTGTGTTTTGGGTTCACTGGCACAAATCAAGGCGATTTGTAGGCCTCAAATATGGTGACAGCAATTTCACAGCCTCCTTGCTGCAGTTCTGCAGCCTGACAGTGAGGAACTCATTTTCTAACATTTACATGTGTCTATCAAGTAATTTCACTTAAATACTAAAAGTGGTTGCATTAAGCTTTAGAAGTGAACCAATAAAGACCACCGCTGTGCATACAGTAAGTCTCCATGTGCAAGAATAGTAAACACCCTGTTTTCTTCATAGAGGAAAACAGGTGCCAGCATCTTTGTCTTTGTAACACGAGCTACAACTGAACAATTCATCAACTGATTATTAGTGCTGGTTCGCATCACACCAAGGGTTGCTGATGCCCCAAAGGGATACAACAGGCATGTTCTGGACACCTGAGCAGATGGCTGAATTTTATTAAAGAGACCTCAGAGCCCTCATATAGAGGCACCTGACTGAGGTTGAACAAACAAGTGTCTCAAAGTCAACTCATCTCCTGCCCTTCTACATGTACCTTGCACAACTTCCTGTATAGCCTCAGAAATAATTAGCCTCGTCAGTTGAATCAGAGACAAACTGAAGGTGAATAATACATTAAAAAGCTCTGAGTGTGCTGTTCACAATAGTTAATCATAAAATAATGATCGTGCTGTGCAGGAAAATCTATAACACAGGAACACCACAATCATGAATATTTAAAATGCTTTTTTTTTTTTTTACAGTAAATAAAGGAATATATTATTAATGACATTAATACTCAGTTTTAATTTGAAACTAGCACCAACACTGAAACCGAATCACACATTTTGAAATCTATTAATTTTACTGACGTATCTATTTGATCAATCTCAAGTCTGAGTTTTCCTCAGCGAATGGAGTTTGCTCAGTTGTCATGGTAATATCTCAGTGGTCATCATGTGATCTAAGTATGAGATGTTGGAACTGCTCAGTTGTCATGGAGACCATAGTACCACACTTAGGTCACGTGATGACAACTGGGATGTTTCCATGACAACTGAGCAAGCTCCAGTTACTGACCAAGTCCATGGCTGTGTCCGAACCGATACATATATTTACTGACAGTAATTTCCAGCAGCCGCTTGTGGTGATGCAAAAAAAGGGTCCAAAATTTAAAAAATAAGTTTTTATTCCTATTTTGTAAAGCAAAATTCCAGAGGCAAGAAAGTTGAGTTTTATGAGCAGTAAGGTGCAGGCAGGGCTAGCAGACGAAACACTGATACATATGTGCAGTGGCCTGAACAGTTCAGAAACAAGTAAAGAAAGAAGATGCCAGAGATGCTTTTTTGGCTCATGTGCTAGACAAGTAGTTTTCATTCACAGGGAACTGTGCGCCATCTTTGAGTCTAGTATCCAGTTCTATAATCCATTCACGGATTCATACATGCCATTTATTTTTGAGTCAGCTATACAGCAGATACATTTACACACACATGGGTGTGTTGTAAATGTATCAAATGATCATCGCATGTGCATAAAATGACGTTTTTTTTCTGGACTAGTGAAACGTGATGAGAGCCAAATGTTAGCCTTAGTTGGTTATTAATATATAGTGCACTTGGTAGCAAATACAGCAGTCCACAGATTCTGTATTCCACTTGTGGTCCATGTGGTCGACATTTGAATGACGACCATTATTATAACACTGGTTTCACTGGTTTGTGTTTCAGTAAACACAAAAAATGAGCTAAATACATCCCCTTCTAAGATATGATGCCTCTATGATCCAAAATGTGCTAAGATCCTTTAAAACAACAACTTGCTAATACCTGACAAACAAAGCCGAGTAGGCTGACTCTGTGTCATCACAACTCACTGCTCCTCCTCCTCCTCTGCTCCCTCTCCTCCCGTTTCATTGTTTAAACATGACAGAACCCCCACTCGTTATCTGAAGCTGGAGACAGATGGAATTGGTGAGCGTTGCAAGTGCAGCACAACAAGACAAGTGGGCAAGCTCGAGTCATTGATGGAACAAATAGGGTTTTGTGAGAGGCTGTTTGTCTGACACACTCAGGCAGCAAGCCTGCTGATTTCGTTGACGTTATTCACCCTTTTTAACACCATATCTGAGTGAATCACCAGATGTTAAATTTAATGACAAAGATCCGTTGTGGTTCAGCTCAGCCTCACATGCAGGAGAGCAGAGCTTCTTGCTTACAGGTTGTTTGTCTCACCTCTGAGAAAGATGTGCTTTCCAATCATTACCACACTTCCAAAAAAAATACATTTCAACATAAACTGAGTCTCTTTTGGCTGTGTCTCAAATGCTGTTATGATTTGTGCCGTCTCATTACCAAGCCAAGCTAAATAGGATGATGACAAATAGAATGTGTTCTGCATCTCCTTGAAAGTTTGCCAATATAATAATTCTCACTTGTGTTTTATTGGCAAGAGGGGAGAGAATTAGATTAACCTTTAATATTGAACCAAAGCGATAAAATCTAAATGGGGCTTGCTTGGCAAATAGATTTTAACTTATTGATTTTTTATCATTTTCTTTCTCTCCGTCATTGAGGAGAGAAACACTCTTCCGAAGCATCCAGCATTTTTGGGATTAGTCCTTTTTTTCTATCTTTTCTGTCTGTATTTTGATAAATGATAATGATTTGAACGTTTCTATCAATCTGAAGATAAGAGCATTTTCTCATTAAGGGGCACATGCTACATTTTTCAGCACTAATAGCGAAGGTCTCAGCTCAGTCATTTACCTGCTTTCTGCATACTCTTATAAGATTATGCCTTTTATTTAGTTACAGTTAAACCTCAGGACCATATTATGCCACCATTACATGTTATGCCACCATTGCATGTCATTAAATTTGTGCTTCATCCTCTCTGTCTCCCTCTTTCTGTACCTTTCTGCAGTTATCCCCGGCCTCTGGGCTGTATGTTTTTAGTGTGCAACCCTACCAGCCTGCACAGTGTTTTGCCTGCTGCTTGTTGTTGTTGTTTGTTTTCGTTGTGTGCTGTTCTTTTTTTTTTTTACTCCTTTTCAGCTCACCCCAACCGGTCGAGATACATTACTTGATTTTGAGTCTACTTTAGTTTTGGATCTACACTATGCACCGTGCATGCTTGAGTTTAAAACCTCTATTAGTGAGTTTTAAGAAATGTTGTGATTTAAAGCTCAGTTGGAAGATCAGTGTGATCAATTGTAAAGTGCAACTCTGCCAACATGGATGTCAAATGCAGATGTTGCGACATGATGAACAGTGAATTCTTCCTGGTAGTAATATATCACAAATAACACGAGCATTTTAACATTTGAACTCCTTTGAAAAAATATTTCCGAATCCTTTTTTGTAGTTTATTTTACTTACTACTTTGATTGACTATGAATAGAAGATTACCTCATATTATTTGGACTCACGTACTTAATCACATAAATCTCTTGTATATGTTGCAGGTTCCGCATTCATGATGGTGAACACGTCAGGGCGCTTTGCAGGGCAGAAGGCTTTGCTGCTAACTCCCCAGCTGAAGGAGAATGACACCCACTGCGTTATCTTCCACTACTATATAGGAGGCAGAGACAACAGCCACCCGGGTCACCTAAATGTCTACATCAAAGAAAACAACAGTCCGATGGGGATGCCTGTTTGGAACGTGTCAGGTCCAGCTACTCGCTCCTGGTCACAGGTAGAGCTGGCTGTCAGCACCTACTGGCCCAACTTCTACCAGGTGAGGAAGCATTTTGAATCCAGCTCTCCTTCATATAATGTCTCATCACAAAACCAGGTTGCTCATTATAAGCAGCTTTTATAGCTAAGCCAAAGTCATTAAAGCCTGTTCACTGGGTGGAGCAAATTTATTTATTTGAGATGGTCCAAACAATTGCACAATAGCCCATTCAAAACACCTAAGATTATTGATTTCTGGGCCTACTCTGGTATCCATGGTAATATGTTCTCTCTGCCTTCCATCTGAGCCAGTTCTCTTTTTCCAATCCTAAAAACTCATTTTCACTTACCAATGCACATGACTGCTGGCCGAGGCAAGGTGATTTCACACTTGCCTGGCTATTAGTCTTCGTCGAGCTTGTTCCACGAGTCCACCAAATGTTAATTGATGCAGAGAGACCCCTTAACCTCCCAATGGGAGACAGCCCCTTGGTGAATTATTTCATTATGACCTGGCAAAGCCGCTCCACAGCAGAGTTAAGGGGAGTCCTCCTGCCTGCTCATCACAGCTACCCTGATAACTTGGTTAACAAGGGACACTGCTGAGCTTCTCACTCCCGAATGCAAGATAGGAGATTTAATGAGAGACACATGGACAAAAGAAAGACAGAAGAGGGGGAAGGCAACAGTTGAAAAGGACAGAATTTGCTACAGCTACCACTAATAGTCACTGCTCGATGTTGACAGGATGGTAACTCTTGTGAGACATAATGATGCAAAGTCAGTCTGGTCAAATGTTTTCAGTCTGGCTCAAGATTAAAGATTTAAAGGCGTCTGCCTGTCGTACAGTTTGTTGTGTTTGGATTTATGTTACGTGACTGTCTAACTATGTCAGACTTTTGTGGTTGAAATAGAAAAGGAGATCACAAACCTAAGCGCTCTCGCTGACTCATTTGAAGTTGAATAATAAATATCCATGTTGCTTATGAATTCTAAGTGAAGGTGATTGTGACATGGTGTTTGTGGGATGTTTCAGCAAATCTCGTACATGTAGGGTGAGCATGCAAATGGTGCATTGTGCTTTCCAGTCTGTTTGGGGAGACACAGCATCTATTGCCTTTCAAACCCAAGTGGAAGGTCTGTCTCTGTACGTAGTTGTTCTAATGCCAAACTGACAACATGGGTAAATGCAATGGGGCTAATGATCTGAGCACCACTCTGTCAAGAAGAGACCAATGCTTGAAATTGTCACTGATTAACAACACTAATTATAGGTATCTTTAATTGCATAGTAACCTACGCAATTGTCAAAGGGAAGCCACCTGATACTTGGAAATTATTTTTTAATTACCAGTAAGGCTTTGAGTCATTGTGAGCCTTTCAGCCTATGATAATTACTCTTCTGTCAGGTCATCCCTAAAACTTTTAATTTAGATTGTCATGCATTTCCAAAACTGCAAAGCATTGTGCAAAACTCTATAATTTTCAGTAAATGTGATACACAATTTATAAATGTCTCGGGCAGAATGTTCAAAATGTCTTTTGTGCGTACGATGAAAAACCACTATTTATCATCATAATGCACCAGTGAGAATGAAAAACCCAAATGTCCTCATTTATCTTGACTTCTATACAGTAGAGCCTATGGCAGAGCTAATCAATCCTGCTTTAATACAGTATTTAGCCAAGTCCCTCAGGGACAACCAGTGTGGTGATGTAGACACTGAATGTTGGGTTCACTGTGTGTCTCGCTGACAAATGAGAATGGTGAACTTTGCTGTGACATCAACAGCTTTTGTCCCATGCGAATATTTTCACTCTGTGGGTCAGGCCCAATTATGCACTGCACTATCATTGATGTTGGAATCAATTATATCACAGCTATTAGGCAGGCTGACTGATGTCTGTTGCACAAACAAAGGATTTCAATTAGAGAGTGGGGGCCATTTCATTTGTCTGGTGGCGATATATGGAGTGGTTGGCCTTTTAATTTCCTTTAAATTAGCCTGTAATGAGGCCATAATTGGCACCCAAGACATTCACTTTCATATTTCATGAGACAAAAAAAGAAATTTATAATTAGACAGTCTTATCTGAAGGCATCCTGCCTCCCAGATGACAATGGTAACTATCTCCGCCTCCACATTCCTGGGCTACAAAAGGAATCTCAGAGATGTAAGTGTGTGCAGCCAAACTACAACTAGCAGGGCATAAGATTCTGGGTGACACTATGTATGGAACATACCCATTAATATACATATGTATATACTATCCACTAGCAGAAATGTGCTTATATTTAGGGTATAATGGCATGCAAAACATGTGTAGCTGCAGCGTGTGGTGTAATGGGTCGCTGCACCACACCCTGGGTTTGGGAAGCGACTGGCATTCTGTTTCCCTTTTTATCACACTGCAGACCATGGAGTACATAACTCTGACATTCTGCTGAGACACACCCTCTGTCAGAGCATAAGACCATTTGTTTGGCAGGATAACTTGTCCCTTAAAATAGGATCATGTTAGTCCTACACAGCACAGTTGTATGTGATTTCAGATTTCTTGTCAGAGATAGCAACTAATCCGTCAAACAAGTAACACTACACCCAAAGCAACTGTGAAATGCAACCACTGTCCCTTAATATACTCTTTTTAAAATTAATGGTTTACTCGCTTTACAAAATAAAATATGCACACTTACCTCTAGCTGCATATATCCATGCAAATTGTTTTTTTTTATATCAGATTTCATATATTTTTATTTGAGATTTCCGCCCATTAACCATTCATGGGACTTATTTTTTAATAGAAAGTAGAGCTAGTTAAAATGATAAAGTAACCAGGAGAGGCTTGAAACATTTTGTCTTAAATTTAAATAGAAATTTAACGTATGTGTTGAATAATTGGGGAATTGCACATCATTAAATTACACCATTTGTACTACGCAAACTAATTATCGTGCTCAGTATTTACACTCTCAGTATTAACTGTAAGGTGTAACTGCTACTAGCTAACTGAAAGCTACTGTTAACTTGCTGGCAGGTTGAATATACCCTCCTGAAACATTATCTAAACTGTATTACAGACTGTGATGCTTCAGTGTGGAACAATGTTAACATAGTGAATCCTTTTTGATTTGTCGCTGCTACAGATGTTTCCTAGCAACCAACGAGAGAACAGGACAGAAGTCTTTAGCAGATAAAACATTTCTTACCTTGTTCTGGTGCAACCCAAGTTGGTAAATGACAAGGTTGAAACTAGTTAATGAGGAAGTATTTCACATGACAGTATTTGACAGTAACACACAACAAAATTTTACTTACATGCCGCTGAATCACTGAAATCAAATGGCAGGAGGACTAAGACTTTTAGTAAGGAGCCTGATATTAGGTGTCTGACCCACCATACATTATGTTCATGTCACAGACTGTGTGCTAATCATCTTAAGGCTCAAACTTAATTTAACATTTGCATGTCATAACACCTATCAACTGTGACATATTGTGGAAATAATGTCAGTGCCCTGCAGCTGTGTGACCAGCTGCAGCTAGGCTTATAGTAGATTACATTAGCAGGAGCTGGACTTCTCTGTACACAGGGCCCGCCTCACTCAAATGCCATTTGAAGACATGTGCCCATTTATCATTGGTGTTATGAGTCTCCTCTCTCCTCCTCAGATTGTGTTTGAAGCCGTAACCTCAGGGCAGCGTGGCTTGCTGGCCATCAAAGACGTCGTGGTCCAAGGCCACCAGTGCAGTAAGTCCTTTTTACCTTCACCATAAAAGAATATCATCAAAGAGTCATTGTCATCGCCGTGACACCCCCCCACAAATACCTGTATCGTTATTCTTCCAGTCAAACAAAAGGCCTTCAACGAGTATGATACAGTCGATCCAAAGTGTAAACCTTCCTCCTCCGAGCTCCCTGAAGATTTATGAGCATACAGTTGACATTCTGAAGTGTGCTCAGGATATAATGTTGGAGTGGCTGTGTTAAATCCGTCCTTTGAGAGATGTGAGAAATTGTGAAAAAAGGGGATGAAAAACAAATACCACCGTACGGTATGCTGCTGTAGCCTGTGCTTGAATTCTGCTGTTTTTCACCGCCCTTAAGGATATTCAGTAAGATATGTCAACTCTCAGATGCTCAGAATTCTGCTGCCTTTTGCTGAATACAAGTGTGGGCACTTCAGAATGCAGTGCAAAGCTAATCGACATGTAATCACTAGCATAGATGTTATTAAAACATTTTCTGCTTGGCTTTGGGATACACTCCCGTTGTGGGAGTACAAGGATGAGAGCTCTCTGGATTCCTCATGTCTGTGCTTTTGAGTGCAGAGAGTTATGTTAGTCCAAATGGCACTCGTTCAGTTTATATTAAAAGGTTTTCACATGGTACAAGTCTAAATCAATACCACATGGGTTTTCATCAGCTGATTTATACTTTCTTCTACCCCTCATAGCTAAAGTATCAAGCTTTGATTGTTAGGTGCTAATGACCTGGTAACCATTTGAAAGCAGCCGAATTCCTACAAATGTTACATCAATAAAATGGATTTATATAGTGGTAGGTGTTGCATATAGATGTATTTCAGTAAATCAAAGACGCCTTGCAACGTGATCTATGTTTAAATGCTTGAAAGTGTGAGCTGATCAATACCCTCTAAAAGGCAACTGGGTTTCTTTGAGTGATAATCAAAGTGATCAGAGTGACTCATCAGCCAGTTCATTATCTATTTATACAACCATGTGGAATATCCAGAACAAAGGTGTGATTATGCCACTGGGTGGTCTGCTTCTCCTTCAATTATTAAAGAAGACATTGGTGATGAGAAAAACATATTTGTCTTTTTTGGCACTGCATAGATTGACAGGACAAAGTTATAAAGGAGGTGTAGTTCACTGTTGAGGTTATAAAACATTAAGTAGAAGTGAAAGTCTTGATGATGAAAGCGATAGAATTAACTTTTGCCAAGTCTTTGGAGATTTGGTTATGTTTCGAATCAAGGTCGCTCCACTGAATTGCCCTATTTTCCTATGTAGAATAGTGGTACTAATCAAAAATGTTCTACATAAGTTACTTTCTGTAGACCACCCCCAGTCTGTGAGCATACTGATAATAAGCACATTTGGAATAGAGAATAATGCTT
>JAUBNQ010000009.1:16660484-16683773 GCA_032353495.1 Ctenopoma kingsleyae
TTCTCTAATGTTATATACAAATCTTGGCACAAGTTAGTAAGTGGGCAACAGCTACATATGAGGACACAGCAGCATAAACTGTCACCGTGCATCATCCTGGTACACCTGTTCTGGTGATTAATCCTCATAAACTACAAACCCGTTTTAGGGAGGTTGAACCTCTACATTTCAGCATGCACTCGCACGATATTAAATTGTTTCGCTGTCACCTGATAAATATTTGCCTTTTTTCATAGTGAACACACCTCATTTCCTGACTATAAAAGGAGTCGAGGTCAATGCCGGACAGACTGCGTCTTTTCACTGCACCGTCAATGGACGCAAAAGGGACAACTTCCGCCTCTGGCTTCAGGTGAGTGCTTTTTCCCCTTTTCTTTAAGCTCTACAGCTGACTGGCTTGCAGGTATATCTAGCCTACTATGGGTTAAATGTAAAAGAAAATGCTTTGAGGCAAACAACACACATACTGTTTTTGTGACATAATAAAATACATTAAAAAAACCACATGGTTCTGTAGAAGCGAAGAAGTTAAATCTAGTAGTACTGAACAGTCTACGGTCACCTGTTTTAACAAGCTAACCTTTGTCACGCTGGGCTCAGGTGAATTTGTAACACAGTTTAGGGTTTAGTGTAATGCTTTCATTTATATAACAGTATGGTAAGATAAAGAGCTGAGTAGGGGCCAGTGTCAGCCTATTCAGCATAGAGCTATTTTAATTTAGGCTTTATATACCAGTGTAAACCCACATTTATTTAAAAAAAAAAAGAAAAAAGATCTGTTGTTCATTTTGGGCCAGCACCATGTGACAAATTGAAGCTAAAAATGTCACGCTTTGTTTTACTGTGCCCTTCTGTTTGAGATTTCACCTGCTCATCGGATTTCCAATGGCCTCTGCATCTGGGAAGCAGTGCATTACAGTTGATTCAGATCACTGCAGTATGGTCTTAACCTATATAGATGCTGGCTCTGTGGGTACTGTGTACTATATCTGGCACAACTGAGCTGCACCGCAGTCTTGAATTGACCTTGTTCTGAGCAGCAAAGGTAGTGCATCTGGCAGACATAACCCTACCGGCTCTACTGCTAAGCACACTGTCACACATGTGATCAGTGGGAGCATGACGCTGGGTAAAGGTCCTCTGCCAGGTATTCCATCATTTTAACAAACATGTCCTCATTAGCACAGGAGCTGGAAAACAAACATTAAGTGAACTCCCCCGATGACAGTAATGAAGAAATATTTCTAATGAACAAATGTCCCCCATCTGCCTGCTGTGAGGGGTGACAGCTGGGGAAAGCCCACTGCGTGCTTGTGTGTGTGCATGCATTCCTGTGTGATAAATGTATTCCTACTATCAGCCACCGATGGGAATGATAGGACACAAACAAATATGTGTGAGAACAGACGACAAGTACACTCAACCAGAGTTTTTGAAACACACAAGGTCAGGCCACTTTGGTTATTAAACCTTTCCATTTTGGAGGTTCACTTGCGTGTTTGTCTTGTTTCCAAACAGGGCATAGGTGGACGTGAGGCCCCGATGAAAGCCACTAAACCTTGGAACAACCGCCGCTTCATAGGAACTTTCGATGTGGAGAACACAACCAAGGGCGACTCAGGCCGCTACCGCTGCATCGTCCACTCAGACAAAGGGGTTGGAGTGTCCAATTATGGGGAGCTAACTATAAAACGTGAGTGTTGGTCCCAAAGCAGGGAAAGAGCACAAACACAGCCAACAGTATCTGAATGAACACTACAGAGACAGCAGGAATGTTTTCCATTCTCATGACCTCCATGCATAGAGCAAAGTCAACAGGAGATAAACAGGAAATGCTGCATGTTCATAGATGAAAATGTCCTCTAAGGCGATACTAAAAATACTATCTTTTTATGTTGATTTGTTATTCAGAGGGCTTTAATACTTCGCCAGTAAAGGATGTCCTTGACCAAGCACAATTCCACCTAAAAGATCACAAAGGCAAGAGGCACCAGGTTTACAGTAACCTCACTGATATTTCACTTCTGCAGTCATTTGATATGAATTTATGGAGTCATCTGAAACTAAATCCTGCAAGGCCTCACTTTCCTACAGCACCATAGCCCGGTAATGGCCTCCTATATTTCTTCACCTCAATTTTCTCCCTGTGCTCTCAATTGAATTTACTGCTCCGATTTTTTTTCTTTCTTTTTTTTTTTTTTTTGTCTCTCAAGCTTTATGTGATTGATAGGTTTAATCCTGGCTGTCCAGATCGAGGTCTGTCAATCATGCGAGAATGGCCGGGACCAGACACAGCAGAGTGAAAAGGGAGATAAAGTCTCTCTGCCCAAGTGTATCAGTGGGTTTCAGTGGTGTACTCAAAGAAAATTTACTGACACACTGAAGGCACTCAAAACCACACTTGTGCATAAATTCAGCAACACAATAACTCTCATATGCTCGCAGTTACACACATACCTACCAGACAGCAATATTTTTGCTGATTTCTTCTATCAGTGTGTTACTAGATATATTTTTACACTAGACAAACCAGTTAAGTGCAAAGTGCCTTTGTCATAAATATTTAAAATACAGTAATTTTCCAGATTTAGGCATTTATTGAATCTTGTAATGCATCCCACTTTAAATTCCGCAGAGATTTCACACCTCAACGACTCTGCCATGAGCCAACTCAGTGGAGAAAGAAAAGAGGCGTTTTCATGGTTATAAGTGTCATACATAAAAAAGCTGATATCTTCTCTTATCGTAGCAGTCATAAAACAAGTGCTTAACCCTCCTAGCAACGTGCCTGAGTTGTAAATCCTCCTTAAATGTGTATTCACCGCATCCGTGACTCGTTTTTGGAGGAGTGACCATGGAGCAATTCTGTGGATTATGAGCCTGCTACAGTTTCACGACGGCTCTCTCCCCACACCTCATTACCATACACTGCCTTTTTCTTCAACATGAGGAGAGTGAATGCTTGATTATCCCAGATAATCATTTCTGCTTTTCATGCCAGGTTTCAGTCAGATTTATGTGCCTATGTGGAAGTGCTCTGCATGTATTTCCCTAGCGTCGTACAGATTGGCCCGGTGCAGCCTCTTTCCTGTGCCTCCCTTGTGATGGGCTCTCCTATAGTGCAGCCAGTGGTTCTGAAAGAGGGATAATTACTCCCTGTCCAAGTGCTGGCTCTTTTCTTGGCCTGGTTAGAATCACCTGGAGCCCTCAAAGCACCCGCTCAGCTCCAATGTATTATTCTGGGCCATGCTACCAACTCAAGGCTGCCGAGGCGTGGTAGTGTCAGCACTAATGAGAATAGCCACCAAAAAAAATCGAAGGCCAGCCAGTCAAGCTCATCATTTTCCTGTGGCCACCCCTTTTCATATCAGGAGTAGGTCAATGCTTTACTCAGAGCAGTCCAATTAGAAGAGCACACAACATAATGAGGACCTCTTGCATCTTAACAAAGGAGGCACAGTGGATGTAACGGGCAAATGAAAGAAGGAGTTATAAACCGTCACGTCTAACTAATCTAACAGCAGAGCAGAGTGGCAGCTCTTATTGCTCTCTGTGTGGTGAATGGCGAAGTGTGTGCTGTGTGTGCGGCTGCAGTTGCATGGCTTTTGTAGTATTAAAATAATTAATCAATTAATTGGTTAGTGGAAAGTGATTAAATGACAGTTTTGAGAAGTGATTAGTAATTTAAGTGGCAGAAATGCCAAAGATTGCTGGTCCCAGCTTGTCAAAAAAAGTTTTAGCTGTGTTCCGTAAATCATTGTAAACTGAATGTATAAAACTAATTTGGTGACATTTTTAGGCTTAGAAATTAATAACTTGATTGACAATACAGATCATTGCAGTTGTGTTCATTTTTAGTAAGTCATGTGGTATTGGGCCCACGTGCATGCCAGTGCGTGCATCTGTGTTTCACTTCGTGTGATTGCATTTTGGCAAGCAGGCAGGTGCTGGGGTAGAGGCGGACGCAGCTGTCGCCAGGCCGTTTGCCTGTCTGGTCAACATCATGACAACAGCTGCTCACTGACCCTCGCGTATGGCTGCCCCTGTCATCTCCACACAGTCGCCCATCTCCAGCCAGCACGGAGCTCGGTTCAGAGCCCTTTCCAGGGACCCTGGTGCTGTGAAGCTGCCTCACTTAAACAGTTGGAATTTAGGTGTTAATATCCTGAAGTGTTTCAGCACTTGAGTGTATTTCACACCAGTAATCCGTTGTTTTCAGTGCGTCTGCTACGGCTGTTGAACAGAGGATTACTGTACCTACAGGAATTATTTCATCACCATAAGCTGCTGTTGCTTTTGTGAAGCAGTAACTTTTAAAAGTTAAGCAAAATGCTTATTGCCATAATACTTCATGCTGCTTAGCTGTACTGTATTATTAGGGGCAAAAACAGGATTTAATGGCAGCTGTGGCAGACGTGCACTACTGTGCATAAAAATGATGAGAATAAACATTGATTGGATGACTGCAGAGCTCTCACTTGGTATTTTGGACATTTGTATTCTGTAGTCTGACCGTGTTACAGTATAAGATAACTTAAGTCAAATCAAGTCTCAAATCAACACTTTTCATACACACTAGCAATTCAATGTGTTTTACATCTGTATAAAAGCAAATCAAGAAATATTGCAAAATCATATGTGTTGGTTCCACTTTGTGTTTGTGTGTTTGCACATTTCTCAGTCTGTGGACATGTAAATGAGTCAGCAGCTACAAACGTCATATTTTGAGGTTCATTTGGTGCTGACCATCACAAGGTGTTATAGAATGGGTTCACAGGCAATATAAATATGCTAACAACCTAGCCAATAGGGTGTTTCATTATGATTTTTCACTTTTAATTGAGTTTTTTTTTTTACAAAGTTTTTACCTTTAATTTGGTTTCTTAATTAATATATACTTATTATGCGATGGAATAAATTACATCTGGTATTTTAATTGTACATGCCATCTGCTTTTCTCAAGCATGAAGCCAAACAACTTAAGCAAAAACCTGAGTTCTGTGTTCTCCTAAACCAACACAGGGAAACCCATTTTATACATTTGAGTCTCATCTGATGTTTTAAAGTATTACAAATGTCAAAATGAATTACATTAGCAATATTTTTGAATACACCAGTATGATGTTAGGAACCATACTACAGCATGAGTCTGTTTTTTCTGTTGTTTAAATTAATCTGAGCATATTGCCACTTAACTCAGTTAAACCCCTTTTAAGACATAGCAACAGACTATAAAAGAAGTCTGTGGTTAAATCCAGATTCTGGATAACCTTATTGTCATGTGTCTGACTCCAGCATTCAGACTGCTGCATTGCGTATAAATCTAGGGGAAGACCTGCTGGATTAGCTGGTTCGCTTTAGGTGATGTTTGACAGCAACGCTGGAAGCTTAGATTAGTGGGAGTTTAGGGACCTGTGACGGAGGTCACCGTGGGGTAACCATCTGCCGAGGAAGAGCTTCCAATTCTCTGTAGGACACCTCTGCCTGCTCCTAGTGTGTCTGGAGACTTCTCCCTCTCCATGACAACTCTATGAGAAGCAGCCAGGCGACTAATGGCATTATTCTGTTACATGTGTGCTCATTAGAGGTACTCACCTTGGCCTCTGGGACATGTAACTATTGTAGTATGTGACAAAGGTAGATTCCTAAGCAGTGCCCTAGCAGTGGGTCATAGCTCTTTGTTGGCAGTGGCAGTTTTTTGGTTGCACCAGGAGACAGGGTTTGAAGCATGAAAGTCATCTGTGAGCTTATATAGGAACTGAAACAAGACGGAACATGGAATTAATAAAATACTGCTATATCTTTGTGGTAGTGCTGAAAGGAGACTTTACATGTTCAGAAAGTTGTCATGATCTTTTTATATGCATTTTTGTGAAGTGACTTGAAAACAGTGGACACAAAAGTATAAAACTGTTCTTATAGATGACAGAAGTTTCCACTAATGCCCCCTCAAATGTTACTGCATTGTCTCCTTACAAGGTAATATAATATTGGAATCATGAAAATATACCACGGTTGAAATAACTTGTCTGACATTTCAAGAAGCCTCATTAAACCAGAAACAGCACAAGGTTTAAGCAAGATTAGACAAATATTGGTGACACAACAGAGAAAAAGGTCATCCACAAGGTTTTTACTGAACACCAGATTTGTCTGAAAGAGAGAAACTTGTGTTTGAGAAGAAAAACTTGAGAATATTTTTCAGACAAATCCTGTACTTTCAGACAAATACTGTAGATGCTCTGAAGTTTCAAAAGACTCAGAAATGTTTTTTATTTCCAACTGTAATGCTATTCCTTTAGGAGAAATAAAAGCCTTATCTTCATTAAATAATTGTATAATAGAGCCAGTAAGAATCTTTCTCTCTAAAGACTCTAAAGCCAAAGACTTAAGTTTCTTGTTATTTCAAAATAAAAGAATTCTATTTAATAATGTACCGTTAAGTAATTTGTGACAATTATGAGTTGACATGATCAGGTTGACATAACACCTGTTACACAAATGAAGCCATAAGTTATTTACATATGATATGTTTTGGAACATATTTCTACAGAAGATATATTTGAAAGAGTTGCATACTGTAGCTTTAATATATCCTCTCTTTAACTGTACTTCAGATCAGTTAAAAAGACATAGGTGTACATAAAATAGAACTCTGCCACTCACACACACACACACAAACCTCATCATCAAATACAAAATACCACTACTATGCAGCTATTATGTTTTTGTTTACATGTCAGAGAAAACATTCATAATGGTCACATTTGTGAGATATTCACTGTCAAAAATGTTTAATTGCTTGTGACAATATCCACACACGGCAACCACATTCATTTGTAGGAAATAAAATTTTCTTATAAAGGTAAAACACATTCCTTAGAGTTATGTTTTAGGTATTCCCATCAATAGTTTTAGCTTTGAATAGAATTACAAAATTCCACAGAAGTCATGAGTTGAGAGATTAAAGCAGGTTGCGATGCAGACAAGAGAGATGACAATGACAGTAGTTCTAATTACAAGAGACTTTTCCATAGAAGTCCTCTGATTAAAATCAATACATTGCTCTGTGGGAACAGCCTTTGCTGAGGTCTGGGTGACTTCGTTTACACCTCTGCCAGAAGTTGCCGTCACTTTCAAAATGCGTGTGATTACTCAGTCATTGTACTACTGATGATGAGATATTGCATTCACAAAGCTGGAACTATTGATTGTTACGTGGCACTACTTAGACCTGTACCTTGATTACTGGGAAAACATGAAAACATTCTTCCTGTGCTTTAAGGGGATTTTGATGTAGTTGATGGTTTAAAAGAACAAATTGATTTTACTCACCTTGTTTGTTTGGTACATTCATCCATAATTTTCGGTAAGAATGTCACTGCCATGTAAACACATTGAAAATACCTAATTATCTTCTGTATTGTGAAGACGTTCTACCATTTCGCTATTGTAGTGTGCTTTTCTAATTTCTAATCTATTAAAAACTTTTTCCTTCATCTAGAGCCCCCAGTGCCTATTGCACCACCCCAACTGACTGCTGTTGGTGCCACCTATCTTTGGATCCAGCTGAATGCCAACTCCATTAATGGGGACGGCCCAATCATTGACCGGGAGGTGGAGTACCGCACAGTGTCAGGCACTATGTATGACCTGCAGCCTGTAGACAAGACCACTCACAAGATTGGCCACCTGGACCCTGACACCGAGTATGAGATAAGTGTTCTGCTGACCAGACCTCTGGAGGGAGGAACCGGAGCCCCTGGACCACCTCTGAGGGCCAGGACCAAATGTGCAGGTAAGGCCAAATAAATAATTCCTTACAGGACACCACTTGAATTTTAGGGAAATTATGCTCTATGTTGTTTACAGTGTCACATACAGCAGATCCTAAGTGGTTGCGTTTGTTAATAAATACATAGAGAATCTCAACCAATTTTAATTCCAAAAACAGCCACAAAGGGGAACTAGAACTGGATGGAATCCACCATGTCCAACATATTAAAAGCTTAGTGTGGAAAACATCTACAGTTACCCAGAGTTTATTCAGGCTTTATTAATATTAGAATATCAGGTCAGGACTACAGAGAAATAATGTAAATTATTTCAAAGTGTACAATATCCATGTGCCTTGGGTTACTAAGTTAACACACATAAGTAGTATCTGGCTCTGTGGCGCATTGGACTTCTAGTCAAGCGCTTGAGAAGTGATTCAAAGGTTGTGGGTTCGAGCCCCAACAGAGTCGCTGTTTTGGGGCGACAAGAAGCTCAGTTAGTAGAGCAGTCATCTGCGAACCCAAGGGTGAGTGGTTCAATTCCCAGTCCTGCCAGGCTACATGTTGAGATGTCCTTGGACAAAACCCTGTAGTAGCACCGACAGGTACTATCTGGCAGCTGTCCAACAACAATTTCCCCATGGGGATGTCGTCATTATTATTATCATTATTATTAGTATTAATATTATTTGTATTAGTATTATGAGGTTAGGTTACGACATCCATCCATCCTTCATTCAGCATGAAGGTAATGATGAAGTCTGACAGACACAAAAATCCATCCATTATGTTTACAGCATATCCTGTTAAAAGTTGCAGGAGGCGCTAGAGCCAGTACCAGCTGACACTGGATGAGAAGCAGACTACATCCTGGACACTTTACATACTGAATTAACCCAAACACATTTTTTTTTTGTCCCTACATGACTCAAGAGTCAGATTGTAATTCTTGTGGGTTTTATTTCCAGTGTCTGACTTCTGACTTCTGTGGGCATGCGCAAATTTCTATTGTCAGTTAGTGTCACCTGTGTTTCACAGTCCTGTAAAAAGGAGAAAAACAACAGTGACGGAGGGACGAGCAAGTTAAACATTTGTTGGACATTTATGGAGAAGCTACAGTTTAAACTGGAAGGAACATATAACTGAGCAGTTTTTGAGGAAATTGCAAAGTTTGACTATCACACAAATTATGTTGTTGTTGGTATTGTAAGCACTTTGCAGTCATTATAGTTAAGGATCAGCACAGTGTTCACATCAGAGCTGTCCCGTACAGACATGAATGTGATCAATCATTTCAGAAAGGTCTGATCTGACAAAAAAAAAATAAATCAGAATTGAACAGTAAGACATGTAATGTGATTCTAGCCATGCCATGGAGACAGACAAGCTTTCACACCTACCTGGACCTGGAGGAAACCCACGCAGGCACAGGGATAGCTGGACCCTTTCCACTAGCCAGCCGGCAGGTGTGAACCTAGGACTTTCTTGCTGTGAAGTGGAAGCGCTAACAACTGTGCCACAGTGCAGCACAAAGAAAAACAACTGCTATAAAGATTTTAAAAATCTTAAGTTTTAACAGTAAGCTCCTGCACGTGGCACAACTATAATATGCATTAGGTGTCAACAGTGACACGCCATCAAGCTGGCACGTGTGTAATAGGCCTAATTGAACTCTGCTTCAGGAAAAATCTGATGCCTGTTTAAAGTGAATGAATGAGTTTGTAAATGAGATGCTGTGTAGCACCATTACATACCTCTCATCTAGAAATGAAGATAATATCTCTGTTATGGCTAACAGGATTGCCTTAGGCTTGCTGTATTTGAGTTTGCGCCACTCATTTTACAAGTCAAACATTTAAAAATATTCTTCTTTTTTACTAATCATCCCGTGCATACAGTAAATATAAAGCAGTGCTCTGTTGTTGATAAAGCTCCATTGTGTTTTCTCTAAAGCTGTATTGCACGTGAAGCAAATCACTGCAGTCCACAATGACCCCATATATCACACACAGTTTATTTAGCTAATTATTTTTTTCTATAATAGATGAATCTGCTGTGTTTTTATTGTTTCCACCTATAGATCTTCATTAATATTCTTGGCATAGGGACATAAATAGTCTCTTTTCTAAATAATGTATTCTAGCACTTAGAACAGTTAGAGCTGTTCATACTTTTAAGCATTTAATGTAACATAAAAACTGTTAACACCTGTGAAGCGATGGGAAAATAACACATTTAAGTAAACTCTTTAAACGTCCCTTTCAGTTTGGAACAGCTGTGTCTCACAGTAATTGTAATGATTTATAGTAGCTCCAGACATACTGTAGAACTGAAAACTGCCCTGACACATGGTTAACTTTATAACTACTTGTTTATTCAGCTTAATTCTAATTTTCAAGGCCCTGCAAGTTTCTTAATCCATAAGCAACATAGATTGATATCATGTGTGAAGCAAAGTGGCACTTTAAATTTGGATCATTATATTGTTGCCGTACTGTGGGCATTTAAACTCAAACATGTACATAAACACTTTGTGAATGCTTGATGATATTGTACAAATTGCCCTTCTCACAACATTAACCAGCTAAATTCCCATGCTGTACTAGGATGCCAACTCGGGGAACAAAACAAACCTAGCATCAGCAGTTTCCCAGCCTAATGCTGTGTGGTGTCCAGAGAAATGCTGATGAAAATGAGATTTTTCTCCCCTCCCTGCCCAGGGTGTAACCCCTCTCCCTACTGTGAAGGTCATGAGCTTATTCATTTTTAGTCTGGCTGATAGGGATGAATGGCCCTACCTGTGCAGCCTTCTGAACCAGGCCCAGCTTCTGCAGGGGTCCTGCCCCTTGGCCGCCCCACCGGTCACAGTCAGGGAGATTGATGGCCCCGGCTACTGAAGTGTGTTTGAGGAAGCAGCTCTTGATCTTGTCCGTCTCTCTGCTGGTCTTTCCCACTGACAGGCTGGGCCTCAGCAGAGCTCCTAATTGAACGGTTAAGACTCACAGGGCTGTGTGATACATCAATGTTGATACAGACAGGCCTAGAGACTTGCTCCCTGTCTCCCTGCACTGCTGTCTGGAGGTGCTAATGAAAATGTGTGGCCACTTTAGAGCACTGTCTCATAATTATTCATAGCCATGCCTTGGTCACTTCACAAACTGAGCAATGTTTCTGATGACAAAGGATGTTTTAATTCAATCTTCTGTAAAATGGGGAATATATAATGCAAGGACACCTCCAATTCAATTCAGAAGCAGGAAGAAGAAACGGGTACCCTTGAAAGGTTTTCTTTTCCGTGAAGCACTTCCATTACTTTCCTAGAGAACATCAAAAGAACATCTTATTCAAGGCTCTGTGATTGCTTTAGGGGGATATTTGTGGGTTCCAAGGTTTTGCAGAATTCAGAATGATTCCAACAACATTTTGCTTTTGCAGTCTCCTATTTATGAACCGACAATGTCAAATTTCACAACTTGTTGCAATTTGTTATTTTCCCCTTTTCCAACTGGCCGAAATGACTTGCCAAACATTTTTTAGCTATCAGAGAAAAGCATTTGGTAACTGTGCTCCTCTTCTGTGTGAAATTTGTGTCCGTGTGAAGTTGTTTACCACTTCAGAGTCTTCCATGCTTGGTAAGTGCTACTTGAAGGAAGACACTATATTATCAGGTGGTGCCCTAGGATCACAGCAGGGTGCTCAACATTTTAGCAACATTACTGAGAGACCAGCTCACACAGAGAAACCATTTCCAGCCCACACTAGGAAGGCAGATAGGATAATATTCCTCTGCAGTCTGAGTTGTACTCCAGAGTTGTGTGGTGAAGTATTTGCCAGAGCTTTCCAGTCTCCACATCATAATCTCCTTTGGGTTAAGAAAATTACATTACACCTTTTGAATGTGAAATCATTTGAAGTCAGTGGAGCCAGAGTAAGATCTGCACATGGCATACTTTTTCCACACTGTTTTCTGATGCAGAGATAATTTAATAATAAGAGATAATTTTATACTAGTTTCCATGCTAAAAGAACAGCGCATGCTGCTTCTCCTCCCTATGGCCTTCGCTGTCCTGTTGGCTCTCAGGCGTTTTAAAAATGGCAGTACATGATGTCCATGCTGGGTCCAAACACCTGCTCAGACTCCAGCCTCTGCCAACTTCACATCTCCATCTATAAGTTGTCTCCATCTGTGCTCCGGTACCACGTGGGAGTAGTCTCATCTGTTTGTTTTTACTTTGCCATTTTGTTGGACTGAGTGATATTAAACACAAGGGAATCAGCGTTAATCAGAGATCAACCCTCGCTTAACCACTCGTTTATAACATTGGCGAGAAGGGAGGAGCTGCGCAATTATGTTCACCCACACCAAGGTTGGGTATTTGCATTTAGCGTCCTGATTAATTTGTGAAAGACCAGGTCTGTTTTGATGCAAATAAGAATGATGCCAGTGTCTGGCAATGTGGAAAACATAGTAGTCATGAAATTACCTTATATTCAAAGTACAATAATTTGTCTTTGTGACACTGATGCAGGAAAAAAGCAATTTTCAGCATGCTGTAAAAATATAAAAATGTTTGCAAATCTTAACATGCTCTGAGAAAATCATGTTCATGTTCATTGGGTTTTAGACAGTATGTTGTCAAATGTCTGTAAATTCAGAAGCTTATGCTGTATAAGAGTTGTCTTTGACATCGAGTAACAACGTAAATGCTAGAACCCAGAAATGGGCACATGATAGTCAGTCCAGCATATAATTCCCAGTGGGGGGAAATCACTTCTAAAGAAGGCTTGAAAGAAAAAAATAATAATTTGGAGACCCCTGGCCTACAAAAAAAATTAAATTAGAGTTAATGGTTTGTCAAGCCCACTGAGGCAAAGTTCACATTTGACATTTTGAAAGTAAATTTTAGTTAATTCCTTTTATGCGAATGTGAAGCACTTGTGTTTTGCCATTGTGTACAAAAAGTGCTATATAAATAAAATACATTGAGAGTGACATTGACAAATTAATTGCAAATATTTACACATATTTTACATATATGTAGACACAAGAATTAGCTGGATCAAATATCAACAAGATATTTCTTATTTTAATTGTAATGCTTTTTTAAATTAATAAAATGCAATAAACCATGACTAGAATGATTTTTTTTTAAGCATTCTACTGTACATAGTGCCACTCAACAAAATATGTACAGCATGGAATAAACTGTATAAAGAGTGAGCAGTACAGTCTTGTTGCACTGTGAAATGGAACATTAATAGAACATAGATTAATTAAACTGTCAAGGTGTTGCTCCTGTGCAGATCTCTATTAACCATTACAGTAAATCGTCATCATTGCCAGTCCCTATAAAGTTTGTGAGTCACACACAAACGCAAGAAAAAATGTTTCCCTATTACATGGACCCCGTATAGTTAACATCTGTTAATACCATTTACTGAAACATTAACTTTTTCTCTCACCATTTTCTTTTAAACTGTGCAAAGTAATGAATAATGATAAGACCGATTTAGGTAAGTTAATGTCATTCATTTTTTCTGCCATTGTTCAGCTGTCAAAGGAGGTGTTGAAATGTGCAATCTACAGTATAAAAGGCCCTTTTTTCCATTTTTGTACATTGTCAACCATTCACAGTCAGACAGGAAAATGTAGTGACCTGACTTAAGCTGATGCTCAGTACAACTTTCAACTCTGAATGAATGCGCTGAAGAACTCTGGCTGGCTATATTAAATTCACAGGTCAAATTTGTAAAAACCAAGAGTATGATTGACTTTTCTTTCAGGGAGAATTGATTGTTTATATCCTGGTATACATAAAACTGTCTAGGAAAAAAAATAAAGCGGCAGAACAAGAAGGATGAAGGATGCTCCAAGGACAGAGATACAAGGTGACAACATGTTTCCTTAAAAGTGTGTCATTTAAAGATGTTGGATGCTATTATTAGCTTGATAAACAGGTTAACTCCATCAGCTTACATTATTTCCAGTCACACCTACGCCACTATATTTCACCTTGCCAATTTTGTCTAACCCTAAAATTTATTAACAAAGTGTGATTGAAGCTATAACTGCTATTTTCTCAGGTTCCTGCATGTGTAGAGGGGAAATTGCCTCAGCGAGGTCTAACTCTTTATGATGCTCGCCTTTCTCTCTAAGGTTGAGACTGAGCGGATCTGTCTACCTGAGTCGAAAAGGGAAGGAAATTGTTTGCTAGGCTTCGTGAGTCTAAGTAATGCTATTGTTGCCTTGAGGAAAGAATAGACAGCCACTTCACCTCACGATCTTAGATAACATTGGTCACTCACAAAAGCTGGCAGTCATGTGACCTAGAGGATTTATGTATTGTCTATTGCAAGGTGAATGAAAAGCCTTGCTTTGAGGCCCATTGAATTTGTGTTCTTTTGTCAGTCAGAGAAAACAGGGTAGATTGAGTTTGTGGTGTGCAGGAAGGTTATAGAACCACAATATGAGTCTTTTTTATCAGAGGCAGTTGGAAGTAGAATAGCGAATTGTGTTGTATGATATTGGCTCCGCGAAACGCAAATTGTGTTCTTTTCAAGGACATATCTTCAAATAACTGCTGTTGGAAAGGAAAAAGGGAGAGACTCTGCTTTTATAGCTGTTTCATTATTATTATTTCCCTCATCACCATCATTCCATCTATCTATTCCCCCAACATGAAAGAACTGAGAGTCTGAGAACAGATGTGCACAAATGATACTCTGGTGACACTCACATAAACTTAGTCTCTTCTTACTGGAGCAGCCTCTTCAGCTCCTCACAAACAATTATCAGTGAGGTTGTTTGTATCCTCAGCTCTTAAGCCCCATGAGAACGATGAGTAGCGGTAGTTTAGTCAGGCTTGGAAGATCCTTTTGTGTGCTGTTTTTAAATTTGAACTGAAATGCTTCTCAAGGTCTTTAAATGTTTCTATTCTCCGTGTTTAATTATTCATGGTCTATCTGCTGTAATTTTTGTCACAGATTTTCTCCATCCCTTTGCTGAATTATAGATGTCCCATTCCCCTTTCTAGACGTCCAGGAAGCTCTCATTCAGTCTGGTTGTATAACTCTAACTCAAGTACATCTCCTCCTCAACTAAAGGACAGGAATGTCAGGAAGGCTGCCATTTATTCCCAGTATTCTCAAACCTAGATACATAGTTAGATCTTAGTGTCGATCTCATATATCTTTTATGTAGGTGGCTTAGAAAATGCAGCAGCCATTTCACAAAGTCAAGCACTTCACTTTGATTTACACTCTGGGCAACACCCTGAGTTTAGTGCGACACATGCAGGTTTTTGGCGACAAATGACGATGCCACATGGGCCATCTGGGGAGTGCTGAAGTTGAAGAATCACCTTGGTAACCTCCCTCTGTTCCTGTACAGATTACATCCCCATTGGTAAATGAGGGCTTGTGTTCTTCCTGTTTGTAAGCCCTAACTACAGGCATTTTCCCCAGCAGCACAAAAAAAACACAAAAAAAACAAAGCTGGTCTAACAGTAGTCAATGGCTGTGTGGGCATGTGTACGTATGTGTAAAGACAGGTGGAGGAGGAGGGGGGTCATGCTACCTGTCACTCTGACCCCAATCACCACACAGCATATCGGTGGAAATGAAAGATTGATTTAACCAGTTCCACCTCCGCTGCCTCTGCTCTTCCCATCAACTGGCTGTCCATTTATTTTCATTCATTTGGTGGACTCGCTTCCCTTCACCTTTTGCCCTGGAGGCCCACTTGCTAGGTTTGTTCTTATAATCCTCCTAAATGGTGAGTGATAGAAAAATCTACCACCGATTTTCTCCTTTTGAAATTTATTTATTTTATTTCCTTTAAATCTTGCAAGTGAAAACGTTTTATGACTTGCAGCTGAAAAACAAAACAAAGAAAGGTTATTCGCTTCCTTTGGAAAATTCTTTAGCAATGACAATATCTTCTGAAGTACTTCACATTTGTACTGAACGTGGTACTTACTCTATCCACACCCCATTTAATGTTACTGTCATGATAAATAAACTGTATAACCCCTTTTGGCTTAAGCGGGCTCTAAACTACTGCACTGCCCGGTATACTCCAAAACATGATGGAAGTAGCCATTACTAATTCATGAAATTACTGATTCCATGCAAATGTACAATATGTATGGATTGTCAGGAATGCTGCTGGGTGTATTTGTAGTGAGCTGTGGGCAGTTGTGCAGAATATCTGTACTCACACAGTTGTTAGCTGTAGTGCAGCATAGGTTGCACAATCGATCACGAAAAAGACGAGCCCTGACTTAGTATTACTTGACAGTCTTGAGTCTTGTCATGTATCATACTCCTGTGTTGGTAAAGTGTATCTTACTTTCCCTCTCACACATTTGCTCTTTCTTCTTTCATTCTGAGCTGTGAGAAGAAAGGCATTCACCCATTCATCTTCACCCCTACAGCTTCAGGAGGTTCATCAGACAAGGTGGCAGCCCAGCTCAGTCCAGCAATGGGGCTCGTTCTGTGGTTTCAATTTGATCCTGCATGTTGTAGGACCCTCCGCCCCTCATTCCCACCCATCATGGCATTCCCATTTATCACTATGCCTATAAAGAAGGACTTGATAGAGTGAGGAGCGACCACCACCATTCAATAAATCCTTGTGATTATCCACACCCCCAAGGTATGGGCAAAGTGCCTGTGTATGTGTGTGCGTCCTGAGCACATTTGTCTCCGACTATTTAATGGGTGTATAGGGTGATATTGGAACATGAGAGGTCCGTGTACAGTGGCTTTAAGGTGCTATCAATTATAACATGTGTACACACGTCGGTCCCAAGGCCTCATTTTACTTGTTGCATTTGATGATGGTAACAAAAACCTTGGCACCTCCATCACTTCCTCTCTTCTGTCACAGCATTCTTCATTCAATCACCTCCACCCACACATTGACTCCCTCCATCTCTCTCTCTTAACCCCCTCCCTCCCTCTCTTTCTGTTCCTCCAGAGGATTGCATAGAGGAGCACTCTAGGAGGGTGATGGAGCTTTGATTGTCGGTTATCAAAAGCTATCATTACGGCTCGCTTCTGCGGGATATGAAAATGATTTCCTAAGTGTAAAACCCATGTCATTACCTCAATGGCCTCAGTGCTATCACTGAGATGTAATAGAAAGAGGCAAACAAATGTGCTCGCCTCCCAGCCCACCCAGCTCAAACAGAACAGAGTGAATAACACACAGCAATGGAGAGATAAGTGATGGCAATATCAGGCCTCACTGCCTAGAATGGAACACTTTACATGAAAACAGCCCTCCGACCAGGATTTAATCTTCACCGCTGTCATGTTGTTTTGGTACTGTCTTCAACGAAGGCGTCTGTGTGTGAAGAGTCCCGGCTGACATTCTCCGGCAAGGAATCCGACAGTCTACATGCCATCCTGTGAAAGTCGAGGCATTTGTCTTTTTTCATCTCCAAACAACAAGGCTCCCTCCTCCTCCTCAACCTGTGCGCTGCTTCTTTCCTGATGAGATAGAGACTGGGCTCAGGAGGCACATTGACTTGCTGGGAGTTTCTAATCATTGGAGAAGTAGTCGTTTCTTTTCCCCTACTGGTTCTGTTTGCTGAGCAGGGAGATGGAAGTGTGTGCCAGCACCAGGCTTCTCTGCTCTTAATCGATGTGGATCTGATAAAGATCCTGGCTTTCTGACGGACCCGTACAGTGTGAAGCCTGAGGAAGATCTGATAAGTAAATTGTCTTCTGTACACATAGGCACTGAGATGCTGTGCTTCTGTGCACGTGTATGGACACTCCATAAACACAAGAAAAAGCGATGTCTCTCCCTCTTATATATACACACACACACACGCGCACACACACACACTTGTCTCGCAGTAAAGTGGCTGTGCTCCGGACATGCCCAATTTGTTTCCTTTCATCCACGACTAATGTCTCGCTCTACCCAGGGGCTAAGTGCACTATTTGAAGCCCCCTCTAGTACAGACGACTGCAACATGCGTTATTTGTTGTTTGTGTTTCATGTTTTGGGAAGTCATATTATCACATGAGCTGCATTTGTGTGTATGCAGTTCCTGTTCAAATTAACAAGGGGCAATAATGTGCTGATAATGTCTAAAAACATTATTTAAATGTCATGCTGTAATGACCAAAAATCACTAATAGTTCTATGTAAATGTCAAATTCAAATTATTCAATTATATTGGTGAGTGTGGGGCAGGTAATAATTTGTCCACTGCTTGGAATATCAATCTGGCTCTCACTCAGGCTCATTCTGTGTGGCCTAGCATAAGATAGACCTCAGTAATTTCCTGCTCCAAGGGATGCCCTCATAGCCATTATTATAACTCTTTTCCACTAGAAATATCTGCAATACTGGAGAGATATTAGAGTCATATTTTCAGTACTTTCACCCCAATGTCGCCCTCAGTGTGATAGCTTGTGAGAATTATAAAAAAAAAAATAGTTTGGATTTCAAGAAATAGCTCTGTTATTCCTTGTTGTGATTTGTGCTTGTGCTTTTCATGCTGAGCCTCTTACTGTCGGTCAATAAAAGTAAACTAGCAGTCACAGTAGACTGGTGTAATAGGCTCATCTCATCTGCTGTCATTCATGAGCCTATGGGCCTATTTAAAAACGGCTGCATAGCCTCCATCTATGCACGGAAGGATTTATAAAGGATCAGCCTTTCAGCTTGACCCATTCAGTTCAGATTAAGAGGGGAAGAAGGTACAGGTTGTTTGTTATTTTTCTCTTTTCTCTTTCATCAAAGTCAACCATGACCAGGCTCTGAAATGGATGAAGCACCTTGTTGTTCACGCAAACGGATGATGTCATTCTGAGTCATGGCGTACAAGTTGTGATTCTGTGACCACCACAGATCCTCACAGTTTACTGCCTCCCTGAGACAGCTGGCATTTGCACTACAGGGAGCCAAAGGGGCAACAAACAATTAGCCTTTTCTCAACAAAACTAGGGGAGCAGCTAGAGAAGTGCCATAAGAGCTGTTTACTAAAGGGCCAATTTTTCTTTATATACTTTTACTATTACTTTTGACATACTAGAAAAAAACATGTGTCTAATGTTCTTGCCACATGCCAAAACAATTAATTTAAATTTCTATGTGGATAAATAATTGCTTTTTCATAATTCCTTTTTCTTTATATGGCATGGTTTATTTCTCCTCACAGTAATATTTTTCCACATGCCCTTCCCATGCTGGTTGGCATCCCTCCATTGGCCAGAATTAGGTTGCCCCGGACATTATCTATGATGTTCCAAGAAGATGGGCGTGACATTCTCCTTGAACGCTCCAGAAATTAAACTTCCCTCCCAGCCGCTTGTGCATGTCTGCTTGAGATTCACACTTTGGTGCATTTGTCACTTTGAGAGCATCTGGTTTAATTTGATTTCTGTGCCTGGCCACCCTGCAATTCTCTGTGCTTTTAGTGTAACCGTTGCCCACTGAGTGCGGCCAACAGATAGTTCCACAAATAAAGGGGTTTAACGTTCTATTTTCTGCATGGCTTTCCCAACATTGCAACCAATTCGAAGAGGTCTGTTTTCCTTTGGCAGTTCTTCACATTTCTATGTTAAAATCTGCTTTTTCAGTCTGATTGCATTTGTTTAAAGTGGTAGACCTTTTTGTTAATCACTACTTTTATTTGCTTGTACTATGGAGCAGACTTACTTAGTATGTGTTATCACTGCCTCTGAGTTTATTGGTTGACTCAGCAGCTAATATTTTTGAAGGCAGATGTCTCACATACCACTCTTTTGAATTTAAACAATCACTGTCAGCACTGCTGCTAGACTCCTTATCAAAGATGACATACAAATTCAAGTACTTCAGCATAGTATTTCAGAGAAAGTTTTCTCAGAGTATATTAGGAACTTTTATCCAAACTTTAACCTCTATATAACCCTTAAGCCAGTCAACAAAACTAGATATTTTTATTAGCGGTTGCTTAAATAAAAAATAAAAAAAACTGATCCTCCGTCAAGGATTTTGGTTGTTTACGTCATCTGTAGAGAACTACAGTGACAATCCTTCAAACAAAAGCTGATCACCCATTTTTACTTTCTCATTTTCGTGACATACAGTACTTGATCATTTGTAGCCCTTTGTGTCGGTTTCATGTACTGTGTGCGCTACGCATCGATTTCCCTTCCCCCATCTCTCTTCAACAGTGCTTCCTTTGCCTCCTTCGGGCCCTTCTAATGATATCTTATTCTCTATGAAAGCGCAGGAGAGATCACATCTGTTGTTTCTCCTTGTGAAATCTCAAAGTGTTCCTTCTTTCATTCAACTAGCAGCCGCCTTCTTTTCTCTCACTGTTTTTCTTATTGCATTATCCTTTCTCACTCGTACAGTACAAACCTCTGTCATGTCATAAGTCATGACCTAATTTCCTGTAACCCATTCATTTGTGTCTCGTAGCTTTTCTGTAGCACTGCTAAATAACTTTGGCTCACATTACTATAAGTTCATTTTAAAGGATTCTCAACAAAACTTGATTAGTTGGACATTATATTTCAGTAGGTATCTGCTGTGTGTAGAAACTTAAGAAAAATCTAAATGTCAACAGTGCTGTTTGCAGATTCATCCTTGTTTGTCATGTCCTTTGCACAGTCTGTAGAAATGAACAGCATGCTGCAGCTCCAGTCCAGTCTCCCCCAATGCACCTCCAGAATGTTAAACATGGCTGCCGTGGCTGCCTGTGAATTGCTGGACTGTGTCTCCTGGGGAACAGGGAAATTGAGCCCTGGCTCTTCCTAATAGGTGGTAAAGTGTTAAGTTCCAGAAAAATGGACTGCAAATTTAACCTGGAATGGAAATTGATCCCATTACCTTGTGCTTGGGCTGCTTTCCCCCTGTAGGAAAGGAGAGAGAGGGAGTGAGCAAGAGGGGAAAGCAGACGAGGAAAACAGAGAGCGGAGATGAGGAGAAAGAGAAAGAAGAGAGCCACAGAAAAAGAGATGGACCAAGAGGGGAAATAGAGAAGGGGATGGAGAGAAAAGACACAAAGGGAAATGAGGCAGAAGTAGAGAGAAAATGGAGAAAGTAGAAGAGAAAAAGCAAGTAGACAGAGAATGTATGTGATTAAAGGTGATAGGATGGCAGTGGGGGTTGTGTCCTGCCTGGATTGACAGGCTGACTGACTCTGTATCAGTGTGGTGCTAATAGTTGACCGCCACTGGGCGAGATGGAAAAGAGAGAGAGAAAAAGGCAGAAGACAAGGTAGGGAGCAGAGGAACGGCACGCTCTGAAGGGATGATACACCTCCTGCTGAGGGTTCCCAGCAGCAAACCTGTGCTGCTTTGGTGTGTGCAGCTGCTGTGAGACCGAGTTAGCAACGGTGATGGGATGTAGCAATTCTCAGTATCAGGCTGTGGCTTTGAAATTTGAAAATATTTCCTGGAAATATGAACTCCAAATAGAGGACATAATATTTCAATAAGAATAAAAGTATTGACTGGGTCTCAAGTGTTATGAAAAATCTTAACACTAGTAGATTTGACCCAAAAGAACAGAGCCTTCTTTGTGCCCTGGCATAGACCTCAGTCATTTCTTTGATTGTATTAAAACTATATTGCGCTACCAACCATTTCATATGGCTTAACCGATTATCTAGATGTATATTCACGTTTCACTTTTTGTCCATTCCACTAGAACCCATGCATGGCCCACGAAGACTCGAAGTGGTGGACATCCAATCCAAACAGGTGACAGTGCGCTGGGAGCCTCTGGGCTACAACGTGACCCGCTGCCACAGCTACAACCTGACCGTCCAGTACCGCTCCAGGGTGGCCGGCAAGGAGGAGACCCGGGAGGAGGTGTGTTATGACACCCAGAGCCGCGATCCTCAGCACACCATCCACAACTTGACGCCCTTCACCAACCTCAGTGTCAAGTTGGTGCTGCGAAACCTGGAGGGGGTCAAGGAGAGCACCGAGCTGGAAGTTCAGACTGATGAAGACGGTGAGTGTGATTAATCGTTACAGTACTTCCGGTCGTTGTCCGGGAAGTATGTTATGAGTAGCTGATGAACTGATTTTAGATTTCATATGTTTAATATCATTACATTAAAAACATCAACGAAACTAAATTAGAACTACAACGCTTAAAATATAAAAAAGTGTAAGCATATACTTTACTTTACCCCTTGTTCTTTAGCATATATAAGCAGTATGTAGTTTATAACATAATAAATATTATACAAAACCATTACATATTACCTATAATTCATCAATTTTTAGAATGTAATATAATGTAAGCTTAGTAAATAAACACATTTTCAATAGACTTAAAATTACATTAATTTATACACATCACATGTGTATTAATTATTGTAAACATTAAGTGAAAATGTTTGTTCTAGGGTGTAATTATGTCTAATTAAAGCTATATTATACTTTATTAATAAACATTTCTTGCAACATGGAGACCAGTTTAGATTTTTATAGGTGTTGTAATTGATGACACATACATCAGTAAACACACTTACATGTACTTACAACTCCATTATGATCTGCTATAAACAATATATTAGGTGTTTTATTGTGAAGCTATAAATTATAAGGGAGAGGGGTTAGAATAAAGTGCTAAGGTTTGTATGTGAGGTTTTGTACTGTCGTACTTTTTAAAAAACATTTTACGAGTTTTAAGGGATGTGAGCACGGACGTTCAATCAACAGCAAAAACGAAATTTTATTGATAAAGTTGGGATATTCTCACCTGATCATCAACAGCTGATACAAACCACAAGTTTGGGGTTTTCCAAATATTTTCCAGGAGGGCACGAGTCATACAAGCCTCTGTGTTGTATAGTTGTTGCACCTCCTTCAAAGATGAAAGATCTTCTGTGTTGCCTCAGCAGACACAGGATATGAACTCTATAGAAGTCTCAAGGAACCCCGGCCGCCAGATAACAAACAGACTCAGCTGACGAAAAGAGAGTCTTGTCATGTCTGGCTCAGATAGCTCTGGTTGGAAACTTGAAAGTGGCAACTGTTTCTCACTATCTGGCTGCTGTGTGGATCTGTGTGTTCAGGGTCCCATGGGAAAAAAGTGTACAGACAGGGTGTTGCTGTAGTTGCATTCTTGAAGATAAGTCTTGAAAAAAAAAAAGTTTCCACATCATTCTGCTTCGCTTGCGGATTGAAAGCAATTCACATTAGGCACTATAGGACCAGATCTCTTTGGCAGCATGTCAGTACAAGTAAACATTGAGAAAAGATTAAAATATGTGTTATTCCCATGGGGTTACTACTTTATCTCTGTTTGCAACACATTTTCATTTCTGTTTAAAGTGTTCAGTTTTGCTGTAAAACATCTTTTAAAGTTTGTTTTTAGTCACAACGGTTTCATATAATCTCAGAAATACCTAGTAAGATGCATTTGACGTTGACTTACGGTCATTTATGTACCATAAGTCCTTGAAAATCTCTTTTATTTATTGGTTTATACACATCAGCACACATGTTGCACTAGGTAAATAATAATAAATAAATAAATAAATAA
>JAUBNQ010000009.1:16683873-16694824 GCA_032353495.1 Ctenopoma kingsleyae
AATAAATAAATAAATAAATAATAAAAAAGACTAAAGCTTAGTTGGAAATTTTGTTGACAACATTTTAACTTAACAAAGCAAATGGAAAAAAACATCAATAAATATATGTCGAGGAAATCTTGCTGTTTACCTATTTTATAAACTTACTTCCAAACACATGTGTCTGTGATAATTTGTCACAGTGCCAGGGGCTGTTCCTCTGGAGTCCATTCAGGGAAGTGCCTATGAGGAGAAGATCATCCTGAAGTGGAGAGAACCTGCTCAGACCTACGGGATCATCACTCAGTATGAGGTACACAAACACTGGGGTTAATAAAATGTTAGGGATATTGAGCACCCTTTAGAGTGGTAAACACACTTGCATCCAGTATTCAGATGTTTTTCTCTCCTCCACCTCTCAGTGGATTGTGCGAGTGAATGCTTTTTTTCCCCCAACTCTGATGGTCAGTAGAGAACAGAGCTGCCAAAAGAATGTTTAAATTGATTTTTATCATGTGAATCACTTTGTTCTCCTGAGCTAGAGTCTAGACAATCCACATGGATGAGATTGTCAGTCATACCAGTATTCCAGTATTAAACTAAAATATCTGTCAGGCTAGTTTCTGCTGTGTGTCCACGCTCTTACTACAGATTAGCGGCACATGCTCCTATAGAGAATTATTTCCTGATGTTACTTTTTTGGTGTTGCTTCTGTTCCCCAGTAGTGTTTCCTGTTTAGCTCTTCAGCATAAAACAAAATAAATTACTTTGGTGTAGCTTATTTTATAAATAATATGTTTACATTCCGTTCAGGACATGCCAGCTTACATTTAGTGCTTCTGATAAAGATAAAAAACTAATCTACAGACTGGACTCGAACACAGCCTGACATAATTTAAGGGTTGCTCCCTTATCTCAAGTGCAACATAAAATTCAGCAGGTAGGGTTAATCAGTTATTATGTTAGTGTGCACCACATATTGCTCCCCGAAGTACTGTCAGATGTTCATTTTGTCTGCGTTATAGTGGGGATACTGCTCTATTTTTTTCTCATTTTCAGTCATTCTAGGCATGTGACTCTAGATATGTCAGCAACGTCTGTCAGTCAGTCAGTCCCCCGCTTTGGTGCACAATGACATATCTTGGTTTTGCACAAAATCTGATAAAAATAATTGTTTCCAGAAAATAAATCCTAATCTTTTGGGGCAAACCTCTGACATTTCCTCTAGTGTCACTACATGGTTGCCATGTGGTTTTAAATAGAATGTATGAATAACTATTGGATGGTTTGCAGTGATGTAATTATACATTACATTCACCTCAAGATAAATTGTGTGAATTGTGATAACTTTGATGATGACGTACATGTTGCTCCGTCTTCACCATCAGATCAAAGTTCTACTGGTAGTACAGACATTCCCATCAGCCTCCTCTGTATTCTGCCTTTGCAAAGGCTAAAAGACTAACATCCTAACTAAAGTGGTAAATATTAAACCTGCTAAATATGTACTGTCACTATTGCACTTATTAGCTGACAACTTCACACCTATCAATCTGCCATTTAAACACATTAAAACCAGGCGGTGGCTCATTGATGTATATTAATACTGTATCATATACTAATGATTGTGGCAATAATAATCAGGGATGAATCTTTGAGCACCTTATTAATGTAAATCATGGAGAATGTGGGGCACTAATCTGTCATCTCAAGGCTTGTGTTTTAAAGTGTTATCATCTGGACTTTTGAAGGCTTTATTTAGGCCAATCACATTTGCTCTGTTATGTTTGTGGAACAGCTCAAATCTGAATAAGTAAATTAAAGTATGTTTAGTTTTTAAGCCTACTCTATATGCAATACCACTGACGTGTGTTGAACAGTTTTCAGAAATCAGCTGCAAGCTGCAAACCACCATCTTCTGTTCTTTGACACGGTGAAACTGTAAAACAACTGCAGTCTCTAAAATACATATCTCAGTTCAGTTGACACAATCCCTGCCAGCCTTGTCCAGGAGCTGCATTGAGCCTTAAATAATAGAAACCGTATCCCCACACACGCACAATTTATGTACACATTGATCAACCCGCTTAAAGTGGATGTAATCCACCTAGCATTTCCCACAGACTGATTCTCCTTGTTTGCTCATGCTTGGTATTTCGACTAGGTTAGCAATCACTGACACGGTTGTTTCTCATACGAGGAGCACAGATTGAATAGGAGAAGCAATGAAATCAGGGTTGCTGTATAGGTTGCGGAGGTGACTGAGGAGAATGAAATGTGAAACAGATATTCTCACAGCGGCACCGAAACATATCAGTCAAGACAGGAAAACTCCGAGTGAGTTAAGTCAGAATCATAACACAGCCGTGTTTATTCAAGTGTGTATAGTGTAGTGTTGTGTCCTGTCTGCAGCTGCATGGCATGCATAGTGCAGGAAAACAATGTCTAGAAAAACATTTAATCACTTTTAGTGCAACATGTTTTGGTTGTTTATCTTTTTAAAATTTCAAGTAAAAGCAAGTACAAGTAAATGCATTTAGAGCAAATGGTGTGGTTTCCATGGTTGCTTTGTCAGGTTCACTCATGTTTATGTTAAAATGTGATTCACTTTAGAAAATACCCACTCCAGGCTTTTATATTCATACGCTGCAGCAATTACGTCTGTCTGTCTCAGAGTAGAAAGCATTAACAGTATAGTAATGTGTCTAGTTAAATAAGAAATAAGTCACTGACATCCTGGTATTTAATATACGGTAAAGCATTATTACAGGTTTCGCCTAGACTAAGATGGAGTGTTTAAATTCACCCTGTCTTAAAGAGGGTGCACATGAGGAAAATCGAGTGAGCCAGCAGCTTGCTCCAGGTGTCTCCCTCTCATGCAGCTGCACGGGAGACTCTCTGGTTTAAGTAAGTAACCCACAATGTATTCTGCCAGCATTTCCCAGAAGTTGCTTCTTATAAGTCAGGACCTTGCTTTGATTTGACATTATCAAAGGAGTCAAAGTGAAATACGTCTGACAAGGCCTGATATCAAAGAGATTTCAGCTCCATTCCTTTTTGACCAAGCTCCGTGAATACCATTTTATTAGCAACTTTTCAAACAGACATGAGCGAGCACCTTTCAAAGTATACACCAGTTTTTTCATGTATTCCTTGTTCAGCAGCAATATTTAGCAATAAAAACTAATTGTGAAGTAGCATTTGCTTAATAAATGAACACTGTGTACCTCAGAGCCACTACTATAAAATAACTTATTAGCATTTTCATAAAAGTACTATCAGGTAATCTTTTTACCCTTTAAACAGATTATCTACTGTAATATTTAAATAACACCTGGAGCCTTTAATTTGAATCACTTGAATTTAGATTTTTATTCTATACTACATATCTGCTTATGGAGGTCATACTCTTGCAAACAAAAATAATCAGTCTTGAGATTAGACATGTTTTTGAATGCATCACAAATTTAAATTTAACTCCCCCCGATACAAAAAAAAAAGCGTGATTTTTAAAAGCTTAATATATGAGGTTGAGTAATAGTTACAAGCAAGCTCGAATGAACTTGCTCAAATATTCTCTATTATTTTTCCCAGCAGCTCTATTATAATTGTAAAAACCTTGTCCGTGTGCCCAATGTTGACAAGTCATTTCAAATTCCTGTCCCTGTAATGTTAGGACATAAGATTTGGCGTCACAGACTCATTTCACAGACAAAGACTAAATGAGAATTCTTCGAAGCATTTCAAAACTTGATGGACACAAATTATGCAGCACTCCAAACTCCCTTTGTGTTCCTTAATTGGAATTATAATGGAGGTTTTCCTTTACGAGCTGAGGCATTTTCTTAAAGTGGGACTTTAGACTTATTCAGAATGGATATTAGCAAAAACACTCACCTTAATGCTTCCCTCCAGAGCTCCCTGTGTTTATTAATGGAGAAGGAATACATTAAGTGTATTTCCTCTCTCCTTGAAATCACAAGCTTGCAGCAGCCTTCGTTGAAAAATACAGTATCTGCTTGTGCTTTTACAGCATAATACCTTGTTGACATCAAGTCAAGCTCACACATAAACTGAGAGCTAAAACACAGGATTATTATTGTTATGTATGAATCATTTTCCAAGTGCCTTGATTGTCTAACCGTGACCATATAAAGTTTCTCTGTGTTGCTTGTGCACATTTACAAATATGTTCAGTATCACACTAATTAACAACTCTAATTATCACGCTGTATATTTATTGTAAACGTAATTCAAACAGCATGATGCCTACTGAAAAAAAAGTATTTGCTGTTGCAAAGTGGTAGTGTATGAATAAATGTTATTTGTAGGAGACATGATACTAATGATGGACCTTTTTGGTATTTTTTGGAAATAAAATTTTATCAATACATGATTAAAAACATTTGTGTTGTTTAGCTCTCATTGCTGGACTATTTAATTAATTTTATTATTTTATACAGTGTAAAGACAAGTACATCATAAAGTACAATATTGTTTCCTGGCGTTTTGGTTTTACTGAGTAGATTTAGAGATACCAGTGAAAAATGAGATGATAAGTAAGATGCAGTAAGTACACTGATGCTTGCTGAGCCATTTGGAAGCCTCCAACATGAATTATTTGCTTTGTATGAATACAAATGCTCCTCGGCTAAAGAGAGGTGAAAATGTACCAGAGGTCACACTATGAATATTTGCTTCTTTCCTTTCTAGATCTCCTACAAGGCCGTGAGTTCATTTGACCCTGAGTTGGACCTCTCCAACCAGAGTGGGAAGGTAGTGAAGCTGGGCAACGAGACCACCCACATGTTTACAGGCCTCTATCCGGGCTCTACGTACTCTTTCACCCTGCGTGCTAGCACAGCTAAGGGCTACGGCCCCCCTGTCATCACGCAGTTCACCACCAAGATTTCAGGTCAGCAGGGTCAACAGCCTTGCCAGTTACAGTAGATGTCAAACAAGTAGCGTACCACTTACTGGCACTGGATTTCATTATTTCTGAAGTGTGAATGGGAACATTAATGTGCTCATAAGTTAACCAAAGTCAGATACTGCTGGTTTTACTGTACTGATAAGATTGCGCTAATTCAAAGAGAAAATCCATCTGCTCAAGACATGAAATGAACTAAGCGTACATGGTCTAATCCACTAATGTACGAGCTTCAATACGTTATATCCAGCTAGGTGTTTTGGTCAATAAATTTCATTGCCATTTGGTCACACTAGATTTAGCAGAACTGCCTGATTGGTCAGACAATTAGTGCTTTTAGTTTCAGCTGGTTGTGCTTGATGAAAACTGGGTTTGATTTAGATGATCAATGATGACCAGAAGCTTGTCTGACACTTTTTCTTATTTTCTACAGTTTTTATTGTGATGTGTATGCACAACCTCAAAGATTTTCTTCCAGCCACATACTGTGAATACTTTTGTCACAGCAGTGAATGTTTCATTCCACTGTTATTGCCATACTTAGTGATTCAATTATGTTGCTATAAAGGCAAAAGGCACTAAGTGCTCAGTGTAAAAGCAAGAACACTGGCTCAGATTTTTGTATTTATTGTAGAGCTGAATGACTTGTTATATAAGTAAAATGATCAAATGTGATGTTGAACAAAAGTGAACTGTGTTAACTTTGCTCCTTAGCTCCCTCTATGCCGGCATACGACCAGGAGACCTCGCTGAACCAAACAGACAGCACAGTCACTGTGCTGCTTAAACCTGCCCAGAGCAGAGGTGCACCTGTGAGGTAGGACGCACGCACATACACACAACCCAGAGTAAAAACAAGAGAAGAGCATATTAAAACACCACCAATCATCATCAACAACAAAAAATTATCAAAGAGCTTGTTTTTATCAATACCTTGAAGAAAGGTTGCCAGGGAATTCAATACCTTACAGTACATATCTCATTTTCTGAGCTTTATTTGTTTGTGGATTTTGATCCTGTGAAAAAGAAGCAGAGTCTTTGAAGATAAGAACAAAGCCTGGTGCAGCCAAGGCTAGCTTCAGGATCTCCTGCCTTTATATGCGTTTAATGTACCAGGCTGCCCACACCGAGCCTCCACAGGATTCGTGGGGGGGACGGAGGATTTCTGCCCGCTTGATGCTACATTTATTAGACTTTTTTAGGGAACTAGTACATCTGGTCTGTTTAAATGCCAAGTTGCTGGGCAAAAGTCACTTGGACTAACGGGTTTACCCAAGGCCACTGTGGGCTTCTGAATTTCTGTTGGCTTGATCATCTTTTTATTTATCAAGATTATCTGTTGAGCTACAGTATCCTGTTATTTAGTTATATTCAATATTAACAGTTTCTCAATAAGCAGCCTTCTTCAGGTTCTTCTTTGTGTGCAGTATGATTTTGTGTAGTTTTAGTTGTATTGTCACACGTACATAAAATATATATAAAATAATATATACAGAAGTCATCTCAAAACACTTGAGGCACATTGTAAGGTTTAAACCTTACACAGAATATATATACGTATATACAGAATAATGTGGAAAACCCAACAGTTCCACTTGAGCAAGCACTAGGTAACAGTGGAGAGGAAAAACTTCCTTTGTATGATTGATGAGTATGAATGATGAATGACTGCTGATGTGAAGGAATCACATTATGTTAAGTATTTTTAAGTTGTAAGTGCTGTGATGATGGGTATTTATATTAAACAGCAACAGAGTTCCGGCTGTATGTAGAAGAAATATTAAAGGAAAAGGTTGACCTTTATGAAAATGCACTTATTTGCTTTCCCGATAGGCTATAGATAGGTCGATGGATACCGCACTAATATGGTGCAATGAAACGTGAAGCTACTCCAAGGAGACAAATACCTAAGCTTAACATAAAAGATGAAAGTGGGGAAAACTGCCATCACAATTAAAATGTAACGTTTATCTCTCTGCAAACAAGTAATTAGTTATATTTTCTAAATGTTTTTGTGTTTGTGTTACACCTGTGTTTGTTGAGTAGCACCTTGGTTGCAGGTAAAAATAAGAATGTGTCAAATGTATGTAGTTATATAAAGTCGACACGTGTTTCTGTGTCCTTCCTGTAGACAATTAGCAGTTAGCAATCATCTAATATTATAAAATTGTCTATTTTATGAGTATTGTTATTACTAGTTTATGTTCTTGGCCTACAATGGCTTGTGCTTCCAGCCACTAGGACCTGAGAGAGTGGGTTGAATTCTTGATATGAGGAGTGATAAACAGTAGTGCTTGCTGTAAAACTCAATTTTACACTATCAACTCATCTGAGTCCTTTAAAGATTACAGCCTGGAGATCTTTAGTCAGGCTTGTCAGCTCATGTTTACTGTATGTGCAGCTGCCCAGATTAATGCCCCATCACCAAACAGGGAGGCCTGAGCAAGAAAGAGAGAGTGATCGGTTTTTAATCTTCTCGCAGGTACAATTCAGAAGGCCTTACTCAGGCTGCCATTCTTTCAGTGGGCTAATTACAAACCCCTAATTATAATTAACAGAGTGTCATGAATCTGAGCTTCCATTAATTAGCATGCCGAGCTCCTCTTTGTTTACCGTTGGAAGGCACGCTCACCTCAGGACCAGATGAAAGAGATTGGTCTTTGGAGACATAAACTTTACTTTGAGACCTACTTCAATCTGTTTGACTGAGCTCAGACGTAACTGTTCACTAATGTTTTACCACCTAATCCTTAATATGGTGTTTGTCTTCTAATAAGTTTTAGAATAGAATTAGCATTATTGACCAAGTACAAACACATACACACAATTTACCTCTGGTCCTTGGTAACTTTCGAGGACAGTGTACATTATATTCAACAGCGTCACACAGGGATGAAAGATACAGATAATAAAAGGACAGCACAGAGAACAATTTCAACACAGTTTTGATTTAAATTGTGCTAAACTGATGGGGATACACACAACATTCATTTAAATTAGGAATTTAATTAAATAGGAATAAAAGAGAAAATAATCTTTTTCAGTTTTAAGGATTGTATACCTGCAGTTTATTGGGTACACCTAGCTAAAATTAATGCTGTCTAATCCAGCAGCCATGTGATCAGTTCTGCCTTCATGAAGGTCTTAATGTTCAGTTCAAATGTTTGCTCAGTTTAAAGAGAGATGTTGCTTAAACTGTAGTTTTGTGTTTCTGTTATTGAGCCTTCTCTTGTTGATATTAATGGGGGGGAGGGGGCGCAACAGCTCACAATTAACTGAGGAATTCTTTGATCACCGGTGAGCCTCTCCACATGTAAACTTTATGCACATGTTTTTCCCACCTCATCACATCTCTTAGGTCTCACTAGACATAAAGGCCAGCATACTGGCTTCATGTGTTCTCTTAATAGCTCAAAAACATATGCATTGCAAAAAGAAAAAAACAACAAGGTGGTGGAAGGTGACAAATAGGAGAGATTGTGATTCAGGACCAAGACAATACACAAGCGCGACTCTTGAAAGTGTTTCTGTCTCCACCTAGAATGATACACAACACCTTTGAGATTTTAAGGTGATTCAGAGAAGTTGAGTTAAGTGGGTTGGATGTGCTGTCTGGCCAACAATGATAAATTTAGTCATCTGAATTTTCCAGGCTCAAAAAATAGCATCTTTTATCTCTTTTGGGTTAGAGGGCTGAGATGCATTACTAAGCGGCATTTTCCGTTAAGGTACACAGAATGAGATGTTTTCCAGGATGTGACATGACCTGGGGTACCAAAAACAGTCTCTGAAGTCAAAAGCTTTGAAACATAACTGATCCAGTCAGTCTGTTGAAGAGTTTGCATTTTGTCAACCAAGGACTTCAATTTCACACCATAGTTAGATTAAGTTCTCTGCTACTGCTCGTGTTACAAGAGTAGTCATCATTTTTCTAGAGTGGTGGGTAGCTCATTTTGAAATTGAACACTTTATGAAATCAGTTTTAAAGCCTCTACGAAATAGGGATTTGACAAGGGAGAGCACTGATCCACAGCGCTGCAGAGCAGAGCAGGGCAGAGCAGCATGAAGCCTGATTTGATAACGCAATCTTGCGCGCTGATTGGGTTTGGGAGGTAATAGAGCTCCAGACGTTTGAGTTTCAAACAGCAGATGTTTTGCTGTAATTCAGGAAGAGGAGCACACTGGATGATCACAAGATAGCACTGGCTCATAAAAAAGCAAGACATAACAGACGACAAATGTCCGATTCACTTCAGCATCCTCCCGTCAGGCTCAAGTCAAATCATGTTTTAGATAGATCTAGGCAGAAGATGTCACTGCCAAGGGAGGCAGTCAATTTTTCATATTTGTGTAATTGCTAATCAGTATAACATTTCCAACTTGGATTTGGCTTCTAATCTCTGGGGACGGCACGCATAGCCGGGAACAATTTTTACCAGAGGGGACACTGTTCCTTTAAGAGGATTAGTGAACTGTCTATCAGTCATGTCGTGTTAAACTAATGTTTGCAATAGCCTCTCGCCAGGGCCAGAATACGCCTCTTCACTCCGTAGCGTCACCATAAATGTTTACATGCCTCTGCAGAAATAAATGATTTGAAATGCTTTCCTTATCATTCACACCACTAAATCAGCCCTTCTCTCTTTTCCTGCCATAACCTTTGCCTTAAGCAAGCTCACACACATATACATAAACAGAAAATCTATAAAGTATAGCAGTCTCCGGCCTTGTAAGTCGCATATTAAGGAATCTGAGTTCCAGTGTAGTTTCCACCCTGTAGCATCAGATTATCTGTTCTCAACCATAGCCTGAAATCAGCTAAATGATTCTCTACAGTTCTAAAATAAGCAACTAACTTTCTTTGATCACGGCATAGCAAACGCTAATAGCTGCGCCTAAACGTGACACAACTCATTGCTTTTTACGATTTAAATGGCAAATGTAATCTATTGCACCTTCTAATTTGTTTGCTTTATAGCTTTTTGGACACCAGGGAAATATAAAGACCAAAAAGACAGAGGCAGCAAGGAAGGATGCTGGGTCAGGGGAAGTGTGTTACTTACAACCGCTCTTAAATCAGACATATAGGCACATGGAGCTGACTGATTAGCATTAGAGGGAGAGACAGTGATTGAAATGCTCCCCATACCCCTTCTGTCATCTGCTCAAACAGCCTGGAGTTCTCCCACTATCATCCCACATGAAAAATAAATCTGAGTTTCAGGTCACAATCCAGTCGATTCCGAGTCAATCCGCCATAATTGGTTGGCGTCACATCGCAGCAGAGCTGAAATCTATCGGGCAGCAAGGCTGGAGGAGTCCTAATTGGTGTCAGCTCAGGTTGCAGTGCTACAGCAGGAATACAGGTCTGCCCTGCTGGAATACGGCATTCAGACACCGTTTTTAAGAGTACGTCCATTTTATCCAGCTTCTTTCTATTCACCAAAATTTCAGAAGGAAAAGTATTTTCCACTAGGATTTTGCATACAAAATATATGATGATCAGTTTATAAAATATGAATTCGTAAAGTAGAAACTATTCAGTAATATTACGAAGCAGGTAAAATTAGTTCCACTCGACTAAACCTAACAATAAAGTGCTGCTTATATAATAATGCATCAGTAATAATAATTCATTAGTAATGATCTGGTACTATAAAAACATGGTGGTAGGCGCCATTCTATGTGAGTATGTGTACTTTGGATATTTATGTTATAGTACATAGATAATATTTTAGTATCTAAAGTATAGTACTTTTTAGTTGTATTGCTACATTTACTTCAATAAGTGATCTGAATACTGCATCCATCCAGTTCATAATCGTTAGTAATATAAATGCACTTGCAGTCCCCTGGTTGGTGTCGAATGCAATGATACATTAGATATAAATGATTTTGTTGTGTTTTTGATGTTCATCTGTTGTTTTTCCGTTGCTCATTTGTGTCATACTAAATCAAGAATATGACTAAATGACTCTGGTCTGTCAAAATGACTCATACTGTAAATTGTGAACTCAGCTTGAGGTGACAAGGTGTCAGCTG
>JAUBNQ010000009.1:16704906-16720245 GCA_032353495.1 Ctenopoma kingsleyae
GGAAAAAGGATGACTGAATAGTTAAGGCTAAGTTTACATTAGCTCTGGACACTGTACTGGAGAGAGGCCCTCTGTGCTCAGCAAATATCAACCCCCTTCTGTCCACCTCAACACGCAAAAAAATAGTGTCAGTTTTTGCAGAGATTTTGTTGGTGAACATAATGTGGTTTCCTTTTATATCTTGATTGTCAGTTGCAGGGACAAAAAAAATAAATTTTTCTATAAAAGTTTGTACATCTTAGCTGTACTTACTATACTTTGTTCTTTTACATTAGATAGTTTGTTTTTAATTAAAGCGTAAAGGTCAGTAGAATAGATGAAGTAGAAATAGCTGAACAGTAGGGATAGATATGTACTAATTTAATCACTATGCTCTATGTTTATTTTTGACAGTAGTGTAAGATTCTTCATTTTCCACTGCAGGGCATGTCTGTGTAGCACAGTGATCACAGGGTCGGTGTGAAAATCAGCACACAGTAATGGCATTGTTTTCAATTAGCCTTAATCAGACCAGAGATGGAGATGACTTCATTGGCTGAATTTTCTGTAATTTACTGTTACCAACAGGGAATCTGAGTTGTGTTTAGACATTCAAACCACTCATTAAGTTTTAACCTGGGAGGTCAGATATGATCATTTTTATAGGTGTATGAAATTATGTGTTCATAAAAAGGGGGTTTTAGTGACAGCATGGTTGCATCTGATTTGCCATCACATGGTGTAGACTAGCTCAGTATCAGGTTACATTAGTTTTTGTATCATACGATACTGAGGGCCCCCTTGCAAAGCATGACATGACTCCAAGCGATCACCTTTTCCCTCACGATCACTAGTTTACCTCCACGTATGCCACCATATCTGATTTTGTTCATTTCTACTCTTTTTTCAAACATTAATATATTTTTACTTTTTCTTTCCTTTTCATTCCATCCCCTCCCCCCCTCCACTGCTTAAATCCTACCACCACCCCACTCGGCAGAAGAACCTATCACTCCTACACTTACTACCTGTAAGTAACCACTTTGTGTAATGTTAGTGCCATGCTTTTCAACCCACACGCTGTTTCCCATGCATGCAAAGAGCCATGTCATCCTCCTCCCGCCCAGAGCTATTACAGAGGCCCAACTGTAATCTCTGCTGGAGGAACGGAGGACGCCACTCCAATGCATCTCCACACGATGAGCACATCATACTGTATGTCACTTTGGCACAACTTCTGACGAAAGCAGGCATACGCAGCTACACCCCCATGAAATAAACCTGCCACTGAGATGATATTGCAGACATAATTTCTTCTAGAATTTTAAGGAGTTTGTTTATCCAGTGATGAACTAAACTGCCTTAATGATTATACGGCTGCCAAACTCATCATGTGTAAAAAAAAAAAAAAAAAATCAATGCAGTAGCTGCTGCATTTTTACTGAGTGTGAATTTTTCATTCGCCTCCAATGATTTCATCTCTGTTGACTTGTCAAAGTTAGATTTTTTGAAGTGCCTATCACAACGCATCTGTGCTTTAGTTGTGCCCTGAACCTCAATGAGCTAGTTCAAATATTTCACATTTTGTACACTTAAGTATACACTGTGCAAATGCCAAAAAATGCAGTCAGTAACATTGTGTGGGACTGTCCTAATTTATAGGTATTAAACTGAACACTTAAGCATGAGCTAACATGTTAAACTTACCAATCTGGATCCTTGTGCATGTGGTAATTTCAAGTCTTTTACTGCCCCTTATCCATCTTCTCATCAGACCATTTTTGCTCTCATGCTTTTTCTTGCTTTTTTTCCCAAGCATGTTTTTTCAGGTTATTGCACGTCAATCCCTTTGATTCTTTGGTGATGGTGGAGTTGTGTCTTTAGCTGACAGGACGTTTGCATCACTACTGAGCAAGCTGATGTGATCACAGAATAACCTCCTTTCTATTTAGATATCACTAACTCCATAAAACAATAGTTGTAGTGCTGCTTTATTTGCTCTTAGTACAAGAGATGATTCCACATCACACCTCTGAATGGTAAAGAAGCTTATTCTGCAGCTCTGCTTTCCCTGCTGTAGCTCATAAGCTCCCTCTGTACAGTCTTTGTGATGGATGCCGACTAATCTGTCTTGAGTTGACTGTGATCAGAGAAGAGAATGGAGGCTGCCTCACATCAAAGAACATCTCAGACTATACCTGGAGATAATACTACTCTGAATACTCAGTGTGTCACTCATAATAGATCACAGCTGTCTTGAATGGAAAGCCCCAATGACTTAGAGGAGTGGTGTCATCAAGGCTGTGCACACACATTGGCTGAGCTAAGCAGGAAGAAATTAGGTTGTCAGTAAAACAAATCTAAATATCATTTTTTATGTTTTTGTTATGTTAATTATTATGTTTGTGTTGCTTTATTGTTTTAATGCCGCTGTGCATGCAGGTATTAAAACAAAAGCAGCTAGAGCTGACTGCTGAAGTAAATACATAAATGCATTAACATGCACTGTAGTTGTTCTAAAAACTCCCTCTAAAATAGACAGGGGAAAATATGTTAATACTGTAAACAGACCCATAAATTATTTTCCACTAGATGTTATGGAATTAATAGCTATTTCTATATTTTGGATGTTTTCCTTTCTTTCATTAAATTGACAGTGTTTGAAGTTGGATTTTTTCCAAACAATGGATTTGAGCAAAACCAAAACATAGACTTCAGGAAGTCCCTTCAGGAGCATAATGGGTATTTGTTACATCAACAGCTCCACGTCCACATTTTTCTACAGTGTCATGTGTCAAGATGAATTGAAGGTTTGCTGTTAGGGCTGCAAATATTGTGACTCCTCTCTGAGGCTGACAAGATAACAACATAGTATACTGTTAGATAAGATGAAGGACTAATGATCCACGAGGGTAAATTGTGCCATGAAAACAACTAATAAAAACTACATAACAAAAAACACAAATTAGCATTGAATGGATGAATAAAAAAAACTATCTTTAGTAATTTTGCCCCAGATTTTAAAACATGTTTTACTGTAAATCACAGGATCATATTGAAACAACCTTTGTGATGTTGTAATGGAAATTTTAAATTGCACCAGCCCCATAATATTAGAAGAAATATAGCTGTAATAGCTTATATATGTGTGTGAATGGCTAGAAGGTGTAATACAGTATTTCCAAAGGTAAAATATGTTTAACAACAATTTTAGTAATTATTTGATGTTTATTTTATTATTTTTGTATTATTGCATATGTGATTTATCAGGCACACTGCGTGCACATTGTTTCACTTCAGCGGCATATAAATAATTCTTATTAATAAAATAAGAGTGCAATGATAACTTTTCAAATAAATAATGTACATCAGAATGTTCAACACTAGTCCTGCATGATCAAGTAAAGAAGAATTTGAAGTGAGGATTATGTTGAAATGTGGAAGTCCAATTCAGTACAAGCTTATGTCACCTTATATCTGTGTTGTGTCATATATTTGATGATGGACAGCAAGGCAAGTGAATGAAGTGCAGAAGCATGTTTGCTAATTGGAGTGACCTTAATTTGCATGTTTAGGTGAAACTCAATATGTTGCTTTTTACCATAGAGGTCCTCTGTATGATGGGTGTTTCCTCCTCTTACCTTGCTATGTTACTATTTTCTATGCGTCCAAGCTCAGTTCATAAGCAGATAACTAATATATTGCATATAAACAAAGTTCAGTCATATTAATTATAGACTGCATTCTTAAGAAGCTCCTCTCTGGAGCATTCTCTGAGGTATTCATCTGCAGTTCTGATGACAGCCTTGTTGCCAGCTATGAGATTACAACACCTCTATGATTGATGAACTCCATTAATGCACTTGTGCATTCATCAAAGTCTTTTAAAGGCAGTAGAACATCCTGCAGTTGCCAAAATATGCACTTTAGCTATATTGCCAGAGGTGACTCTGGATGCTAGCGCACAACACAACATCAGTCAGAGTGCTCATTGGGGATGCAGTTACATGTGTGATCAAATATATGACCGTTCTTTAATCAGGTGGCCGTACTGGCCGCTGTGCCTGCTGCTGCTGGGGACAAGAGAAAGATCAATTGGCATAGGGCAAGGGTTGTGATTGGTTTTTATTCCTGTGAGAGTTGTATTCATCCATCAAGCAGCAGGTATGTTAAGAAGAAACACGTGTACGGTGTCATTTTCTAGCTGATACATCAAGATTGTGTAGTGCTCTTCAAACATTGGAAAACCTGCAAACAGAGTGAAATATAGCAGAATAAGTAAAATATATGGATTATATTAATTCCACTTTAGGAAATTGTAGATTTATGGTTCTTACTTACTCTCACCACTATTGTCAGTTGCAAAAAGCAGCTATTTTTGTATCATTTAAAAGCTTTAAATAACCCACTGAAAACACGAATGGGTCAGGTCAACACTTTTACTTTTACACATTTAGCTACAATGACCCAGGTATTTTTCTTTATAATTGGTGGAGACCAAAACAGAGCTATAAGGAGAGTGACAGAGAGTTTAGTGTCCCTTGGTGGTTTCACAGGATTGAGAAAAATGAGAGGGACATTACGTGTTTGTGCCAGCTAGCTATTGATTAATTTAGCCTATAAATATTGGTGTTATGCTTAATGTTTCTGCAAGGTGTTTGATAATATAAGCTCATAAAGACTATTCAGCTGTGACATATTCCATTTCCATCTGACAGGTGGTCACTTATAGCATAAATCTCTATGACCTGCATACTTTTTATTGAGTGACCCCAGTGGTTCACAAACCTGTATCTGAAGTGCTCTTACTTCAGTGTTATATCAATAAGAGAAGCTCATTCTTTCAAAATCCTACTTTTAATAAACATTTCACTCACTGTCAGAATGGCAGGCCTACTAAACGCGCCATATATAACACAGTGTGCTCAGGGCAAACACCTTCATTAAACCTTACAAGCAGAACATGCTGCAAGAATCACATTAATTGGTACAAGCCTTGCAGATTTTTGCACATACAAGCTCTGCATGTTGATGAGCACGGGGAAAGAGGAAGAGCAGCTAGAGCGGGGCGGAGGGGTGTCATGCATGGAATGATGAAGTTTAAATGGATGTAATTTACGAAACATCTGTCTGTCACAGTTTGGCACTATAAACAATTACTTTTATCAGCTACTTACTAAACTACATGTCACGTGTTCATATACAAATAGCACTATTATAATAGAGAAAAATATTTTAGCACAGCTTTTATTATGTTTTGTAGAATTCAAAAAGTGAGAACTATATATTGTACAGGCATATTTGTTTAAAAACAATATTAAAATATATAATGATCAATAAAACAATAACATGCATGTACAGTATGTAATCTACTGCAAAGATAATAATCATTCGATAATGTCAGATAATTATCAGATTGTCCCAAATAAGTCGCATTAGCATGAAAAACATGTCTTTTTTGATGTCTTAGATTTTCAGTTGAACTCCTTGTGCTACTTGGTCATCCACAACTAAAACTCCTCATTTGTTTCTCTTTCTGTTTTTTTTTTGTTTTTTTTTTGTGCAACTGAGGATCCAGAAATAAAGAGTTATGAAGGACATTCCTTTTTGTTTCTTCAAAAAAACACTGGTTTTACAACTTAGTAAAGCAACTGATTTAGGGGATAAACACTATTGTAGATTAATAAATATATAGCCTGAACTAAACTGTTGTTTCTGCTGCTAAACTAAATAAATGGATAGGTGATACATGGACAGACAACCTCACAGAAGAATGTGCCAAAGATGGAGACGTGTTTAAAATGAGACGGTGCAAATAGCTACTGAAATGCCCCAACTGGGTAAATCAAAGACGCTTCTGTTGCCCCTCCCAGCTGGATGTCAGTCATCTAACACACACACACACACACACACACACACACTGCAGATGTGTGTGGATTGTCTAATGAAGCCTTCTTTGTCCCAGTGTCACAAGGTTTAGGCTGCTCCTGTGCTGAAATGAGGCCCACCATGCTGAGCTTGAGGTTTTGAAGCTCTTGTCTTGGAAGCTGCTGCAGCATCAGACATTGTGGCAAACATGCAGACATACAATCTGAGCAGCTTCCTTTTTGTTGTAGCTGAACTCGTGGAGTTAGGCGCGCTGCTCTCTTAGATCCTAGATGTACCAGGCCTGTCATGTACTGAACTGCAGACAATCTCTCTAATGAGAGTTGCCTAATATAGTTACCTGACGTGTTGGCTCAGTCTTTCAATTCTACAAACACGTCTGCCATGTTATCCCTTTAATACGCACGTCCAATACTGTTCAGGGAAATTTGTGATTTTCTTGTTGGACATGTCTGCATGCAGTCCTATAAATTTTTTTGTTGGGATCTTCCCATGTGCAGCTTTATGCTATCAGGGGGTATGATAAATGGTCACATTCATCAACACGCACAAACACTCGACTGTACACTTCCTTGTACTATCTCTCTCAGCACATCAGACTCCGTAATATAGTCATCTATCATTAAATTCTTACAAATGAGGAGAGAATACCATTCCAATTAATCTTCATCTAACACCCACGGTGCCTAGCAAACATCCCGGTATTGTTAGAGCTTTCCTCATTTTGGCAATGGTGTCTGTGCGTCCTCGTTTATATCCAGCGCTTCTGCTTCAACTGTTACACGGGCCAGGGAGTGGAAATCCAAGTCTTAGTAGACACAGGAATAAGAACAGTGATACAGTATTAAAACCTGGATTATAATGGTTCTCAATAGTTTTCTCCACGAGTGCGCACAGTGTCGAATCAATCTTAATATTGCCTGGGGTACATACAGTTCCCCCTCCCCTACTCACTCCATTCTATTACAATATGAAGCTATAACGGAAAAAAAGAGACAAGATTGCCATTTTGTTTCCAGCTCTAATTGCAGATTAAAGACAAAAAGTGGGTCCAGCAGATGAAAATGTCACTACTTTGTCACTTTGCCTTCTGAAGAACGGATCCACTATTAGCCTCATGTCGCGGCCTTCAGAGCAAATGACTGTTTGAAGGCAGCGGGGGCCTGTTGCCATATGGCACAAGACAGCGACAAAATTGAGTAAACAGAAGAGATTTGCGAAAACAAAGCAGCAGGAGTGCGTCATTAGACAGCAGTTGTCCATGAGAGAGGCTGCAATTCAAATATGCAGAGGGGTCACACAGAGAGTAACAAAGTGCGAGGATCAGTGTGAGGGCTGCCATAGTTAATTTTTACACCACTCCCGCTCCCCTCCAGCTACAAAGCAGCGTCAGGCATCGAATACAGCTATAGCTTCCACTCAAGCTGTTTGCCGTTTTTCTTTAGTGCAATATAGGAGGGTTCACTCCTCAAAGTGATAATGTGATGCATTATTTATCACCACTGGCAAATTCTCTTGTGTGACTGACTTCTTCCTTCAAGAGGTCAGGGCCAGATTCAGAATAGCACCCCTTTAGGGATTCAAAGCCTCGCTTAGGACGCTTGAGCAGAGTTAGTGGAGAAGGAAACTGGTTTGCACTCACATACTTAAAATAGTTTTGAGATCTTCAAGACTTCTCACTTGTTGTACATTAAAAAAAACATCATTACAGCCTTTCTTATGGTCACGTTGGTAGAATCACACATGACAGAAACCATATAGAAGAGCATATGAAATGTGCCAATTAAATTTCATAACAATCTACAGGTATGCAGTAGTAGAAGTCACAAAAGCAACAACATGTCCTTAGTTTTGTGCTGTGATCAGGGGATGGTAAAGAGAAAGGGGTTATTTGAATACATTTGAGGTTTGGTTGTGCAGACAGGCAATGAAATTAGGCTAAGACAGGTGAGATGTGAGCTTTGCAGCTGTTTTTTTTTTTTTACATAAGAATCAGTCTCCTTGTGGTGTCTGTGTGTGGATTTGTGCATGTGTGTGTCTCTGTATTTATTCCATACACAGAGCTTTAATAGTGTTTGATCAGGAACAGATTGTTTGTAGGCTCCAGCACATCAACTCAAAGTAGGTCAATAAAAGCAGGTTGACTGTTTCAGTTCACTGTTCACAACTCTAATTCTTCCACCCCGAAATACTAATTTTAAATCATCAGGGCCACTGATGTATTTGGGCCAGGGTGTCACACCTTCCATTCTCGTGGATTTCTATTTCACTGCTTGAAAAAGCATCTGGATCCTAATGAAACCTAATTTGACCTCGACCCAGGGCACATTACCTCAGCCATCTCATTACACTGATGAGTCACCTGTACTAGTATCACACCAGGTCAAGTCAAGCGTTGTCTTTGCTGTTTTTTGTCTGATTGTTTTTATCCCCCCCCCCCATGAAGGAAACTGGCAAAGAAGCGTAAGGAGACGCTGAACAGCACCCGCCAGGAGATGACAGTGATGGTCAACTCCATGGACAAGAGCTACACGGAGCAGGGCACCAACTGTGACGAGGCGCTCTCCTTCATGGACACACACAACCACACGCTGAACACTCGCAGCGAATGTGCGCTCACACTCAACGGCCGCAGCGAATGCACCCTCACTCTCAACGGCCGAGGTAAGACGGTCCTGCATCAGCCTACCTGCCTTTTTACAGTCACACACACCGAGCAGGCCAGTAGCAATTTATTTGGTTTGGTCAGGTGAGGAAGGAATCAAACTTGGCTCCACTGGGAACATCGCACTGGGACAGCCTGCATATGTGAGTCTTGGTCCTTTTCCAAGTAAACCACGGATTTGCAAACATATTCAGGGAAAAGAAAACTTCCTCATTTACAGAGTGACCTCATTCTATAAAATCAGAACAAATCAGGTATCAAATCTCAGTGTGACACCATAGCTTTTTTATTTACCCCAATCATCTGCATCAATTAGTGTTGATTTTTTATGATTTTTTTTATTGAAGAACTGTGTTAATGTCCCTTTGTTTTCTGTTTTTGCCTTGTTCTAGTCAAGACTTCAGTCTGTGCAAATGATTTGACAGTATTTTTTGTAGCTTTTGAAAAATTACCCCTTGTTCCCAGTTCTAGTGTTAGTCAACAGGGAAACCGCTTCTTCAAAATGGTTGAACAGAATTTACTTTAATTTGACTGCAAAGACTTTGATATGAGTTTTAGAAAGATTGTTTAATTTCTTTCTTCAACTGGTGATTTATCCTTCTTTGCAAGCTCTCAAGGGCTAGTTCTACCCTTTTTATACATTCTCTTTTTAAACTTCTTCAGTTTTCTCTAGTTTTTTTTTTTAATCAGCTAAAAGTAAACTTAAACTGGCAATAGAGATAAAGATTCTGTTGCTGATACCCGTAGTTGTTCAGCTGTGGTAATCGTGAAAATTTTTATTGATAGCCTGAAGGGAGTCTGGTATTGTGATCAATAATCAAGGCATTTGTAATCCCAAACCTGACCCCAAAGCTTATCAGTAAACATGAAGCTCTTGAGATGTCTGTCACAAGTTCCTTGTTCTGTTTCCAATTCACGGAAGACGCCAACAACACGTACTAGATGTGGCCTGGTGCGATAACCTATTAATTTTCTCTGTCCCAGGTTAAACTTAATGCTTTGTTGATGGACAGCTCAGCTCAGTCTGCACCCAGGGCTTGACCTAGTATAATCCCAGTCAAAACCATCAGATTAAAACTCCACAGCAGCTTCTGTCTCCACACCCCTGCAGGGGATGAGCCCCAAAGATGTTCTGACCTTGATTAACTGTCTGTTAGTGTGGATGTTCAAATCTGGCCCTCTGTCTGCCAGCGCAGATGATTTAAATGCATTACTTCTTGCTTTGCCTATCAATGTAATGCCTTCAATAGTGCACTCTAAGCTCTCCGTGACCTTATGTGACTGTCAGTACTGTCATTTTGGCTCAAAACATTGTGGCTGACAGATTAGTCTTGAACATACTGTTCTCATAACCCAAACTGTGTTAGCATGGCAGTTGGCTCTGTTGCATGAGGAGCCCTCCTTCTGTTTTCAGACCAGGTGACAGATCAGGTTGCCAAATGACTAAATGGACATTTAGTCATTTGGCAAAGCGGTAGTGGGATATTTACTCAACTGCTACAGAGACACTTGAATTTACTTTATCTTTTCCATTGTATGACACTTTGTAATTCTGAACTTCTACTAATGCATTCCTATTCACTTTCGTTACTTTGCATATGATCATTTTATAAAAAATGTTAGCACAGTAATAACAATTGCATAAACGTACATTGCATCTCTGATAGGAAGATTTCTGCTGCCGTATCTGAGAGCTTATGACAGTTATTCAGTGACAACTTTGTTAACTGATTAGTGATGTATTTTCATTGCGCGTTAATACATACCAGTCAAACTAACAAAACTGAATCTGCTCGGTGACTGTGTGACGTGTCTCTACTTTCCTGCTGCTACACTACGCTTTAGCATGTCACAGAGAAGCATTTAAGTGGTTTTATCTCGAAGCTAAAACAAATAAACACGCTGTAACTTCAGGAAATGTGCTCGTTGTTTCTTGCTTGTGGCCCCTTTCCACTTGCTCTCAGTCAGTCCGCCTAATGATGATATTTTTAAAGAAACAAACTTAAGAGAATGTAGGGAAATGAAAGGAACTGGAATCTCATTTATGTCTGCACACCATAAAAAAGTTTTGAAAGAAAGTTTTAAAAACGGAATTATTAACATGCATAAACTTTTAATAAAAAACACAAACTGTGTTGAAATAAAACGTCTTTACATGCAAATAAATTGTGTTGTGTGCTATATTGAGTTTTACAATAGAACTGTCCTACAGTAATATTCTGAGTGATAAACATTTTGATCACTTTTATGAGCTAAATCTGTACTATTGTGGATACCTGGCAGCCTCACCCACAAAATGAGAAGTCTAAACAGTTTGGAAAGTGCTAAATAAAGATGAAAATAAATGCAAAATGAATCACAATTGACATGCATTCCAGAGATTTAAGTTAATTTTACTTTCATTTAAAAGGTGATTACACCCCAAGTGATTTAGTTTTTTTGCTTCACTCTAGTATAGTTTAGCTTGTGTTTTGAGATGTTACCGTCACCATACAGAAATGCATTTAGTTTGTGATAAAGTGATAAAGTTCTGAGTACCTCCTCCACCACTAAGCAACGTTTAATGCCTTATGTTGTGTTCTTCTTCCCTATATGTAGCTGGATCATCACCTTCTTCCTTCACGTTGCCTAAAGCCAACACTCTGAATACTTCCATTCCCACCAACTCCTATTACCCAGGTAAACATACACGGTTTCCCCACACTCCTCCAGTGCTTACCATATTAGCAGTGTGAAGTCAGAATGTGTGAAATGCAATCATTATGAAACCTGCAAAAGTGTCAGGATAAAATAATAACAATATTTTAGTTTAATATTCTTTGTGACATCTCTTTTTATGTACAGTAAATTACAGACTCTTGCTGTAATAATTGCTTTGGTATCCGCTTTAGAAATTACAAAGTGATTTCACAATGAGAAGGTAAATAAATTGACTTTAGATGGGTTTGCACACTCTGCTACATCTCCAGTATAGCAGAAAGTGTTTTTTTTATCACTTTGCCAAGATGGAATTATGCTGTTCAGTTATGACTTCCAATTTCTCCAAATAATCCATAATTGTATGTCTTATGTAATCAGACCACAGCTCATTGATTAGATGGAGTAAAGGCCAGTTAGATTTATTATCAACTTAACTTAATGTATAATTAGCTCTTCCACAAAATGTGATAAGTTTCTTGTTATGATGCTTGGCAAGAAAACATTTGTTGGTTTTATTGAAGTTTCTTGAATTCTTTTATTTACTGCACCTCTCTTTCCTCCTCCATCTTCTGCACTTGTTATGGGGGTATGAGCAGATCCCTTTGTGCCAACCGCTATCTTAGGTGAGACACATTTTCTTTTCCTCTTGGTGATGATTATTTATTCTTACTTCAGTGTTAAAGAAAATTACAGTGCATTGCATTCATAAGATGGCTGTTTGAAGACTTAACTGTGAGGACACAAAAGCACAGATTTCTGTCTCATTTTTGGTTTAGTTGGCTCTTTTTACTAAAAATGGCTTCCTCACCTCCATACCTGCCTGCTGCTTCTCCCCCTTTCCTCCTCCTCTCCCCTCTCTTCCTTCCCTTTTCCTCTCCCTCCCTGTCAAATGAGGGGCTCTCCTGGGCTGAGGCTGGCTTCACTCCATCCCATCCGCATTGCGTGTCGTGCGTGTGATGTCACATACGTGTTTGACCTCTCATATGCATGGACAGACATGTGGACCGGATGTGGGGGAGTGTCTTTGGGGGGGGGGGCATACGTGCTAAGGCTACAGCATGCTGAAGCCACAGCAGCTGCACTGAGACACAAACACAAACCAAACTGCGTGAGAGGTAGACAGAAAAACTCTCTCTTAGCCCCCCTCAGCAAAAGTTTCTTAACTGGGGTGCGTTCGGTCTGAACACTTTAAGTCTAGCATTAGGCATGCTGCCCTCCCCTCCCTCCCCCTCTCTCCTCACTACGCATTTAACTCCCCTCCCTCCCTCCTAAACAACAACCTTTTCTATTATTCTTTTTAATGTCGCTCCCCCTGCCCTTGGCTAACTGCTAGTGACCTACTTGTTTTTGTTTTGGTTTACTCATCCTGTTCAGTGATAAAATATAATTATAGAAAAGCATTTTGTTCTTCTGTTAATTATTACTGGCCTTTGTTGAATACATGTATGCAGAGTAGCCCAAAGTGCTGCGTCTTATACGGGAAGATGCTTTTCTATCAGCGGAGCACATAATGTAGCTACTAAGTGGGACACTAGACCTGTAATAATTTAATACTCAAGGCTAAGAAGAAAGATGAAATAAGCTTCAGCAGCTTCACAAGCATCGTAAAATGCATTTTTAAATACAAAACTTACAACTTGGGTGTTTTTTTTTATTTTCACATCAGTGCAACTTAAAGCAGTGTCTTGCACCATCGCTGTTGTGACAGCTGCTTCTGTTAGTTTCACATTTAATGAAGCATGAAACAATTAACATGAAATTACTGCAGCCGGAAAAGTTTACATGCTTTCACCTGTGACACTTCCAGTCACAGCATTGTCTCATCAGTTGATGTTAATGATCAAAACTGATTAGATCTACTAACTAGTAACGTTTTAGATTTCATCGCACACGCTTTAACAGAAATGGTATAAACACAGGTGTCACCACTAGCAAATGCAAATATAATTACAGCAATTACAGAAAAAAAATTAAAAATGTCAGAATACTCAAAAAAATAATTGGCTTCATTAGAATATGCAGGTCACAGATCTAAAACAATTCCAGCTCCTTCCAAACACGATCAGTATTTCACCATTATTTTCTCCCTTGAAATCCATGACTTCCTTGTTTTGTTCTTTTACTTTTGTCTTGCACTGTTGAAATTGCCCCATCATCCACTCAGCATCCCCCCTTGACTAGGCTTTCTACTTAGGCAGTTTGGACTGAGAAGGCATGTGATCTTGCCCTTTAGCGTAGCTCTAAAACACTACTGTAACAGGTTCTCATGCTGTATTGTTGCTTATCCCCTCTCTCCTCTCTCTTCTCCTCTCTTTCTCTTTACATACGTAACCTCTTATGTATCTGCTATCTAAAAAGTGCCCATTAATGGTAAGTTTTCCCAAGTGGGCCCTGGGTTGGGGGAAGGAGGTGGTGTTTACTCAGAAAGCAAGCTGACAGTGAGAGGCTGCTTCTGACATGGACATTACGACATTTATTGCATGACCAGTGAACATGTTAGCATCTCACCACCCTCCGTGCCACCAAGCCACCATTAGCCTAGCATGGTCAAAGAACGTACAGTGCCCCATGGCAGCATCACCCCATGCATTCTCCTCCCATCTCCTCTTCCCTCTTGGGTTGTTTTTTCTTTCTTTTTAGGTTTAATTTTTTTTTTTGTTTGTTTTTTTCATTTTTCGGGGAAGGACGGGTGGCGGGGGTTGAATCCACGCTGTGTCTGTGTGATGCTTCCGACGGTGCCTGCTGCAACATGCTCACTGTGGCCCACCGCACCCCCTCACATCCTCCTCCTCCATGTTTCTGGACACCCTCCATCGTCTGCTGGCTCCCCACAGCATCTGTGCCTCATGTCTGCCACTGCATTACAGTATGAAAGAGCTGGATTGGGCTACCGCTCTCAAAACGAGCTGCAGCCCAAACCAACATACTGCACTGCCGTTAAGGAAGTAAACTTGTTGTTTTACAGCATCTTCATGTGGAATTTTACGATCGCTCTTTACTGTTTCTCGCAGTTGAGGGCCACTGGTGCATTGTATTCTGACAGTAGCCATATGAAATGCTTGTAGTTTAAGTGCTTTACTTAGAGAGCCTCCTATTAAATGGCTATACGCTGCCATACAGTACAGCAGGCCTGTGATATTAAATATTGTCCAGCCGCACACTGAAACAGATGGACCTGAACCTTCCCACCACATGACTCATCCTATTACTCAATGATGTTGTGTTGTTGTGACCATCCATAACAAACAGATTACTAGTTGAGAGTTGTTTGTCAATCTGGAGGGTGGTGACATAATGCTTAACAGTAAATGAGATAATGTGCCATCTGTTAATGGAACAGTTGTAAGTGAGATACGAACTGGTGTGACAACACCTAGTCTACTTAACTCAGTTCATATGTAAACTCCAAATAAAATTCAGTGTCGTTTACTGCTTAAAGCACTATGTCACCCATATTTATCTTTATACAGTCTACTTATAAATCATGTGTGGTTAGCTCCCGCTCCATCCTGACCTACCCTGGCCTCTCCCTGTGTTTGTGTCCCACAGATGAGAGCCAGAACATGGGCAGCGACACCAGCAGCCTGGTGCAGTCTCACACTCACTCTTTAAGGAAGCGGGAGCCTGTTGATGTGCCGTATCAAACGGGTCAGCTGCACCCGGCGATCCGCGTGGCAGACCTCCTTCAGCACATCACCCAGATGAAGTGCGCCGAGGGCTACGGCTTCAAGGAGGAGTACGAGGTAGTGCATAACCCAGCTGCCATCCCCCATTATGAAGGTTGAAAGCACAAATAAAGCCCGGTGACAGACTTGTAACTTCTCCACTGAGATTCTTGTGTGGAAATGTTTGAGTCTTAACACGTGGCTTCCTTCGTGTCATGGTGTAAAGCCCCATGCCTCTTTCTCTGTATCTGTCTCTCTCTCTTTCTGTCTGTCTCTCTTTCTGTTTTGCACTGCACAGCAGAACTGTTTTGTTACTCCCCAGATGCACTTTTATGATAAATTGTTAATGTACCCCGTCTCAGCGTGTTTACAGTGTGATTCATTTTGTTGTTCATCTGTTCCTTGTTGTTAGCAGCAATTGTGCATTTTTGTGTGTGTGTGTGT
>JAUBNQ010000009.1:16720345-16731082 GCA_032353495.1 Ctenopoma kingsleyae
TGTGTGTGTGTGTGTTTGTGTCAAATGTGCTGTCCCACTTCCCCTTGGAGACTCATGCTATATAGACCAGTGTGAAATGCATTAAAATCCCCCACACTCTCAAAAAAATGTGGTCCCCCCTGTCTGAATCGGGTTCGATTAGGCTCCAACGATGGCAACCTGCTGCTCTCATAAGACTGTTGACACACAGCAGCAGTCATAATCTGACACCGTTCCTCTCGCTGACACCAAAACAAAAGATTGTGCCCCAGAAGAGCATCACTCTCATTTCCTCTCATTAGTGTGGGAGGCTGGCAGGCCTTGGCAGCGCTCCAGCCTCCTTGCTGTCCCTCAGCACCACACCAGTCGGCCTCATCTCACCCTGATGCCAGACGGTAACAGACTGGCTTCAAGCTATACTTTTTAAATATTTCCTTTTGAGTAACTAATCTGTATCGCTTCAGCCTTTCGATCTGACTTCACGCTGGCCCTTTTCACCGATAGTACTGCCACTTTTATATACGTACATGTTCTGTCTTTCTTTATCACCTTTCCTCATCCTTGTCCTTCCTGCTCTTTAACTTTCTCCGTCTTCGCAGCTTATTTCCTTTGCTTCCTGTCTTGCTTCATCTCTTCTTCTGCAACTTACTTATCTACACCTCCCACATTCTTTCCTTGCTTTAGTTTCTCTCTCTTCATCTCCCTCCCTGCTTAGTTCTATGTGTGGGCCAGATATATCAGTAATTAAGTCCCCGGTTTCCCTTCATAACTGCAGAATTAAATAATGCAACCACCCATTCCTACCTGCGGCATCAGATCATTGAGGGGCTGGAGTGCTTAGGGCCGCCCTCTGGGTCTACTCCATTATGGAAAAAGGTGTTTTGGGTTCACACAGCTGGCATTGCACAGGTGCGTGACAGTCAATCAAAAGGAAGTAATGTCGCAAGGAACAACTGTCCCCTGTCCCCACACCCTCACCTAGCTGTCCACAGCCTGCTGCAAAAACAGCCTATTGGATGGTTAAAGTGTGCAACGGAGCTCATTCTCACTTGGCTAGAGCGATTCATTTGTATGTTGTGCTGTCTCCTCTATATCAATCTGTCTTAAGGTTAATGCCCTTTTTAACCGTTTATTTTTGATGATGAGATTGGAGCCTAGTGCACCTCTAAACCTGTTGACTTACACTGTACTATATCTCTCTCTGACCCATGCTTCTTGTTATTCTGTACGTTAACTTTGGATCAGATAAACGAGGTAAGCCAATACTTTTGGTTATTTGTGAGTTTCTTAGACTTGTAGATGATATCGCAAACCTGACAGATTGATGGCGCTTGTTGGCTATAAGTTTGAGCCCAGTGGCTTTATAACTGCTCACATATATGGTCTAGTCTGAAAAGGGCATTTACCAACAGAAGCTATGCACAGTTACCAAAGCATCTGACAGTGCGCAGACGAAAAAATATGTGAAACCGTGACATTTTCCTTTGTATCACAAAATGTTTTTTCATAATCTGTTTAATTATGTTGCTTAATAAAGCTTTTCAAAAGCATATGTGCTAAATTGTTAAGTTGGAATAATCTAATAGACAATAACTCAAGCTTGCAATTGACAGTTGAGGTCTGGGTTAACAGATGTGTTAGTGTGTTTCATTCATCACACAGCCAAACCAATCAAGTGCCAAAGTTAATTTACAAATTGATAAAACAGATAACTGGTAATTGGAAAACACATTGAAAAGAATGCTACACAACACTTCACACTTTCCAAACTCACATTGTGTACTTTGAAAAAGCTTTATAAAGCCATGTTTGATACATAGAAAAGTATTTGCATGACCACATTCCTCTGCACGTTGGCACAGTTTGAGTGAGCAAACAGAAAGCGGAAAAGACATCTTTGTAAATGTTGTGTTGTCATTTGTATTTCACTTGTTTTCAGCTATGTGAGGGGAAATGCGGAGCATCTAGTCGACTGTAAGAATCCTGAAACACAAATGAACACTAGTCGAATTGAATGAGTCTCCTTTTCTCACGCAGTAAAAGATTCATTAATACAAGAGCAATTCATTTAACAATTCTGCTTGTTTGTGTTACCTTTCTTTGTATTTTTTTATTTTTTACTTTGCCATGGTGTGTATGTCAAGTACTCAGTTGTTGTTTCATGTAGCTTTTCCCATAGTGATTGTACTGTATGTAGAGAAAGTACTGTGCCTTACACTTCTCACGAACAAAGAAACAGCACAGCAGACTAACTGTGCAGGGATTGGAGTACAGCAGGTAGCCTGTAATTAAAAACACTGGATCTGGGCCAATGGGAATTATTTGAGGATGGTGGAAAAACTACCAGCAGATGCACTGAAGTAAAACACATCACATACCTTTGCTACTAAATAGTTTTTACACGTGGAGCCATCCGTTGTTTTTCAGTCAGTGTCTGATGAATTTCAGGAAGCCAATTACTCCCTACGTGGGTGTATAGCCCCTATCTCTTGGGACACTAACTACTTTATCACCATAATTTGTTTTTCCTGAATTCAAGATTCAAACAGCTTGAGAAATGACATTATGAGACAGACGGAGTCACTCAGTATAAGACAGAACTATTATAAAGTTGCCACGTAACACCTTTTGGCTTAAAGATGATTTGTTTTAAGATGCTTGATGTTAGACCTGTATCCTTCAGGGTGATAGAGAAAATGACGTTGGCCTGTGCATTTACTCAAGGCGTACTGCCACAGGGGGAGAGGCCTATATAATCGATCTCTGAGACATGCTTCCATCTTCACGGGAAGGATGGGACACCTTTTTAGCATATTAAACCTGTTTCTCAGCTAAATCACTAATCCTTAGGCCTTAATACAGAAATATGTCCTTGTGTGGTGTCTGAACGGTCTTTATTTGCTAGACAAACGGCCTGGTGCCTGCCACAGTGCTGAGATGGATTAAACTATCAAGTCCTAGAGCAGTGATGATTGAAGACAGTACGTCCGGCTCTGTCAGACTGGCTAGCCAGTTTAACCTCCGATAAATGCTCTCAGACCTCTATTTGCAGATGCTCTGCATTCTAATGTATTAGCTGACTTGGCAAATGTGCATAAGTGATCAAAAAAGCCAGAACAATGGCATGTTTTTGTCCCGGCTAGTCTGCTTGGAGCCAGCCCCACCCGAACAGCGGCGGGCTGGCAGTGGAAATGTATTTTCATAATTTGGCTTAATTGTGCCTGGTGTGCCATCAGAATGGAAATCTCCCCAGCGAGAGATGATAAATATTTCATGAAGGTAATCTGAGCGGAGCAGTTTTGATCCACAGACGATGAGCTGGCTTTATTTTTTCCCATAACGAGCTGATTGAGTCCTTCAGATGAGGCAGACAGACAGCCGCCGCGGTGGCTCCGCCCGGCAGAGCGGCGCAGGGGGAGAGGTTTGAGTGTGACACCCGCCGCCTCTGCCCTAATGGCACTTTCTGTTTGACACAGCTCCCCAGGATCCACCATCCTCCCTGTGTTTCATGTCTTATAATGATGTGAATACGTATACAGTATCTCTCACTGTGTCTGTCTTTTTGATGCTGATGTTCTGTCCTGTTCTTTAGCTTGGTTATCATTTAGAGTGCTCACACATGACATAATATTACAACCCCCCCCCTTTTTTGTGTTCTCTGTTTTCTCTTTTTTCAGAGCTTTTTTGAAGGACAGTCAGCACCATGGGATTCTGCCAAGAAGGATGAGAACCGCATGAAGAACCGATACGGGAATATTATTGCATGTGTGTACAAAGCACCTCGTCAGCGCTCATGAATTTTTGTGTGCCAGTCCCATTCGTCTGTCTGATTTATTGGCCAGGCTTGTGACTTTGGATAACTGTAAGCTGCTCAAACAGAGTTTTATTATCAGCCAACGAGAGCAGCTTTGACCTTTCCAGTCTACTTTTATATTCATCTTCCTGTGTGTGTTTTTTTCAGTCGTGAGAAATAAGCTGTGCAGCATATGGCACATAACATGTAGCCTCAGCAATGTTTATAGGAAGGATTTTACATTTAAATATTATTACCTATTTAGACTTGAGAGGAGCAGCGATGTAAAGGTGCCCATTAATGTTGATTGGAAACATCATTTCAACCTTAAACTTAAACCACGATTATTACTCTAGAACTTATGGTGATAAAGAATTGATATGTAAATGTGCATTAAGCTTTCAAGCTTTGAAAATTGAGCAGGTCTTACAACTAGAAAGGTCAATATCTTCCAAAAATACACTTTATTATATAGTTTCTTATAGCAAGGTTCTAAATGGGCAGCAGCATTGTTCTATTTGTCATAGATGCTCAGTCACATGACATATGCTCTAGCTGCTCATTAGATGTGTTGCATTTCTGCAACTTCATATTCATTTGTTCCCTGTTATGGTACCAGTCTGGCCATTCTTCCGATCTTCCATCAACACTCTCTCTCTTTTATCCTTTTTGTGTTTTACTGTCTGTTTCTCTGTCCGTCTCCCACTTTTACTCTCCTGATGCCCTCATTAATATGATTAATTCAATGCTGGTTTCTTTCTTTCTGCCTCTCTTCCAGATGATCACTCCCGTGTCAGGCTGCAGGCCCTGGAGGGGGAACAGAGCTCCGATTACATTAATGCAAATTACGTTGATGTAAGTACACACACCAGCCAGCGCCACCAACACAAAGGTCACTGCGCTTCCTCTCGGGGAGAGAGAGGGCGCTGGTGCCGCCGTCGCAGGGGGCCTTAGGGACAAAGCAGCCCCTGCTGTCTGCCCATCACGTGCAGACACACACACAAACAGAAACCCTCACACACCCACATACATGTTGCCTTTATATTCAGCTTTAAAGGGCTGCTGCATCACTCTATTGGATATATTAAGAGGAATGAAGATCAGAGGCTGACAGCGCTGGGAGAGAGAAAAGGCAAACCAGCACACAGGGGAAACTGAGGTTATAGCTTTGGACTTTGCTTTGAGCAACAGCATGAACACATTTTGAGAACCAAAAATGAGAAAACAAAGGGGGGAGGCTTCATGGATGATTAATTAGCGAAGTTATGAGGATGGATCAAACTGAAACAAGAGTACAAGATAGACAAAGAGAGCACAGTATGTTGCCTTGAACATCACAGTTAGAAACCATAAAGATATTCAGATAAAATAAGGCAAAGGTCATTAGTATGACTACAATAATAGCTGTATAGCTTTATTACTTTACTAAAAGTTTGAAAATTTTTATCTATCAAGTTAGATTTAACAACTCCTGATATTTAAAACCGACCATGATCAGGATTTAGTTAACTGTAGATAATCAGCATTAACAGGATGCAAACTGTAGTATGTGGTGTCAAAGTTAGATGCTGTATTACACTCATGGTCTTCCAGAGATGTTTAGCAGCACAGTAAGAAAGTCACACTACTGCCCCCTTTGCTTCTACTAGAGGACAATCATTACACATTATTTTAAAAGGTCAGTGGTCAAGAAATGCAAGCACGCTGCATGACATTTTACACTTAAAAAAAAACCAAGCAGTGTTTTTTCTGTTGGTGACAGTTGAAAGATTACGAAGGTGTATGTCAGCATCTCTCTGTTTCACATCCACATAAAGCAGCTTCCTGTTCCAATGCTGTTAGGCACTGAGCAACTCTCATGGACACACTGGGGAATCAAAATAGACACAGCAGTTACAGACAGAGGTTTAGTTATACTTCTTACCACAGGAGAGTACTTGCAGCACTGCTTTTACATGCACTTGAGTTACTTAGCATAGTGTTACAGTAAGTAAAAGTGATTAAAAAGTGGCGTGAGACGTGTCTCCTGTTGAAAACAGATCTAACTCACTTAGCTCACACACTATACTGTAGGACCTCCTGATCTGACCTGATTTGCTGTTAATAGCAGTGTTAGTTGCAGGATGTGACCAATAACAGCAGCTCATTGGCCTCTTTGAGCAGATGCTTCCACTCCATGTGTAATGGGGCTGGTGATGTACCTGACTCCCTAAGTGGTTTTCTGCAGAGGAGAGAACTCTCCGTCTCCCATCTTCTCTTCCCCCGCCCCTCTAATGTGGTAATTTGTAATCTCTTGTTACGCCTTCAAACATAAATTCATAATGCAAGGTGTGCCATGGCAAATGCAGGGGGCTTAAATTATTTACCTTTCCCACTATCCAGTTTATGGCCCATTATGCTGCGAAAAGGTGCTCTGCGGAGAAGACTCTCACAATAGAGAGGGCCCCATTATAAGATAAGAATATACGCATATTAAAGAAGGCCCTGATTGAAAAGGATTTCCACTGCTCTGCCAGCTCCATTGGAAATGTACTTAGTAGAAATGCAGGCAGATGGGTAATGATGTTTTTGCTCTTCAGAAAGCTTTTTAACCCATCTAAAAGCTTGTCCTGCCCAATAAACTCTTATGTGTAGAACATTTCCCACAGTGTTTGTTATTGTACTCCATTATACTGCCGATTATTTTGAGTCATGTACGAGTAAGCAGAGCCAGTCGGGTATGTTTGGTTTCTGCACAGCTGATTGAGTATTTTCATAAACATTTAGGAGCCAAGCAAACATAGTGTAATGGCCTGTATAGAGTGATGTTTGTGTGCACTGAAAGGCTTTCTGGGTGAAGGCCGAAGTGATGCAGTGGTTTACTAAAACTGCAAGCAAGCTCAGAAATCAAGTCAACTCTGGCTCCAAAAGGTTCATGTTCATTTACAGCTACTTTGCAACACCAGATATACTTTGTAGATAACATAAAACAGTCCAGAATATATTTTTTTATTAATGCAACAAGAACACATTTATATTGGACATAACTACTTATTTTCAGTGCAGATGGATTACACCATAAAGATCTGCAAAACTTTCACTGTTAAAATTTCATTTGTTGTTGGTTGCAATAGTTGGTCCTGGCAACTAAAACATAACATATACACTCACTGGCCACTTTATTAGGTGCACCTGTACAATCAAATGCAATTCGATACAGCAGCTCTGCTATGAAATCTATTTTTACAAGGCTGTAATTTCTCAGTTTTTAAGTTTAAATTCAACCAAATGTTTATTATTTAAGTCATAGTGGATCGTAGAATCATTTGCCCCTTCATGTATGTTAATGGGATTGTACAGGTGGACCTAATAAAGTGACCAGTGAGTGTACTGTTGGTTTTGTTTAGGCAACTCTAATCACTTGGTCAAGGTTATGAAAATATTTTGGTTCACACTCATATGAGGAATAAGATGGGATATGTTGACATTTTCAGTATTTAACCAAAACCATGAAGGTTCTCTGATGTTAACTAGGTGCTTTTGTAGGTTACAACTAACCACACATAGGACACAGGACACAAACCTTTGTGTTGCGCTTTTCAGACATTCATCCTCTTACGGGGTTAATCCAGCATTGAACCCTGGGGCAAAATGAGCAGTAGGCCTCTGCTGACCCACCGCTTATGGTGACATGGTAAAACACATTTTTTACTGAAGAATGTGTTCTGTGTACCTGTTTCTCACAGCAAACTCTCCTGCATCAGTTTCTTGAACATTCTTGTCACAGGTTATGGAGAGAACAGATATGAGCAAATTTTGTCTTTCTTTTATTGATCAATTTGAAGGAAAAATCAGATGAAACTAAGAAAATAAAAATAAAATAGAAATGCAAGCAGAACAGGAAAATGTACATATTTCATCATACAATTCATCTTGGGATCCATGGCTATTTAAAATGTACAGACAAGGCAGTCGAATAAAGCAGAACCCACCTTAAGGCCCTTATTATTTCAGTTGTTAATGTGCTTGTTAGGCTTTTTACAGTGAATAAAATTTACCAGAATACACTGACATACAAACCTTTGGCTTTTCCCTGAAGGTCTGGAGCCTCAGGGCAGTTGCTCACTTTGCCCTGTTTATAATCTGGCCTTCTCTATGACATTTGTGTAAAACAGCATGTACTATGACGCTACGCTTTCTGCGCTGGAAATAAAGCCATCACTTAACTCTGTTTTCTCCTAAATGTATTTGGCAAAGCAAATAAGTCGTATAAATGTAAATGTATTTTCCAGGTGATATGGTTTGGATCCCAGATTTGCTAATGATATTCAGACTGAAAATACAAATTCATGGCCTCAGGCAAAAACACTTCATGCTGCAAATATTAAACTTTCTAGAAAGAATTATTATTGTAATAAGCAATGCAGCAAAATGCAAAGAGCATAACACATATTTAATATCCCTTTAGTAATTTACACAACCCCACTAACAAAGTCTGTTCAATTAGTAATTTCAACACTGACATTTCTGCATTTATTTCTTTGTGTTGATGATGAAGACACTCTCTTGTGTACCTAATGTAACACACTTGTAAAAAGCAAAGTCCATTTATAGTAAGCTCTACTCACCTGACAGTCACTGTCAGGGCCCTCTTTTCGTTCTGCCTCTTCCTCCCTAATCCGACGGCGTACAGGGCCCCCACTTTACTTGACAGAACATACATGAAAGCACAAACAAATCTCCTCCTCAGTCCAGAGATAAAGAAGTCATTAAAAATGGAGGACAGTTGAATAGCTGAAGGAACCCTGTGAAAGAGGGAGAGAGTGAAGAAAATATCCTTTGTGTCTTTCTCCCTTCATTGGAGGAGCGTTAATCACAGTCCAAGTTAAATTGAATATGAGTGAGATAAGCCGAGCAGCAGGAGTGGGGTTGGTGGGTGGGGGGATGGGGGGAGACAATCAAGAGGAGGCAGGGCCGCGGAAGAGCCTTTAAGTCCTAATGTTTTGTTTCCTGCCTCATATCTCCAGAGAGAAGACAAGGAATTGGACAAATAAAACTTGAAGGGATTAGAGTAATCCGTGAGACTAGGGGCCTGTTGTGAAGATCAGTGCTGTTAGTTGTATCTTGGGGATTATCAACACTTTGGCTGCTCACTCCAGAGGTGCGCTGCATATAGAGTGTGTGATGGAAAGTGTTTATGCTGCTTGTATCCAGCAGCATCTATCATGAGATTTCAGTCAAGCACTCTCCCCACTCGGTCGCATGTTGGAATAGAGAGCTAAATGAGTGTACAGTAGCAAACAGCTGGCAGTGTGACTGTGCATGGTATTTCCTGAGAGCAGAAAACAAATTACTCAAACAGTTCCTCTTAAGGTGGAGCAGCAGTGCACTAAGAGTTTGTTTTTGCTGCAGGAACATGGGACACCTGAAACAGTAACAGCTGTTAAGTGGTATTATGTATAGTTTCAGCGATGTACGTAAAGTGTTTTTCTTTGTAAGTTTGTGATGTATAAATAAATTGAGTTGGAGTGCAAAGGTCAGCATCCATTGTCATAAAATACTCAAACACGCTGTATGTTTTCTGAGAGATACTGCCTGGTGACAGCTGGTCTTTTACAAAGAAAGTGACTCTCACGTTCTTTTCTCCCACTTTTGTTCCCTTTGTTTGCAGGGCTATCACAGGCCAAATCACTACATCGCCACTCAAGGTAAGAATAAAACTTTCTAAAAATTGCAAGGCACTCGGGGTTGGAATGTGTGGGCGGTGAGAATTTAAGGCTGTCTGTTTGTTTGGGGGGGATGGATGTGTGCATGTGTTCATGAATATCTCCCCGAACATCCCCGTCGTTGTTTACATACGCTCTTGCAAACTAGTCTTTGATGCTCAGTCGAGTGTGTGTTTGGGGAATCTGGCACCGCTCAGTGTGTGTACACACAAACACACACACACACCTACCAATACTTGCACACCTCAGAGCAGGCAGAGCAGCACGTTTTCTCTCAGTCTCTTTCCTCTTTCCTTCCATCAGTGGTGTGGGAGCGATTAATCAGGCAGTCTGGGAGAAAGCTGAATAAATAAATGGATTAGCTGACATGTACAGGAACATTTTGTCACTGTGTTAATCTGGCCGGCAGATTTGCAGTCGAGGAGCACTTACCATGACCCCAGAGGTTAAGTCTGATTGATGGTTAATTGTTATGAATTTTGCGTAGAGAGCCTCACTCCCACACGAGGGCTTCATGCATGGGGATTTTGCGCACCACTTTAGAAAAAAAAAAAATCAGTGGAGGGGAAAAAAAAAAGGAAGAGGCGTTTTTGCGAAGAGGCCTTAATGGATTCACAATCTGCTTTGGCGGAGCTGGGAGTTGCATAATTACCTGTTTATTAGTGCATTGCCTCTCTTCCTCAGTGTCTCAATTAAAACAACCCTCTGTTTGCTCTTACTTCAGAAAGAGCATACCAATCAGGCAGTGGCCCCTCAGTTTGTCTGTCTCCCTCTATGTACAGCACTGGCATATACTGACCACCAAGTCACACACTCCAAATTAACCACTCTGTCAAGTGCCGACTGTCTCCTGCGGGGCTTCAGTTGCTTTAGGAGGCACATTAACTATGAAAGGATTTCAACTGGATTATTATGACTTCTATAATTGTCGTATAGTCATTAACAGCATTCCATATTTCATTTAAAAATATGCATACGGAGATCAGCAGTCAAAGAAATATTGCAAACAGAAGCCCTCTCTAAGATGAAACGCTTGAAAAGCTAAACGTGTTTCCATTCAAGTTAATTAGCCCCTGTTTTCTCATTCAGTTTGCATAATAAGTCCTCATTTTCCATCGACTGTATCACAAGCACGATAAGGCTTTTCACTGTGTAGAGCCATCCAGTATGAAAGACTGGAAGCGTGTGTGTGTGTGTGTGTGTACGTGGAAACATCTGTATTCTCTGGGAGAGCAGGGCCTTTTATAATTCATCATCAGC
>JAUBNQ010000009.1:16744946-16759203 GCA_032353495.1 Ctenopoma kingsleyae
TGTGTGTGTGTGTGTGTGTGTGTGTGTGTGTGTGTGTGTGTGTGTGTGTGTGTGTGTGTGTGTGTGTGTGTATGTGCTTCCACTAGTAGTCTGGTTTAGTGCAGTGAGGCTGGCAGTGTGCTCTGCAGGTGCATGTTCTTAACTGGGCTTTCTCTCCTGAGGAGCGGAAATAGGGAGATTTTGCAGCTTTTATGAGGCTGTTCAGGGCTTTATTTCTCAGTCTGTACTTTTCAACACTGTTGCCAGGGCTGTCAGTAACACTGTCTACCAATAATTTATTCTCAATACTTTTTATTAGAGTTGATTGTATCCTCTGTAAACTGTCCAAAATGCTAAAAAAAAATACTCATCAGAAGTTCTTCAGAGCCCAAGGTGACATTTTAAATAACTTGCCGTGTTCAGTGAATGTGTGTCAAGTGTTCAGTGAATTAGCTGTTGAAATAATTAGCCAAACAAAATAGATAAGTGTTTGAAATATTAGTAGATAGCTTTATTTAAATAATTCACCTTTCTCTCTTTTGCCTTATGTCCTTAAAGTTGAATCAGTTTAGTTTGGATTTTGAAACTAATGAATCATCGTCCATTTTCTTTGTTTTCCTTGTGTGTCTTTCTTTGTTGTGTGTGTGTGTGTGTGTGTGTGTTTGTGTGTACACTCGTGTACCTGCATGTCGCTGTGTGTGTGCATGTTTGTACGTGCCTATTTTGTTTAGCTGTGCCCACAGTACTGGCCAGAAAATGGAGTCCACCGGCACGGACCCATCCAAGTGGAATTCGTCTCTGCCGACTTGGAGGAGGACATCATCAGCAGAATATTTCGGATCTACAACGCTGCACGGGTACGGTGACACAGTGGGGTCATGCTTCAAACAGAAAGTTGTTTGTTTAGGGGAAAAAAGGGCAAGTAGTGCATTTGTCTGAGCGGGTTTGACAAGTAGTTTTTCTGCTCCGTTGCCCATTTTTTGTAACTTTTGTAACGTGTTTGTCTTCCCTGCAGTGATCACAACAGCCAATTTATTCTGTGACTGCACACCTCACACGTCCCACTCATATGCAGGCCTGTCCATTCAAGCTGTGCAGAAGCAGTCATTCTGTTCTTTAACTATGCCACTGCACCTGTGATTGGACCGAGGTGTGATTGCCACAAGTCATGTCTTTTAGACAACTTGCAAAAATGTTCACATGTACTGCAGTTAAAATAGTATAAGTCAAGCCAAACTCTCTGAGTTTCCCATCAATCAACACCTTTAGGGTAGAGCAGGAGTCTGTCACCCAAATTACAAAATAAAAGACATGTTCTCATTTTCAACTGTGTAACAGTCACACAGGCGCTTTTTAAATTAAATTACACCAAAGTTTTACACCAAATTATAGATTGTTTTCTGATTTAAAATACTGTATTGTTTTGCTTTCAGGTCTCCAAAAAGTATTCAAATTAAACATTTAGAGAAAAATCCCTTTTTTTTTTTAAATGATCATTTCAATTCAATTGAATTCATTGATCACAACCCATACACATAATGAACCTGTAATAAGTGATTGTGCGTGCAGTGGACGTTCATCATTTTAAAGTAAATAAGTCACAAAGTGAAATATTGTAGATTTCTTTCTTATGATTTAATCATCCCTTTCAAATAACACAAAAAAAGTTGTGAAACTATTTTTATTGAAACTATTGATAATGATAAAAGTCTTTGACACTACAGATTTCTTTTTGGAAATTTGGGTGAACTGACCCATAAACATTGAGCTACCAGGCATCTCTGTATAGAAACTGTTCTGACCATGACGACGTTGCCTGCGGTCACCTGCATAAGCTTCTTACACCAACAGTCTGCCCACAGTCATCAGTCACTCGTCACAGTTATATTTGGCTGGCAGAGGCATCACCAGCATGTTAAGTACAATACAGTCTAATCATACATGATCACTGACAAGTGTTATTGATTTATATGTCTGATCGTGATGTAGAGAGTCTGTATCTGAGGTTGCTTAAGTATCTGTCTCTAGACGCAGCTGTGCTCATCTATCAAACCTCTATCTGCTCGTTCATCTTTTCAGTGGCTCCTCATGTCCTTATCCATCTCTTGTCCTACTTGTCACCATCAAGGCTTAGCTTAGCCCTGCATCTTTACAGTCAGATTGCATCGTTGTGCAGAAGCACTTGTGCGTATTAACCTGGGATAACCCGTGTGTTCTTCCCCTCCAGCCTCAGGACGGCTACCGGATGGTGCAGCAGTTCCAGTTCCTGGGCTGGCCCATGTACAGAGACACGCCCATGTCCAAACGCTCCTTCCTCAAACTGATTCGACAGGTGGACAAGTGGCAGGAGGAGTACGACGGGGGCGAGGGGCGCACTGTGGTCCACTGTTTGTAAGTTTTCCCAACAATCAGTGAAGGAGGAGGTTCATTCAATGCTGGCATTAAAAATGGAACATCTCCACCTACTGACTGAATAGCTTTACTGCATCAATAAAATTTTGGAAGCCTTCAGCCCTCTATGCTTTACTGTCGAGTATAATCTTTCTATTGCAAACCATGAATGGATTCATGAACGAACCTGTCTGGCTCAGGCCCAGAGAAGAAACGCGTGTTCAGATTCTGAAAGTTGTTGAGCTCAGATAAAAGACACAGAATGACCTAAAACTACACAAAAAACAAACCAGATTTCAAATTACTGAAAAGACAACAGCATAACACAAAAAGACCAAAAACAGGCACAAAGCAAACTAGCATAGATTAAAAATAGGTCAAAGAAAAAATGACCATGAAGTATTCAAGAAAAAGAAAACTACCAAAGCCACCAGACACCAAATGACCAAAAGGAAATGCCAAAAATAGAACCAGAATAATTTTTATTTACCACTGTAACTGTACTGTGTTTAATTTTCTATTGACTGACTCCTCTGTTACAACTCTAGGAACGGAGGAGGCCGCAGTGGGACATTTTGTGCCATCAGCATTGTGTGTGAAATGCTTCAGCACCAGCGCTCTGTGGATGTTTTCCACGCTGTCAAAACACTGAGGAACAATAAACCCAACATGGTGGACCTACTGGTGAGGAGTCCTTTCAGCAGTTTGACACTATATTATACCAAACATTGTCTGAAATTAAACGTGTTTATAGAAAAGATGGTTTTAAAGGTGAAAGCCCTGCGTTTTATTGTACTTTCATAGAAGTAGGAAAAGTTAGTAAAAGATGTGAGGAATTGATTCTGTCTCTATTATAGTGATTCTGTCTGATTTAGTATAAGTAAGTATAGAAAAAAAAGATCTCCAGAAGCCTCAGCTTCACGTCTACCTTTGCTTGTATGAAAACACACACTACTAAACTACAACATCACCTGATTTAACAAGGCAGGTTAACGCAGGTCTTCTTGTTATAACCCTGTGTTGATGATTTACATTTACATTTGGCAGACGCTTTTACCCAAAGTGTTTTACAAATGAGGTAGAAAGCAAGTAAAAAAAAAAAAAAGCCAAGTCTGAGAGAAGACATTCAAAGACAAGTGCCATAAGAGGAAATGTTTCAGATTCATGAGACTTCTTTTTTATTTAAGTGCACTCTCTGACTGTTATTTCAGTTCATATTATCTTTACACATTTCATATTCCTAAATAAATCTGTGTTTAATCAAATCGAGGGTAAATCATAGGTATACTGTGTATAATGCACATAAAGGAAGAAAAGTTGGAGTAGGGGAAGTAAATAGGGCATCAGCATCTCTTTTTTTAACCCCCAGAAGATTAATTCAGCCATGTACGTCACTCTATTGTTTTGTGTTTCCTCTTGTCTCCTAGGACCAGTACAAGTTTTGCTATGAAGTGGCACTGGAGTATTTGAACTCTGGGTAACTCAGAGCTACTGTAGCCACCAGAGACTTAAAGCTGGGGACATTACGGACAAACGCAGCTCACGTGTGTGCATTGTGCAAAGTATGTGCGTGTGTTACCAACCCACCAGGAGCGAGGTACACATGCAACCATACATGCAGCTCCTTTGGCCAGCACTCTCTCTTCTGCTGCTCTTCGGTTGATCTAGATGGGAAAAGGTAGCAGAGTTGTACAGTGTTAAATATCAAAGCCTGTTTCTTTTAGTATCGGCTAAGGAAGCCGGCAGGAGCACAATGAGTATATTTTTTTCCTCTTCGACGAGTCGCCTCCGCTCTGGATCCCTCCTTTTCTCTGTGTCTATCTCTCTCAGTTGCCTGTAGTCCCGTGGTTGTTGCCTTGTTCCTCATTGGACGACGAGCATTAAATACTCTGTGGAATGCGATAAATTGTACATAATGTAATGTGTTAATTTTATTATCTCTGATTTCTTTTGTTTTTTGTTTTTTTTTGCTAAGCTCTTTATTAAAAGTCATTAAATGCAGGAGCTCAAAGCCTAAATGTTGCTAAATAGTCCTATAAATTTATGACTTCTAGATTATTATCACTTCACATTGTATGTTGGGGACAGCTGGCTCACTCTACATCTGCTTACCTTATTTCCTGTACAGGGATTCAAAAGCTTTATTTGCACTTCCATTGAATTCTTGTTGTGCATATTGTACATATTTCTGTAGATTATTTATTCACGATATGTACTTTTTAGTGACTCCCAGTAAGTGACAATCATATGTTCTATAGGTTTGGTTTATTGACTGTATTGTGTGCTTTCTTTGGCCATCTTGTATGACCGATAAATTCAGTTGTAGAGAAAAAATATATAAATGTATCTACAATATAAACATTGGATTATGGATTTCTGCCTCTTTTCTGAGTAGAGCCTCGAACAATGACACTGTGGGGACATCTGTTGGAGGGATGAGGAATAACAAGCTCACTCCTGTTCATATGGCTTTTAAATATGTCACTTTTCATGAATGTGTCGTCAATTGCAAATGTCTTAAGATAATATCGATGACTTATTTACAATTTTATTAATAGATTTATATTGGTTTGAAGTATAATTGTTGAATGAATTTGAATGAATGAGCATTTGACCCTGATAGGAAACAGCTACAGACCAAAAGAGTATAATGTGTGACTGGGAGTTCAAATTCTGCAAATTTACCTAAGTCTAAGGGAGACTTTAATAGATGTTCAGTAAGAGTAATACATGAAATATGCTCATATTGATGGGCGGAACGTCAAAATATGTGTTTAATTCTTTAATATATTTGAAACATAACAAAATAATATTCTTGCACTGCTTTCAGTTAACATCAAACACTATAATTATATAAGTGAAGGAATATTTGAGAGCCCATAAAAAGTGCCCCTTTTATGCTGCAGTATAAATGGAAGGTGCAACTGTGTTTATTTTATTTTTATTCTGACATTAAATATTGTGAGAGAAATTGTAAACTGTGCTGATGTAATGTAATTGAGCTCAGCAGGATACTTTCAAATGATGATACAGAAGGTCTGCTGTAGGTGGACACAGCATAAATGCACAAATGTACAATTCAGTTCAGCAGTCCTGCAATAAAATCTACTTCCATTTTCTTTAAAATGAGTTTCATAGCACTCTGAGCTTAAAGGATGTTTTATTTGGCCCGTCTGCACACTCCTTTAAAAAAAAATCTTTACAAATCCATATCTTACTTGAAGCTGGCAGTGACTTTAAAAGGTTACAGTGGAAAAGCAGCACCTCAGCTTCTTACAAATTAACAAACCAGGGAAAGCCAAAGCTTTTATTGTTTATTTTTGCCTTATCAGCCAAAAATGACAAAAACTGACCTCTTAGAAGCTTCTACAGGACTCGCTGCACAAGAACTAAAACTTAAATTTAATAATTAATGATCAAATTAACTCTTCAGTGCTAAATGTAGAGGAAAGCAGATTGTCTTATTTGAAGTGGACACATAAATACTTAATCATTTTTTAGTGAATTTAAGATATTTGCTTTATAGGCATTGTACTGTAAATGAATAATGTAATATGAATATGCTGTGCATAATTTCTCCAATTGGAGAAATAATTATTAAGATAAATATAGTCAAATATCTCAGTCTGCATGCTAAATGTGATGTTTGAGTGTGCTGATAAGCAGTGTGCAATTCACTGAAATTCATAAATGAAGTTGAGGAAGGAATAATAACTTGGAACAAAACAAAAATAGACACAAGTTTTTGGAAAAATATTAGTTTTTCTGTTGTTTTTAAATTGAAAATCAATCAGGATTTAAGGTTTATGAGTTAATCCCATGTATGTCAACATTAATACATTTGTGACATACTAACTGCACAAAGATTATTATGTGGAAATTCTCTCATTCATTTGGGTTTTTCTCCCCTGGCGGTGTCCATGAGTACTGCTCTTACAGTAACACATCACACGGTTGACGGAAAGCAATTTATTGTGACATGAAACATTAAACGTTATTATGTATGTGTTATGCTGATATATGTGACCATGTCCAAACGATTTTATAGTGGTACTGTGAATTAACAAGAGGTTTCACAGGTGAGCTAGTGAAATGCTTGTAATACTAAAGACAAATATTTTAATAATTATAATTAACTATGTATGCCAACATCTAACATAACTAATACACAATATGTCTGTCACCCATTAGTTCTACTGGAGATTCAGGTAAGAGGGCATGTGAGCTGCTGGAATAAGAATGATACAATCACTAGTCACTTATTTACCTGCACAGATTCATCCTGAGAACATTGTGGTCACAAAATCACAAGGTTTGAAAAAACAATAATAAAAGTTCTTTCAGCTGTATATATTCACATCAGTTTATAATAAAATCTAGGAAAATAATTAACCCTAACCCTAACCCTTTGGCTAATTGACTGTACATTTTAGGACTGTAGTTCAAAGTTTCAAAGCACCAAGCCTTCAGTCACACACCTGCATCTAAAGCTATAGATGGTTGCTCCTAAAATCACTGTGCAGTCTGTCTCTTCTACCCTCTCATGGGCAGGATTACAACTACATAACTTAAATCAAATTATTATATGGAAAGCTTTGACACTTCTGACTGTTATTCATTAATTATTTGCAAAGCACGAGATGGGAACTTCAGCAATTTCAGTTGGCCACTGCTGCAAGAAGCTTAAAGCCTTTAACCACAAGAGGTCAGTGAAACTATGCTTTTCAATTTGGTGATAAGCCATTCTTTGTAAAATGTTTAAAGTTATATTATACTCTGTACATGTCTTGGCAATTTAGCATTATCATTATTCCCAGAAATACAGCCTTGGATGACTAATGAGCAACTCACCATATTAAAAACCAAACCCAGTTTCCATTTCTCCTTTTTCTACATACTGTAGACTTAATAAGAGAAACAGCTGCCAGCACCCAAATCACAAAAACATTTGATAATTGACTGTTAATTCACTGTTTCGTCTCTTAGCTATAGTTATGTCTTAAAGATTTACTATTGGAAGGGAAGAAGGAAACTTTGGCACATCTTCATAGGAGCTGATGGTCTCATCTTTTCCCTTTACAGAATATTCCAGCTGGTCAGAGTTGCAGGCACTGTGGCACCAGGGATGGTTTCATATTTCATTGCAAGACTGCTGGTGAATTATTCCTCTGTTCACACATGGGGACACAGGAGGCTCATGGGCTGTGCTCCTTCCACGGAGGCTGGATGTGAATTGAGCTGCAGGGAGAGACCTGCAGGCAATTTATGCACAATGCAATCAGCAAATAAATGGAAACCTTAAACAGTTTGTCAGGTGACTGATCCAGGTCTACCTGTCCTTTATATAAGCTAAAGGCATGGATGTAAAAATGTAAATCAGATCTATTTTCCTATTGACATTTTCAGTGATCATATAAATAAATCATTTGCTGTATGCATTTGGATTTCTGAACAGGCCATAATGCTGCAAGTAGTGTAAGATCTTTGCAAAGGAGCCACAACCAAAATGAGAAGCAAAACAACAACAAAAAATGTGACAATATAAAAAAAAGGCTTCATGACTACAAAGAAAATCTAATTAACTGCAAAGAAATACAACAGATCTACAAAAATGCCACAAAGACACTTTACTACAAAAAGAATCCATGGAACAATAAATAAGACAGAAAATGACAAAATGATAAATGAAGATATACATGATACATGACATACATACATGGCTACAGAGAGAATGGAAGTATTAAGTGTGCAAAAGCCCACAAAGATGATGTAACAGAACTACAAAGACATAAAACAACCACAGTGATGCAGAACAACCACAAAGAGATTAAAAAAGCAAAGACACTCATAATGACTACAAAGAAAAGCTAAACTACCAAAAATAGTCTCAAAAGGATTACAAAAATACAAAGAAAAACAAACAAAAGCAGATTCAAAACTACACAAAATCACTTCAGGGAGACAAAAACCCTAAAAATACAAAATAAATTAACTGATACTCATAGTTTTATACCATAACCTTGTAATTTTACAGTGACTTTAACACAGATGCCAGACATCATTTTGCAAGAATCAGGTTTCACGTCTTTGAAAATGTGCAGGCATTGCATTTGTCTATGAATTTTTTATGAGGTGCAATTGAGAAGAGCAAGGTTGCTGCTGCGGATTCATTGGCCTTGAGCACTGCACTGTGGTTTTACATGTCCAGGAGATGGCAGCGTAGAGCAGGCAACGCTCAGCTCAGCAAGCTCAGCTGCTGACAGCTATAGTCGACAGCAGCTTGTGGAGAGCACTCTTCACTCTGTTACAGACTAAATTTACCTTTAATCCTCTTTTGCAAGCTCATACTCACTTTTAAGTCAAATCCATGTTATTCATGAAACACAGTTTCTGAAGAAAACTGGATACAATTAAAAAATGAGGCATTTCATTTGTAAAAATGACCTGACAGTGAAAAGAGTAGATATGTAAGGTATGTATTAAAACACCAGTGATTCAGCACCTCTGCATGTGTATGATAGTCATAATCAGTATATAGGATCATATTTCTCTGTATATTTATGTATATTTCTCTGCCTCTGATGCAAAGATTATATTTTCTCGTCCTCCTCTGTTTTTCCTCTGCGCTGATGTAACGATGCAATGAATAAACCAATGAATATTTAATCAACCTGCAACTGCCGATGAAAGATTAAGTGGTGTATTTTCTCATAATTAACATGATCACTAAATTGCAGGCAAACAACCATCCAGCACTTGCACATACATCACTCCAAATTCTCACACACGTGCACACACACACGCTCTACACAAGTGCAGATCCACACATGGGTCAAAGCTCAGCTGAAGCAACTGGAACACAACAGCCTGTTTCCATCTCCAGAGACCAGATTATTCTCCTTTTTTTCTTTTTCTCCCTCACTGCCTTTGTCTATTAACCATCCACCCCCTCCATCCTTTTTTTTTTTTTTTTTTTTACCATAAACCATTTCACAGACTGGACACTAAGTCTGTGGGAGAGCAGACGTGGACATCGTCTTCACTTTCACCCATTTTCACGCTGCATATTTTGACTAACTACAACAGAGATGCCGTCGTGTGCCACTAATCTGGCAAAATCTAAAATCGTCCAAAGTTGTGACAGTGATTTTCAACATTTAAAAATCATATAATCACACCTACATGACTGTTTTAGAAAATGATGTAGCAGCTGTTTTGAGCTGACTTCCAATAATTCAGCATATTTGCTTTTGGTTGCAGTCCTGCTATCGAGTGTTTGCCAAGAGGGAGCAAGCGATCAATCAATGGACCGGCTCAACATACAAAAAGCGCCCCTGTCAAGCTCTCACATCTGAGACAAATCCATATCTTACATTTCCTCCATTTTCATGCAGATGGAGAGAAATGTGGGAGAGTAAGATGTCTCTGCTCTCCTGACATTGTTCCTATTCCCCTGACAGTTTGATGTGATTGCATTGTCAGCCCTCTGAGTCTGCTGGTGTTGTAATATTCTTGGTTAGAGGCAGGATGTAAGAAGGCTGGAGAAACAGTGTTCCTGGGCACAGATGTGGCATACATATTTCAGTAGTTTGAGACTACATATTTTAGAAGTTGCAAGCTTAGTGTCAACTCACAAGTGAATAGCCTAGTTTGGTGTATAACTGGTATATTGAATTGCTTTCTTTGCTGATTTTTTGTGGGCTAACAAGCATAAATGCTTGCACACACATACAGTATATGCTGGTGTTGGAATATCAATGTCCATCATGTCAAAGATCCTTGATATGCAAACTGATATTGGAAATCTGCCCGAGGTCAAGTCCTCATCAAAGTCAATCTAATTTCCTGCAAGTCAGGGGGAAACTGACGAATTGGCCCCCATGTTGCCGTGGCAGCCAACAGCCCCTCTCTGCATATGATCAGTCTGTTGCCATAGCAGCCCCGTGGAGCTTTCCTGCCAGTCAGTCTAGCAGAGAAGACGAGTGAACCAGCGGTGCTCCCATCCAGAGAGGCCTGCATGTCTTCATCTGTTGCCATGGCACCGTAATAGCGTTCTGGATAGATTTGGCATGGCAGGGAGTCAGTTTCTTTATCTTCCAACACGTTATATTGAGCTGCGCTTGCCTGTGTTCTGTGCTTGCAACATGGTGAGCACAGAACACAGGGAGCCAAAGGGGAGAAGGTAGATGTCAAGATAATACACTTCTAGTGAAATGTAGAGCAGCAGTAAGCTAAGATGTGCAGAGTGCTCATAGGGTGCTAATTAGGAGGTAAATTGAAATTGTGGATGAGATACGCCTGACAAGGTAACCTTGAGTGGACTCTCCAGCTGACTCATTTTGTGCTAGAATGAGTGGATTTATGCAGTCATAGTGTTTTTGCATTGATAGAGTGCCAGACATTTCCAAGCTGCACTTTAAAGCTATATTCAGTGTTCTTATAACAAAGTATGAAAGGATTTATTGTAATAATGCAACATTACCTACTCAGCAGCCATTTGGCCGGTGAACATAGTAATGATACTAATGACATACTTCAATGATCCCCTTGGGAAAACTGTTGTTGGACAGCTGCCAGACAGTACATGTTGGTGCTACTAATGGATTTTGGTGTCTTGTCCAAGGACGCCTCAGCATGCATTAGCAGCTGACAAGCCAAGTATTTTCCTCAGAAACTGGTAGAAACCAAAGCTAGAGCTAAAAGAGAGTAAATATGTTGATGACGATGCCAGATGATCACAAACATAAATACAATATTGCCAATGTTGTTCCATAACTGCTGGCTGTGTAAATAAGCAAGTCTTTGTTACAATTCATAACAATACTCTATTTTTAAAAGGTGATATGTCAGTGTTTGTTCATAATTTGGTTTCTCTGTCCACGAGGGGCCATAACAGCAGTGACCCGAGGTTTAAAATGGAGTAGACAATGAAAAAGAAAATAAGTTTTCTACTAGAAAAGAAACTTTCACTGTGAAAACCAGTGTCATGTTGACAGTGTGTTCTGTGGATGATCCAGAGTAACTGGGGTGCTGTTTTTTTGGAAAGAAATGAATCTTCTTCCAAATTAATTTTTCAGTGCTTTGAGCACAACAACAAACAACAAAATCAATCCCATCCACTGCAGAAATCTAAGAGACAAATATGTCCAAAACAATGACAAATACCAAACTAAAACTATTTACATTTCAATGTGAACATGTGTATTTTTGCTATTTGAGTGATGATCTAGATTCATATTTGGGGCGGCTGTGGCTCAGGAGGTAGAGCAGTCGCCTGCCAATTGCAAGATCGGTGGTTTAATTCCCGGCTCCTCCAGTCATACGTCGAAGTGTCCTTGGGCAAGACACCAAACCCCAAGTTGCCCCCGGTGTGTCAGGTCAGCTGCATAGCAGCTCTGCCATCGGTGTGTGTAAGTGAGTGAATGAGAAGCAGTGTAAAGCGCTTTGAGTACCACTCTAGGTAGAAAAGCGTTATATAAGTGCAGACCATTTACCATTTTATTTTAATAATAACTGAGTGTTTAAGAATTTAATCTAAACTGGAGTTTACTGAGACGCATTGAGGATGATGTTGCAGTAATAAAGCCGGATTTCAATAAAAGCATGAATGGATATTTCTGAAGGTTCAAAAAACAAAACAAAATGTCAAAAATAAATAAAATGAAAGATGAACTTACAAAATGAAGTGGATTTTTTTTTGTTAGTGACAGACAAAGCATTCAAGGTACATTACATAACTGTTCGCCTCAAGATGGAGGGTGTTGTGTTTTCCAGTGTATTTCTTCATATCTTTATCTAATCACTTTGAATGTATAAAGTCACTCAGTACAACCTTATGAATATAAAAGTTATACCAATACAGCTACACACATACAGCTAGTACCACACAACCAAGAGTGTTGTTGTTGGCTGCCGTTCTGATTGTTCTCTGCTTCTCATGTGTCAGAGCCGGGCTGTGAGGACGGCTGGTCTCTGCCTGTGGTGAGATAGTAACAGTGCTGCCACTACATTCATCGTTGCCACCATTTGGTAACCTCACTGTGAGGAGGAAGAAGTTGAGTGTGGTGACTCATGTTTAGCTCCTCTGACCCCTTCCCCAGACTGACTTGCTGCTGCTAAGACTTGCCCTTCCAGAGGAGGAGGATGACTGTACTGCTCAGCAGAATCGGGCAGCATGGCCCAGTTCTGTGTCACACCACGAGGGCAGCATCTTTTTATCCTCAAAGGACGTCCTATTCCCTGGTTGCTGAATATCAGATGAGAGCCATCTTTTTGAGGATGACTCCTGTGACTCTGGAGTGTGTGGGGTGATTTCCTGGCACATACCTTCCTCTGTTCTTGGAAGAGCAAAGACCTTCCCCTGAACTTTCTATGTAACCTCTTAGATAGAAATCACTCAACTCAATTGTTGTCTGCCTTCTTTAAAAATAACGCTTAAGAGGAGAGAGAGGCGTAAGAAAAGAAAGCACTTGTTCAGCTGAAGCATGTACAGGACTAGTTCACCAAATCTGAGAACACTGCTCTATGCTTTCTCTACCCTGAAAATGATCTGTTCATCCATATCCATCCATCACTAAGACCTGCGGGGCTACAGCTGTCACATTCTGCTATCAAATGTATGTGTCAGCAATTTCTTCTTGTCATGCGTTGAAGGGAGGCTGGTCCGTGGGCCACCCTGTCTTTAAGAATTTCTCACCAGATGTTAGAAGCAGTATCTGGTATTACACTTGCCCGACAGTGGGAACTACCCTATATCGAAACTCTTTCTTCGTTTAAGTTCTTCAGGCAAATCTGTCATCAGTGGATGAACTACAGCAGTCGAAATGATTTCCTTTAGCTAATAACAAGAACATAAAACTACGCACAGACTGGACAATTGAAAAACATTTTGCTGTTTTGTTAAATTACAATTCAAGTCACAAGCTGCTGATGTCAGAGTCTCAGTTTGCTTTTTACAGTATGACTCTATTGATCCATTCAGCCTTGTGTCAGAGGTACATCCTGTTGGCTCCTGTATATTGATGCTGAGAGATTTTTCTTGGCATATAGTAGGTCCTGTACTATAGCTGTACGTTATTTAAACATGCACAGCTTTTATAAAACTTGCTGTTGTCTGTGCTGCTCCATTAATGGACACGGGGCTTTGACACTAACTTCAATTCAGTTACACCTCAATTCAGTGGAGCATAAATTTGCTGTTGCTGCACTATTGAGTCAGCCTGAACAAAGATCCCCGTGGAACATATCAGCCACCATACATTACCAGAAACAGTTCAAGCTGTTTCCCAATCAGAGTGTCTGAATGTCTCCATGATACCACCAGTGAAAATGTTAAATCTAAGAAATATGAACTCAGATTCTAGACTTCTAGATGTGTACAGTTTCATGGTTTAAACAAACTGCACAAACTAAAATATAAAACACAAGGGTAGGGATATAGGACTAAATCTCTCTCTACACACACATATATATATATGCAGTATGTGCATTAACATAAGGCAAGGTCAGAGCACATAAGCTACTGATAAGCTCTGCCCGCATCAATAAACAAAGGAGTCGATCAGCCTCTGTGCTGCCACACTACTGGTCCAAGTGTGGTTCAGAGAAAGAGCAAAGTGATGAGAAGGCACTCTCACTGAGCAGTTTGGTAGGAGGCCAGTGTACAGTGTACTCTGCTCCACTGTTGTGTTTCTCTCTCTTCTCTTCCCAGCAGCAGTAGGTGGTAACAGTGAGTGTACAGTACAGTATGTATGAGAGGTTTTACACAACATGTTCTGCTGTCTGCACTCCTAATGTTTCAAGGTTTTTTTGGCAGCGCACAATATTTACTATAATGAAAAAGAAGAAACATTTCATTCACTTACTTTCATTTGTTAAATTTCCAGGA
>JAUBNQ010000009.1:16759303-16772386 GCA_032353495.1 Ctenopoma kingsleyae
ACTAGACACAGACAGGATAGATGGATGTATTTCAGTCAGAAACAAAAGTGAGATGCCGGTCCTTGAGCTTTAAATTATTTTTAAGCAAAAGGCTTCTTGTTATACTGTAGTTACTGGAAAACTTTTACATTAACTCCCTTCTTACTGGTCTACCTAACTGTAAAAAAAAAATAGACTGTCAGTAAGTGCAGTTAATTGAAACTAAAACTGCCAGAGTCCTAATACAAAAAAGCTGTTTTTATCTTATCACTCCTGTTCTCAGATCTCTGTACAGACTGCAGCTGCCTGTAAGATTTTACTACTCCCCCATTACTGTTCTTCACGAATGTCAGTACATCTCTTATTTGATCTCTTCCAAGCTGTTGATTTTGTTTTCACATTGTCCTAACTTCATTTTACCAGATTGCTTTAGTTGTGTTCTGATTGTAAAGTTTTTATTTTCATGTTAACACTGGATTTAATGACTACATGTATATGAAAGGGGTCACACGTTGTAACAAAGCCTGCAGAGACTTGGGGACCTCACGCAGGTTCCCCTAAAATCTAAGCGTGTGTTTTACAACTCAGAACTGTTTTTGTTTAGCCTCACTACTCTCATAAGCATCTTTACAAGATGCAGCATGCATCTGTTTTCAGGAAACACTCACACACACTGTATGTTACGGTCCAAATACCCAAAGACAGACAGAAGTTAGCAACTACCTGGTGAACACAGAGGAACGTTTAGCAGCCAAAGAGCCAAACATTTCCCTCAGGAGTTGGTGCACTGCAGCGTAATATCGGAGCTAGAGGCAGAGTGGATATTCGACTTTCATCCAGAAACAAGATTCCAAATAAGATCTAATGTTACTCTATATCTGCTGGTTCTTAAAATAGGTACTGTTTGCCAAATTTATGAGGTGATAATGTGTCAGCCATCTGTTTTGTTTGGAGCTTGTTTCACTCTTCCCAGATGGCCAAAAAAAACTAACAAAAGTGGATTCTAGGATTGTTGAATTACATACGCTGACAGTGTTCTTTGCTTCCTTGTAAAGTATTTCATATATCAAATAGCATGAAATTCCTATGAAATTGTGCCTTTAGCTCCTTGACAGCTTTGACGCTTTTCAAACAAATATAAGGATAATACATAATCAGGGCAACTGTGGCTCAGTTGGTAGAGAAGTTAAACTGAATAGTTCATTTAAACACACCCGCAATGATACACCATTACTCATTTCATATGTGCCTGTTTCTGGAAGGAAAATTACCTCTGAATACACTTGAACAGTTGGGATTTTCAATTGTCCTTCCAGCAGTAAAGGTTAATTTGCCCGATAACGCAAATGAGTCTGAGACCTGCGAAGGCTTAATTCATTGGGTGATGTTGATTAAAACATTAGCATATGAAAAGATGAATGACCTCAAAGATGCTCTGGATAAAAGCAGTCAAAAGTGGTTGTGTTAGGTCGACCACTGAGACAAAACCCTTTTTTGATTGGAAATACATTTTCCAGCAGTTGCCACACAGCTGGGAATGTTGTGATGGAGTGATTAATGTGCCAAATATATGCACTGACAAATGGTGTTTTGTAGGATGAGACTCTATGTCATCAAATTTACTGCGTATCTGCCTCTCCAAAGTGGATAAAATATGACAAAGTCTTTTGTCCCAGCAGTCACATCCATCTATCATTTGCTGATGTTTTTGTGTCGCTCTGGTGACTCAGAGGAGCCTTTTAATATGATTAAAGAGTGTATCCAGAGAATAAAACACTCTGGGGAGTTGGTTTGTTGGTCTCCCATCGCACCACCAAAATCACTTGACACAAAAGTTGAGGTAACACCATATGTGTTACAAAACTGAAAATAGAAATAGGAGTGGAGCTGTGAAAAAGACAAACTGGCAACATTAGCCTAAAATCCAATTATAGGATTGTGTTCAAATGATGAATGACTTTTTTTGCCGTAGCCTACATGCTTTAAGACACTGTATTCTTATATTATTTTCTAATATTTTTTTCTACATCCAGAGTTCCAGTAAGAGAACAAAGGAACTCATTTAGTTTTGTATTCTTCATTAATCAAGACTAGCTATTATACATCCACATTTCTGCTTCCACACTTCTGCATTTGACTGTTCTGTAAAGCGGTGATGTAACCGAAGGTCACGGAGCCTCGTGCTGTCAATGTCAAGGCACCACATTCCTTCCACTTGGTTTACCTGCTCAGGTAATATCATGTGACTGCTGCTGTATCCATGGCAACGAACCCCTGCAGATGCCCTCGACCCAGGCTCCTCTGATGGACTGCTTAGCATGCATGGATGAGGCCTGAGCTCTTCCCTGATTGGTCCTGTCAACTTCTGGCATGAGCTCCAGCTCAACCCTGCAGAAGACCCAGCTGGCTGTGTGCCCCCCTCCCATCATGTTCACGCCTGGTGTATTCCACATGACTGAACTCGTCCTCCAGGACCCGGAGACCACGTTCTTGTACAGCAAATGTCAGAGCCACAGCGTCTCACTGAATAACACGCAACGATGACACGTTCTGTGTATTTGTCACAAATGTTAATTTGCAGCAGTAGAATCCAAAATGTGCAACCACAAGAGTTTTTTTCTGGTCATCGGGCCTTGTTATAAACAACAGCCTTTTGCATGTCACACCTTTATCAGACTTAAAACCTGTGGAAACAACATTCGATGTACAACTCTGTCAGCCATCACTTTTGCCCTCTCATTTGATTTCCCGCTGCCTGTCCCAGCCCTCCAGCACAGATAAAAAGGAACCTCTTCTAAGGTGTTTCGTGAGGCATTATAAAACGGTTGCCATGGATACCCAATCTGAACAGGCTCCACATACAAGCAGCAGAATAGGAAATGACAGAGGCAATGTTTCACATTTTAAAAATTCCTTTTTTCCTTTTAGCACGCAAGCTGATGAACTGTTGTGTAAAACATGCCAAAGATCAAGACCAATAGGCCTGTAAGGCTATTTGCTCCACAGAGGTGGACTGAATGGTACAGTATTTTCTGCATTATTTTGTTTTTGTTGTTTCTCCCTGCAGAGATGACCTATATTATCTAGGATGGGAGATCAAAGAAGGCTTTCTCACTGTGATCCCATGAAGCTTGCATCTTACAAGCCCTGATAATCAGCTCTGATTGCGCAACTGTCTCGCTGCACTGCAAAATTTGTCCGTGAAGCTGAACAGTAGAAAAACAGCTTCTTTGTAGCTGCTCAGCCTACAGGATTCATGATCCTGCAGTTCACATGGAGCAAAGCTTTTGATGTTGAGGACTGTAATTACTGTCTTTTCTCGAGAGATGCACACTCTGCTTACTGCTGTTTATTATCCACTTCATAAGCACATTCACAGAAAGCAGTGATTACATTTTCTTTTAGCAAACTTTGGCACAACTCAGTTGAAACTTTAAAGCGTTGTTCCCTTTCTAGGGCTATCTTCTACTACCTCCGTATTTTATCCATGAATTCCCATTAGTATTACCAGCTGATGATATGTGAGCTAATGCTGGCCTCTATTTGTGTTCAAGTCCATGGTTGCCATTCATCAGCCATTTATACTCTGGGAATGAAATAAGGTCACCTGTAGGAATCAGCTACCTGCTGGGAACAAGTGTTCACCTGCTGCTCTCTACTCCCACCCTCCTCCACTCACCCGTGCTCTCCTGATGCTTTCTCCTCAATAACCCAACTACTGGTCCCTGCGCCTGCTACAACTTGGTGTCTCGTTCTAATTCCAGTGCTCCACATGATGTCAGAGACACATGGCTGCCGAACATAGACACAGATAGACCAGAAATGCCCATATGTCTCCATGACCTGTATCAGTCGCTGCACTGTCATGCATCTCATTAAACACAACCAGAAGCTACAAATGGATCCTAATGGTCATTCATCAAAAGAAAGTCTTCCCTCTACAGAACCAAAGCAGACAATAGTGCAGGCCATTGTTTCTGCGGGAAATTTGGGATTTATGAGGATGTTCTTAATCACACTGTTTAAATTGTCGTTGTGTAAGATAATAAACAAAGTGTAGGTCCAGTTTAAAGCTTATTTTCAATGAACAGATATACAGCTCTTTTCTGATCTACTGTGGTATGTTTCATCATTACTAGAAATTTGGGCAACAATCTTTATTTTCAGTAAATGACACATTTAAGGTAGGGTGGAAACTTACCTTGAACTGTGTATTTGTGAGCAGTTTCTAAAGATTTACAGTTTCAGTAAGAACCAGTGGGTTTGAGAAGAGACAGCTGACAGTACAATGTTAGTTTTGGTCTTTTCGTGTCCTTTCTTGATTTGTTTATTAGAACAATCTAAGAAAAACACAGAATAATGTCAGTCTGATCCTTTATGTGCCCAGACCTGAGGTAGATTCCACACTCCACAACAACACAGACAGCTGCAGTTGTTTTCCATATAATTGATGACCTATCATCTCCCTCAAACGTTCTCAGCTGCTGCGTCTTCATTTATAAGGCCTATGAAGCTTTTATCTCCCCAACTGTGAAGCCCTCTGACACCTGCTAAGGTAGCTAAGGCAGTAATGATGACAACGTTTCCTGGAGGAGTTGAGCTCTCACTGAGCCCCATATTAAAAGTTTCTACATTCCCAATTAGCCGGTAAAGCCCGAGCTTAAGAAATGAAATGAACCCCCTGCAGCTCCTGATGCTGCTTTAGACAGAGCTCTTAGCTGTTAACCAGCATATTACTGAAAGAAATAGTCTGAGCCAAGTAAAGGAAGCTAGGAGACAAAGAAAATGTCTTCTTCTGTGCTGTGGCTGTGCAGATACAGTAGCAAAGATTTCAGAATAAGAGATCCACTGGAACTATTTTTGACACTACAGTATATGTGAGTCCGACCATTGTGCACTGTCTCCTGAGGAGTCTGGACGTGCGAGGGATGATCTATTTTTTGATAAGCATCAGGCAGTAGTAGTATAGGAGCAAATCTGATGTGGCACAAGGAGAACTGTGCATAGGAGACACAGCAGTCAGGACGGGAGAGGGTTGTCTTAAATAACCGTGACGGATGGGTGATATGATCACTGAGGAATAAATTAAATTATTGAATTACTGCTGCAGTGTGGATTGGGATGATTCTCCCTAAGAAGACAGCCCTACTATTGGGACAATGTGAAGAGTCTCTCTGCCTCTGACGTTCATTTTCCTTTATATTCTTTTCATGCACCCTTTTCCTTTCTTTGCAGCAGTGAATACCCACTGAACCACTAATTCATCATGAGGTGACTTTAATTACCTGAGGATGTCTTGATAAGAAATGATTAAGCATGTAAGGGGAAATCATCAGGCCACATTGGAAAGTCTGCAGAAATTGTGTACATTTTTGCAGCTCCTATAAGAATCTATAACAGTTTTACCCATAAATCACAGAAACTATATTTCAATAATAGTGAAATAACAATGACCTGAATATTTCTCTATAGCCCTACACTGTGTAAAGAGTAATTTTTCACCCTCTTAATTATATTAAATGAGCATGTGGTGGCAAGTTTTTGGAATCAGAGGACATTAGCCACTATCAACAACGATCCATTCGAGGGACCTCACTGTGAATCCCAGACCTCGTTTCATCAGGTTTTAAAGTGAAACCAGACTCTGTTTGAAATACAGGTGAAATATGAAATGTGTCACTACAAAGTTGTTGTCGTGTGAGGGTGTTCTCAGACAGATTGCTGATTGGAATCAAGAGTTGTTGTGGGGAAGTACTCTTGAATATAAAACAGTAATACAGAGTAGCTGTGCAGATGATGAAATGAGTAAGGATGTGTTCACTGGTGTGGTTTTGGTTCTACTCTGCAGCTGAAATTGAGGAGTTTATTTCTTCATTTATATTTAGAACGTTTGAGAGACAGCTGTGCAGTATGTATTACGTACAGTATTTGGCACCAGAGTGCTTACTCACAGTTACAAAAATATGTGAGATAAGGATATAAGGACACTTTGGAAAGACTTTGAAAAGTCTCCACCCATCCTTCCATGAATGACAGCAACTCTCCAATCATTAATAATAATTAAGCCTATGATCAAGTCAGATATCATAATGAATTTCATATTCTTTCTGCAGTGTTAAGATGTATTTTAGTCAGTGATTTTGAAATAATAGCTGCTGTGTCTCTCTCTCTTGGAAATCTTAGAACAGCATATTTTGGGAACATTTGTTCAATGTAACAGAGGTTTAAGACATTATAAGCCTCTGTCTGGAGTTCTGAAACATCTGTTGTGTGTCTCTTTATCTTCCTATATTGCGCAAGCTTAGAGTTATACTGAAAGCTGCTCCAGACCTCCAGACCTACACAGCACAGTTAACAACACGGATTAAAGACAGCTCTTTAAAGCCCCCTGGATTATTTCCCATGTCCGTGAACACTTTGACTCTGACTGCGCCATGCATGCTGGAGTTTTCTCTGTTCCCTCCACTAATTTATGCCATAAACAAAACACATTTCTGGGTCATATATTTGCAGTCAACTCTCTGGAGCATCAGCACTAAGCTCTGTTATTCTTTCTCCCCCCCCTGCCCGGTGAATAGCTGCTGCTGCTGCTGCTGCTGTCTCCAGTCTCACATCACTGAAACACTGAAACACATCTGGACTCTGTCATATTTCATTTTGTAAAACATGTAGACCCAGCTTACAAGCAATTATAGCAATGTAACCCAAGTAGGAAAGGTAGTGAGAGTAAGACATGATGTAAGAGATGATGAAATGTGCCTTTGTATCTCATCTATACAATGACAATGTTGTTTTTCACCTATTTCATCAGAGGCAAATGAAGAGCCATTTGTCATTGCTGGTATAATAATTCCGAAGCTATGCCCCAGCAAAAATCATAGAAAATCATATATATACAACAAAGACTTTCAAGTTAGTTGCAGATGTTTTTGCCAGTTTTTGTGTCTAGACAGGTAAGAGATTCTAGGATTTAAAAAAAACCTTTCGGGGTTTGGACTATAACATGTAGTATGATAAATGTCGTGAGCAGCCCTCTTATTCACATAGCCCAATAACCACCACCAATGGGAATTAGTTGGCCCGCCCCTACCGGTCTACACTGAATCCGCGTTCAACTGGAAACCACTCTTCCAGCCTTGGCACCAAAGTGGCGCACCACGACATGCACAGCTGAACGACGAGTGCGCCTTTGAAGATGCTTGATTGCAAAGCCACAATTTCTGGTAAGAGACGCGCTGTTTTACCCTTTTATAAATATATATATTATTTCAAAATCACCACCAGTTCCTCCGGCGCCTTTCCCTCAAGCTGAAGACCTGTGGTCCTTTGTGTTTAAGAGCCGCATCTCATTATACATCGACTCCTAGAAGCTGCATCGAGGAAAAACGAGGTTTGAGAAGTCTTTTGATGTTCTGATAGATTGGTGTAGTTGGAGAATATTTTTTTGTCCATGAATAAATCGACGGGTAAGAGTTTTGATGTCAGGAAGGCGTTGGGCTTGAAGCAATGCGCACTCCAGTCCGTTTACTTTAGTCCGTGAGATTAAAATGAGGATTTTGTTGCAGTTTGTTAGCGATATCTGTCAAAATCCTGTGCGAAGGAAATGAAGTAAAAAAAAGATAGTGCCACATGAAAATATAAATATTTTAAAAGCGTTTCATCCAGTTAAACTTTTTTTAATGGCTGCGACGCTGCCATTAGACACTCATCTCTACAAGTCAGTCGAGAGCAGCATTAGTCTTTTATTCAGAGGTATAATTATTAGCACACAGCTCTGAGTTGTAATGTTAGTTATGAAAGCATGGGCTTCGTCAGGCCGTGGAGGAGGCGTGGATGTTTGTCATCTGTCTCCACTTTGCGAGCTCCAAAATACAGTGTTTGGCTTTGTGTTGGAGCGAGATGAGTCGCCGTGTCGCTCTGGACATTTTCAGGGCACCTCCGGCTCCACAGCAGCTCGTATTTGCTTCACGAGCTTTTCCAACAGAAGGGAAACAGATGCGCTGTAATGTCAACAGTCGATTACTCATGCAACACTGCGCGATAATATGCGCCCCCGCAGCTCGGCGGGAGCGTTAAAGCCACCCTCATCTCCATCCTGCTAGACGAGCAGCTTTTAGGAGACAAACCGTTGGCAGCTTCCTGTTCAGCACCGCAGACAGAGACACAACCCGACTTGTCCACACCCACTTTTGGTCCACGTTACTGCTGCCCCTGTCTTTCCCAAACGTAGAGAAAGGTCCGCCTACGCGTTATCAGTTTTAGTGCAGGTTGACTTGCTCTCGCCCGAGAGGCATTTGAGTGGTTATTGGATGTGATATACAGAGAAAGTCGCTGTAAACAGCAGCTGAGTACCGGCGTGTTGTTTGCTGGAGCTCAGGTGCAAAGCTCTGTGTTCTACTTTAGGAATTGCCTGTAATAATTTGGATCATAAAGGCATTTCAGTGGTCCTAGTCATCATTATTTTGACTATTAAGAGCAACGCTGAGGCCCTTTGAAAACCTCTTCAGAATAGCTGCTCACGAAGGAATTTATGGAATAACTTATTCATGAACCTAAGCCCTAAGTCATACACAATTAGGCGTGATTAGTCAAATTAAATACCAAGCTAGGAGCACAATCAAGGAGGGAATACAGTGTGGAGTGTGTCTAATTAATCAGCCTTATCCTCTGATTATTATTATTCATACTCACCACATGTGGATGAAATTCATCAGGATATATGTATATGATCATGATAAGGGTTAGTACCTTTATTGCCCTTTTGGACCAAAGCTTCTACGCTCATACAGCAGTGGCTGGTTTGCTGTATGATGCATGATGCATAATCAGAAACCTGAAAACAAAACTCATGTTTGCCTTTGTGATGCGCTGTATGTGAGGGACGCTGTCATCTCGGTGAACCGGATTGGGGAGTAACGCAGGAGGGAGGGTGTTGGTAGGAGAGATTGGTGGGGGAAAGGAAGGACAGAACGAGAAACAGAGCAAGGAAGCCAGGGCGAAGTGGAGACAACATGCCTGCTGGCCTCCTGTCTGGACACATTACATGTTCATAGGCTGATATCGCACCGGCACAGCTGAATACAGATAAATAGCACTCCTTGTTCTTTGCTGTCAACTTGGGTATTTGTCTCTGTTTTGCTTGCATCATCATATTTGCAGATCCAGCAGCAACAGATGGATGTTATCTATTGGTAGTGTCCGTTCAACAACTAATATTGCATCCATCTTTAGCTGCAAAGAGGCAGGCTTCTCTACCTGTAGGATAATCTCATAATCTCATGGATTCACATGCTTATGTATCCTGGGGCAAATAATTAGCTGTGAGTCCTCCATAATGCTTTTTTTTAAACAAATTTTGCTTCAGAAACCAATCTTTCTATTAAAACCAAAAACTGCTTTACCACGACTTTATGAGTGTAGTTTGATTAGATAGATAGTAAGCAAACCGATTCCTGACTGGTGCCCAGAAATATGCAATATATCGCTCACTTTGAATCAGTAAGAAGAGGACAGAGGAAAAAAAGAGGAAAACATAACTCTCAAAAGTGAAATTACTGAAAGTATTCTTACAATAAGTTGGCAGAACTATGGTCTGTTGGGCTCCATCTTTCACAGTAAGAAGCTTAAAAATGCTTTTTAAGGCATTTAAAGGTATTAAAAATATTTTTCTCACATTATAAGACCCTTTACCTACTTTACTTGACTTTATTTGATCTTATATTCTTGGTATACTCTTTGTATTCTTTTGCTATCTCTCCCTGAGCTGTGGTAATGCACAAATTTCCCTGCTGTGGGATCAATAAAGTCTTATCTTATCTTATCTTATCTACTTGGCAGACCCATATTATTTCAGTTTATATTGTTTATACCACTAATCAATCAATTATGAAATAATACAATAAAGCAGAGTGTGCCCGCGGTCTTTGCATGGGTTAGTTGTCTGCTCTGTCTGGTCAGTAATCCAGCCTAGTATGTACAATAAATCTGGATTACATGTGTAATCGCTAAGTTAAATGAACATTTTAATCTGTGGCTGTTTCTGTATGCCTAAACCTTACGTTTATCATGTACATTGTCAACCTAATGCCCTTTCTTTTCTGATTTGTGTCCTACTAGGTTGAGTGACAAGCCTGCTGTCCAATCGCCACCATGATAGCCACAGGTGGCCTCCTGCGCATGAACAGGCGCCAGGATTCCCTCCGCTCTAAAAACCGAGCGGAAAACAAAAGGAAGCGGAAAGCCAAAAAGAAGAAGAAGAATGATGTGGTGGTGGTGAAGGGGAAGCTCAATCTGTTGTCCCCGGCCGGTTTTGTAGCCGCTATTGGAGTAATAGTTCTCATGGTGGGGATTTCTATGGCTGTACTGGGCTACTGGCCCAGTCAGAACCAGAACCAGTACCAGGAGCGACGCAGAACTGGAGCCTATCATGGCAACAGGATGAGCCACTCCAAAAGTTCACCTGTTTCCTCTGATAAGCCTCCTAATTTATTTAACCAGAGTCATGCTAACAGCACCTCTGCCGACCGCTCCCCTCACTGTGGTTTCCTCTGTGACTTCCTGGATAATTACCTGTACTCAGACAATCTGAAAGTCTTTGGACCCCTGGTGATGGGAATCGGCATTTTCCTGTTCATCTGCGCCAATGCAGTCCTCCATGAAAATCGAGACAAGAAAACGAAAATCATCAACCTGAGGGATATCTACTCCACAGTGATAGATCTACACAACATACGCTCTAAGGAGTATTCACCTCTAAATGGTTTGGTGAACTACACTCAGTCGAGGAGTGCCGAGGGCCCATCGGGCTCATTTCCTGCAAGTGGGATGCTCAATCGCAGCTCGTGGCCCTCCACTGGGCTCAGTTTCCAGGGCGAAGTAGGTGGAGATGATGTTTTCAGACGGCCATCTTTAGCCAGCAGGCCTCGTAGCTGGTCCAAAGATGTCCAGACCTTCACAGACACTGTCTACAGCATCTACAAAGACTACAGCAATAGCAGCGAGCAAGCACCACAGCCCCAACAGTGGGAGACCATCTCCATTGTCACCTCCTCTGTGAATACTTTCACCCTCCCTGTGATCAAACTGAACAACTGTGAGGTGGAGGAGTCAGAAAGAGCAGAGGCAGAGGGGCGCCCAGCAGAAGGGGTTGTTATTGAGGCTGCTACTGAAAACATTAATGAGGAGAAACAAGCCAGCAGCGGACAGATTGACGAAACTGACGGCAAGGATAAGGACACGTCGATGGCAGATTTCCCCTCACCCCATCAGAGCCATGAGAACATAACCACAGACATAGCTGTGCAACAGGGGGCGCCAGAGGCTCAACTGCAGTGGACCCAGCTGTTTCCTCCATCCCCTGTTGCCAGGGCGATGGGGTCACGGCTGTCGCTCAACTCGCTCATGGATCAGCCCAGGTCTGCGCGGCGCTGCAGCCTGTCTGTATCTGTGTGTCGTCAAGGTGACAGAGCGAGACGCTTCAGCTGCCCTCGTCTGGAGCGCTCCAACAGTAAGGGCTACATCAAACTGACTGATCTGGGGGGAGAGTCCTTCGAAGCCCCCGACACAGACACTTCTTTAGTGGCCACCAAACAGGAAGTAGCAACTGATGCAGCAGCAGCAGCAGCAGCGAAGGGAGACGCTCAGGAAGAGAACAACCCAGTGACACCCAGCACCTCTGCAGAATCCTAGAGTCATTTTTTTTGATGGGCCTCTGAAAAGTATTTGATGTCTTGTTCCTTACTTTGTATCTTCTTCTCCAACTGCTGATGTGACGCTGACCTTTAAAAGGGAAAGGAAATGTGGAGAGAGAGCAGCTAAGGACTATTGAAACATAGCCATGAACACTCAAGAGCAAGGCTCTATATGAATACCACATCCACAGCTCAATATTCAGATGTATTTTTTCTATTTTTTCAATGTAGCAAGAGCAATACTAAAGACTTGTAAGAAGATTTAGTATAGATTTGTTTAAAAAAAGAAAATCTGATGAGTCTGAACTTTTCTTTTATAACACATGGGCAAACATTGTAGCTTGTAGAAATGCCAAAACTGTCACTGAGAACTACTGTCCGACATGTTCTACTGTACTGTAGCATTAACATATGCCACAGAAAAGTAAATAGTCTAGATTTGTTTCTCTAAATTGTTCTGTGAATACCATGTGAATAGGTGAACTGAACTGAATCTCAGGTAGACGTGGTTTAGGACTGGGACCTTGAGGACAAGGTCTTAACTATGTGCACACTTGTTTATATGAAACATTCATGGTTGAATAAACTTGACTGTAACTCCTCCTGCTGGATGTCCTTGTGTAATATTAGATTTAAACACAGCAATGCAAAAGGGTTTGTTTGCTACCTGCTTCTAAGAAAAATTAAACAGATGAAAATCTAAAACAGGTTCGACTATGGCTGATTGAGTAAGTGACAAACCTACAGACTTTGTTTTTCTGGGTTACTGGGAAAGATTACAATGATACTGGTGTTACATTATCTCTGATAACTGAATTTAGACCAGTAACCTATAAAGTAAGTGACCTTTGCAACTGACTTTTAATTTTTCTCCACTATTAACTTGGGCGATTAGAAGAGAAAAAACAATATAAACTCTCTTTGTAAAGTCCCTTTAACCTATACAATTTTTCAAAACAGTATCTCTTTATTTGATGGCAGTGGAGAGTGCTGTCAAACACGTCATTCCAAATTCATCCTTACGTTTTTAAAGGTTGTAGAATATCATTTCCATACCCATCAAACATCAGTGGGCCCTTCTGCCTGTACAGGTAGCTAGTGTCATGTCACTATGTTTCTCCAGTCATTTGTTCCTCATTCGTATGTATTTTCACTGTGGTGTTATACCATTTTGTGCATGCTGTAATGAAAATATTTTCCACGTAACACCTACCGTAAGAGGTCAATCAAAGTCTCTGAACCAACAAGGATCCTTGAGACGTTTTGAGTGTGTATTTACTCAGGTACTGTAATTTATTGGAATATTTCAATTTTATGCTACTTCATCAAAATTGTCAAGCACTTAACAATTCCTAGCATGTTCTTTATCTTGACAAGTTGGGTCTTATCAGGGCTCTTAGTTTGTAGTAACTCA
>JAUBNQ010000009.1:16777042-16792733 GCA_032353495.1 Ctenopoma kingsleyae
TAGCATTTAAGAAGAAATTTAACTGATTATGAAATTGTTTTATGATGGTGAAAGGTCACCATTATAGTCATAGTCATGAATTTGAAAGTTCTTAGTTTGGATTACATCAGCATCCATTAAAAATGTCTCTGAGCCAGACATTGAATTCCTGCCTCCGCACTTGTCATTTTTCCTGTAACATTAAAAGTCTCAAGTGTTAAAATGCCCTCAGGTGTACAGCGACTCAGTCAGTCGAAGTGAGCTGAACTCGACACGTGAGTGCAGCGCTGCTTATGACTGTCAAAGCCTTCAAGGGATGGAAGAGATAACATGTATGACTCAATCTTGCTGAGTGGCGAGATAAGCTTGTTTGGACCATGTTATCTCCCGGTGTTGCCTGATCACTGGAGAGAAGTATGGGGCTGTCTTTGCCTTATAAAGCTGCAGTTCCAGGGATGGCACCTTGGCAGTCACGGCGTATTTATAGTGGAGAGTTGGGGTTTGCCCGAGCCTGTGATCTCTTTGAAGTCCTCCTATAATGTGCTGTTGTGAAGGAACTTTTGTTTGCTGCCAGATTTATTTCCTTAGGGTATTTCTACGAACACTCAGGCAGCCTCCTCTTGTGTCTTTGTGTATCCAGACTACCATGTCAGTTCATGACTTATCCAGACTCAAATATTTTAACAACATTCGGATGGGTTTCCATGAAAATGTTCCACATACATTCAGTCACCAGAGGATGAATCCTATTGTTTCCTCTAGCACAGTCAGCATTTTAACTTGTTCAACAGTAAAGTGTACGACAGAATATCTGCAAAATCTGCATGAGCCTCAGCTGTACTTTGTATTCAGCGTTGCCTTGACGATGTTAAACTTTATCTGCTAAACATTAGCATGTTAGCATTGTCATTGCGACCACGTTGGCATGCTGACATTAGCATTTAGTTGAGCCTCTGTGCTCTTAGTCTTGTTTTAACATACATACTGAAATTATTATTTTGTCCTATTTTAGGTTTATGATATCAAATTTAAAGTGGGGATGTAAACTGCATAGAAAAAGCATAAAAAGCCTGATTCAACATACTGTGTTTATTTGGTTTAGAAAGAAAAGAGGTATTCACCAGTAATTTAGGCTCTGATATCAAAAGGCAATTCGTTAAATGATGCTACAACCTTAACACGGCTGCTTGGACATCAAGCCATCTAAATTGTCCTGCTACGTGAAAATATTGCTATGCGCAGGAATTTCTAAAAAGGAAGTGTGATTTTAAAAACTGCTGCAGTTTTTTTTAACCACATGTTGCCCCTCCCTTTCTGTAGAAATGCCTCGTACGCAATCACTTGAAGGGCACAATCATTAGCTTACCACTTTCCAAAGGTTACACGTACATGCTGATTTTATATTTAGTCGAGATAAGAAATGCTCCCTACAGTCAAAAACAAAAAGAGAATGCTTCTTCTTACTAAAATTTCTTTTTATTGGTAATTTGTCTGTTATATGAAAGGGAGCCAAAAGGTGTAGTGTGATGACGGTGTACTCAAGGTAGGGGGCTGATTTGGGAGCTTTGGCCCAGTATGGGGTCAAAATCAGACTCTAATTTGGCATGTGTGCTTGCTGACCTGTAGCCCTTTGGGAGTGAAGGCATTTTAGCTGTGGAAGGGATAGGAAGATTGGTTGGCAGTGAAGTACAAAGCAGAGCTCCAGCCAGTTCACCTTGGGTTCGTTCAGTTCAAAGTGTAGTTTGCAGCTGTTTGCTGCATTGCATAATGTCATCTCAATTACCAATAATGCATTTATGGTTGAACAATGGAACTTGTGTAGATACAAAATTAGCCTGGAAATAGTTTAATTTAAAATTATTTTATATCCGGTCAACATAAATTGTCAGTCTGCATATGTGATCTAGTGTATAGTGAGGGCCTGATAAATCTGATGTTTATATGAGCTGTTTGTGTGAAAAGTCCAACAACAAAATGGAAATGTAATCATTTTAGACCAGGAGTTTTTCCTCAGATCCTGGGGACAGCAGGGAATTCTGGCCTGGATTTGTCACACGGGTGGTTGCTGTGTATTATAAGGGACATGCTTCTGTATTATTCTGTATTGATGAATGCCAACTTGTTCTGACTGCAGCACTGTAAATTGGATTTCTTTAATGAGGTCAATGACTTTACTGATTTTAGAGACTGAGCATATGTATACATCTATTCATACACACCAGGACTGGCTGATTACATTAAAGATAAATGGAATCCCCCCTAAGACCTGGGCTTGAAATTATGTTCATGTTTTATGTCCATACGTGGAATTAAACTTCAATCACTAAGCAACAAATTGTTGTGTAGGTATGAGATCTGTATAATGCAGGACAATATAATTTAGTTTGTGTACACCTTATGTTCAGCCCTAACCACTAATGCATGTTAAAATCATTAAAGGCTTTATTAAAGGTTAACTGAGTTCAAGGTTAGACAAGGAAATATTAGGAGAAGATGAGCTGCACAGGAACTAAGTATCTGAGCGCAGCATAAAAAAGTGAAGAGTTAAGCAACCGCATAAGCTAAGGAGAGTCCAGAGATCACATGCTGTCTGTCTTGTGTGGTATTAATCATTCTGCTGACCAAGGGCTGTTCTTGAGGCTCTGAGGAGTCATACATCTGCACTCACGCTTATCTACAAGACACTATGCATACAGATAGCATGAACTATTTGGAGAAACTCAGAACATCAGATATCTCTGTAGAATGTTGGGTCTGATTTTAGTACAGCAAAGATTTTCTGAGCACATAAGTAATTAGTTTTTCCATTTTAAATGCAGTAGACTCAGTCACATAATATGACACAAATGTCACTTTCAGTTTATTAAAGCTTTTTCTTAAGAAGGATGTAATTATCAAAAAAAAAAAAAGTTATTACAGATAAAAAACATGACTCTTGTCAAATTCTATAAATACCACAACATGTTTGTTTTGTAAAGACAAAAGAAAAAAATAAAATTCAGAGCCTCAAATTGCTCCTTGGCATTTTGCTGTTTTATCAGTGCAGGTATGTGAACGTCGATATTTCGTTCAGACACACAAGCTAGAATGTAAAACTGTTTGCTGCATTACAGTTGCTGCCTGCTGGCCAGACGGGCCCGATGAGCAATGTCTGAGAGAATCAGTCTGGCCATGACAATATCGTGCCAGACTCCAGCTGCTCTAAATGTATTTAACTAGTGTCTGGCTCTGCAGAGAACAGACATTGCAGTTAGTTGTTACTGCCCGGTGTACAGTATGTCTTCTCTTTGTCATTGTGGTAATGTATAAGGCAATTTGTTCGAGAACTGTAAACAATGTTTATCAGTACGTTAATCTTTGTGATTTCAAAACAAGAGATGCAGGGGGATAAAAAACCCAAATACAAGGAACAGGAAGGAATATAGTATGTGAAATAATAAGTTATTGCAGTTTCTGACATCACTATCCATTTCACAGCCTTCTCTGCCGCTATTATTTTCCCTTCCAGCTTCCAGGGTTACAGGAATATTTTGTTACGTCTACTGTCAGGCCACTGAAGCTCTAAACATCTCTGCGAGTTGCTTGTAAAGTTCGTGTTTTTGGAAGCTTAAGCTTGCATGTAAAGTAGTTAAATAACCTCGTATTGTAATGTGAATTATATGTCTTCGATGTAAAACATTCATTGTTGTTGTCATTGAGGTTGTTTTATGAGCTGTGCCACAATTAGCTGGAGGCTCAATGAGGAGCCAGCTGTCTCGCTGCTGTACATAAGAGTTACACTGTCTGTGTTATTTCTCCCTCTACTATGTGCAAAGAATGCTTGCAATCCCTCTGTCACTATTTAGGGAAATCATGTATGACTTCTGCTGAAAAGTCTGTGAAGCCCTCATGTGGACGACTGTGCTTATACTTGTTGCATACAGTAATGCTGGCACGCTGTATACTACTCGAGCACAAAAGCAGTTAGATGAAATGAAAGTGAAATGGGTGACCAGGCTGGGTTAAGTTCCCACTGGGAGGCAAAACCCACAAATTCCTAAAGGGAACAACCCAGACACTAATTAAAAAGTTTCTTTTATGTCCGCATTTGTGCATGTACAGCACCATGTAAGTACCTCAAGGAGGGCGACAGATGTTTGTGTGTTGTTCTTGTGTTCATATGTGCACTTGTATTATTTTTTCATTTTGGAGAAAGTCCTCTCATCTGCGTGCACACAGTCATTATGTCTTGAAATAAGTTTTGTACTTAATTTAGTTGGTTTAGTTTAGTAAAAAAAAAAGCATTCCGATCATTTACTGAAGTAAAAGCAATATTGCCACAATGCAAAAATAAGTACAGGTTTAGCAGTATCTTGAATGTAGACTTAAAGTTCAGCTTTATGACTCAAAGGAAAAGTGCACATTATGCAGTAGAATGGCTCCTGTTAGTTTTATATTACTGAATTATTATTATTGATGCCTTAACACATAAAGCATTTCCACATTGAGAAGCCATTATTTCTTGCAAATTCAGCACAGGTTTTGTATATAAAATTTTGATCTACAAAGTAGAAGTGCGGCTGTGGCTCAGGAGGTAGAGCAGTCGTCTGCCAATTGTGAGGTCAGTGGTTTGATTCCCGGCTCCTTCTGTCATATGTCGAAGTCTGCCATCGGTGTGTGTGAATGAGAAGCAGTGTAAAGCGCTTTGAGTAGAGTAGAAAAGAAGCGATATAAGTGCAGACCTTTTACCATTTAGCTGTCAGATAAATGCAGGGAAGTTAAAAAATGCAGATATTATGTATTTGAAATGTAGAGAAGTAAAAAAGTTCCTCTGGTTACATACTGTATGATAAATATTCAGGAAGAGAATATGTTGTGTTATTTGAGAGAAAACTGTATTAATGCATTTATAAAATGTGAGATTAACTTCTAGGATCGCTTTACCAGGTGGGTCATCCAACCAGAAAATGGGCTCTTTAAGTAGTATTTATTCAGATATTCATCTATATTCTCTCCACTATGATGGAGAACATGCTTTTATGAACTTTGTTTTTGACAGTGACAGTCTGACAATGTGTGAATTATTCACATTGGTTTTTCTGTCCTTCTTGACTTTTTTTTGTTGTATGTTTACTCGGCACTCTGGTTCTCTGAGCCTGCAAATTTTGATTGATCAATGATTAGTTAACCTGCAGATTACACTAATTATTTAGTTAATAAAATATGGGAAATTGCAGAAGAAATTCTCATGGTGATGTCATCAAATTGCAAGATTTGCCCAACAAACCTGGCGACTTTTAGTTTACTGTCATGTGTAAGACTAATACAAACAGCAAATCCTCACAAGTGAGAAGCTGGAACCAGAAAATGTGTATTTTCACTTGAAAAATAACAAAAATTGTGATCAATAAATTATCTGTCAATCAGCTGGTTAATTTATTGACTTACCATTTTGACTGTTTTAGTGTTTTAAACAGGCTGGGCATAGCTGAAATTTTTATTACTGTATAATAATGTAGACATATGACACTATAATAATAGTCTTACACACAAAAAAAATTTAAAATAAAAAATAAAATGCACTTAACAATTCCTAGCATGTTTTTCTTCTTGATAAGTTTGGGCCTTATCAGGGCTCTTAGTTTGTAGTAACTCATAATTTACAGAATGATAATTGCTTGTGTCTTCTCCTTGTAAGTCGCTTATGGATAAAAGAGTCTGCCGAGTAAAGTAAAGTAATAATAATAATAAGTCATATAAACAAAGGAGCATACAATATACAAGAAGATGCCTGCAAGTTTCTCTTTACTACAGTACACTTACTTTGTAAATGTGATTTCTTCCATGTCATCACTGATTTGGTTTAATTTAATCACATTTTCCTGTAAACATAGATTCTCTGAGCTTCCATTTCTCAGTAAAAACATACCTCATGCAACTCATTGCCATGCTGTGTGTGCGTGTGTGTGCGTGTGCGTGCGTGTGTGTTGGGAGGGGGGGGTGCTGCTAAAATAATGCCCCGGCTGTCGTGATATCCCACAATTCTGCTCTCAGCTGCATAGTGGAGTTTGATAGGCTGGCGGAGAGGGGAACTGCAGCAGAGTAGCACCGCTGTTAGGAAACAGAAGCCCACTACGAATGCAGCTCCCCTAACCCGCTGAACGAGGACTCTCCACCTGGTAACAAACCTCTCTTTCTTTTGTTGCTTTTCTGTCCCTTCTTTTGCACCCAGGCTTTTCTTAGGAGAGATGCTCGCTTCCTGGTTCGCACGGTTCGCGGTTTCATGTCTCCTTTCGCCCGTTGTTCGTCTGACAACACCACCCGCGGCCGATGACAGATAATTAACGTTAACATCCACTTCCACTGCGTCCGCTGAGGCGGAAAAGTCGAGTGGACGTGGCTAAACCTTGTCATAAACATTGGTCACAACCTTCCGTCCCCTGCATCGCAGCCTTTCGCTTTGCAACACAGCAGCGACGTGTATGTGTTGTTCCGCTGAATGGGCAGCTGCTGCTGCTGCAGCGGCGGCGGCGGTGGTGGTTACTCTGTGGCCGAAAAGTCAAACCTTCGTCGGGTATTTCTAAGAAATAAGGCGCTTAAGGTACAGTAAGCTAGCGTGCTCCGGTTTCGAGGCAGAAAGTGGAAAAAGGGTGAAACGTGACGTTTGTAGACGCTTTAACCCAGCGCTTGTAGTTAAGTGAAGGACAGCGCTGAGTCACCGACAGACACGGTTACGTTTGTAGACAGTTTGTGGATGAGAATTGTTGCACTGTCGGAGGTTAAGACGACATACTTGGGTGTTTTTGATCTGCAGTGCGGTAGGCGTGGTTAGGGGCAGGCAGACACGGTCTGGAGCTTCCCTCAGCATCCTCACATCCTCGTAGGCACAGCATATGCAATGGCTGGAGACTGAGTTTAATTAAGATGCGCTCTGAGCTGTTGTTGCAGTATCACTGAAAGGCAGCATCGTCGTGGGCCTTGTTTGCAGGGCCTCATAGTGTCAGAGGAGTGCATCTTTGAGTGCAGCCTGAATTAACTTCAGCTTGTGTGCGGTGTGTTGCAAAATGCTGATAGTTATAGCTCAGTTCTCATTCAAATCATATGGTTTTCCAGTCAACTCTGTCTAACCCTTGTTTTGCATAAAGAAGTATCCCTAATATATTATTAGTCGACTGTTAAATTTATGTTGAGAACCACAGAGGCATAATAGCCTCTATTCATTGGTTTTGTCATGAGAAGATCAACAACAAGGCTGCTGCAATATACAATGTATTATGCATTCACATTGAATTGAATTGAAACTGCGCTTTGTGTTCCCTGCATGAATGCAGGATCATTCATTGTTGAAGCAAAGCTCAAACGTCCAACTCCTCAGATTTCATTGCAAGACACGCAACTCGAGTGCATCAGCTCTGGCTTATGCATATTGTGGCATGCATTTTAAGTTTACGCATAATGTTATAGTTCATATCATTAATTGCAGAGATAATCATGCAGTTCGTTCATAATTAAATTGGTAGTTTCAGCCCTCAGCAATAATGCTCTCTGCTCTCTGCCCACCTTGATGGGATCAGTCTGTCTTCTCCAAATTCAACTGTTAAGTTGTCTGGTTCAGTCTGGCATTTAAGGGTTCAATTAAACCACTTTTGACGCCTCTGAAAGGCTTGCCAAATTTATGTCCAAACACTTTGCGGAAATCTTAGTAGTTTTAGGTGTGGCTGAGACAAATGTGTTATACACTGAGTGACCAGTTTATTAGGAACACATAGGTAAAAGCATATATAGAGTGCAACAGTCCCACCTTTATGACAGTGATGATTGATGATGAATGTTTAGTTTTTGTTGAAACTCATCATTTTTGGTGGATGTAGTTTGTACTGTTTTCTATTAGGCAGTTCTTTAGGAGGCACTCACTGATATAAAAGGGGTCAATATGATGACAACTGAAAATATTCATTAAGTTAGGGTTTATTGCAGAACTGTTTAAGACATACTTTATAAACTTGCAATTAAGTGTTATGGAAAATATTTGACTTTTTTATGTTTGTACATAATTTTTTATTTTATTTTGGTATAAACCTTTTCGCAATGTTGTTTTTATTTGCATTGGCTAAAGTTGCGGTGGCTATAAATGAAACAGTCGCTGCAAGAACTGTCTTCACACTTTGTGCTGTGTCAGGGCTGGAGAATGTTCTGGCCGAACACACTGAGGTAGAAAACAGATCTGGGTTGTTTGAATTTCTTGAATTGTTAAGGGCAGTGGCTGTGCGAGGCTGTGAAATGTTACTGTGGAACATTTTGCAGATGCCTGATGCCAAATTAAACACGTAGCTTTTTAGGTAGTTACTTGTTTGTGTGTCTTACAGAAAAAAGCAGGAGTTAGGTAAACAGTCAATTTGTTGCATTGCTTGATAAACCAGTTTAGAAGGACTCGCAATACTTCACCTAGTCCAGCGTTTTAGATCTGTCCATTCCAGTATTTCTTGTTTTAACAGATTAACGCTTGGCTGTTTGCCAGGGAGAGGATGCTGTTTAGCAGAGGTGCTGAAGGTGTAAAGAATTCTAGGGCTTCAAATTAAGACTATTTTATTATGAATTCATCTGGATATAATTTTATTGATGAACTGGTTAAACAGTATATCTCATGAAAATTAAAACTTTCTCTTACAAACATTTTTGTCAGAGCAACAGTCTAAAATCCACTGCAAATGTGAAGGGACAGAAAATAGTGACCAAACATATTAGTCATTTTGTTTGTTGTTTAGAAGTCAGGGAAGTCACACTTAAGAGATCTGTGACCCCTCAGCACAGGTGTCTCGTTTGAGTGGCTAGACCAGCTACACGGTATCCTGTTACAGTAGGTGGGTTTGTGCGTGACAGCTGTCAGCCCTGCAGCCGTGCAGAAGGGTCGCATCATATACAGCGGGCCCATTTGGAATGGGTTTTGACTTGTCAAAAAACACCAACCATTCCTCTCCACATAACCTCCATAAGTCCCCAGGGAGTTATGGGTGTGAGGGCAGGGGTGTCAGGGAGGGGCCAGCTGTGGTATACTCCAGTTAATGGCACTCAGCACAGATGGCAGTCCCTCATCCTCCTCTGTGTGTGTGTGAGTGTGTGAGACTCTATCTGTGCAGGCCACTTTCCAACAGTGTGCATTACATTGACAAATGGACCTTTAAAATGGAGGTTTGCATGCATGGGGCAGCATCACAGCATTTAGTGTCAGTGATCAGTTATGAAATGTACATACTAATAAGCCTCTGTTGAGCTTTTAGCATGGACAAAATAGCTACTGTAGTGGGTTGTCTCACCATTATGTATGATTTCTGATTGAATTTATTTGTCCAACTGCAGACAGCGGGTTTGATAACCTGTGCGTTAGTTTTGATTTATACTGGAAAGGAGAAATGGGCAGGTAGCATTGATGATGTAATTGTTCTTCTCAGGAAGGTTTGTGTCTAGAGGAAGACAACTAGATGGATGGTTACTGTTTGCCTTTACTTTGCACTATTATAATTTGTCACCTCGGCCATGGTAGCTGTCAACGTTTGTGCTAATATTTAGTTCTTCTTTTAATAATTCCTTAAAATTATTGACATGAAAAAACATTTGCACAACTTCCCCTCAGAGATGTGTTTCGGCAGAATCTTCAAATTTAAGCTTTGATACTAGCAAATCAGATCAGTCTAATCTTTCTGTTTTACATATTTATAGTTAAAAGCAATGTAAAACAAAAGCAGCTTATTCAAATTTTTAGGCTGGAAATTAATTATGTTGCGTTCTGTGTAAACAAAAAGTGATTAAAGTTCTCTTAGTTGATCTTTTAGGCTTTAGTGTATTGCAAATGTTAAAGGTAAGAATCAATAAAGGCTCCAAATTTGATAAAATCCTGTCAAACCCCATCGCTGCTTCCTTCCTGTGTGCCTGTAAGGACCGCCAGCACCAGCTGGACACCAGCTTTCATGAGCTGAGAGTCTGAATGTCATGTTACACAACATTAATCAGCAGTAGAACAGCAGAAAACACATTCATCCCATGATTAGAAACTTTGGCTTTAGTGGAACTTAGTATGATAAGGCGATGTTGGTGCAATCATCAGCTGTTCCTGTATACTAAAAGTAAGCCAAGGCACAAAATGAGTTGTGAATACAGCTTTCTGAATGCATAATGTATGTACTAGTTCATGGCGAGGGCCACACACAAGGCCACTGTGTGTGGCCCTGTGAAGAGTGCCTGTCACCAGTGACTGAACGTATTCTTCCTCCATTTCTATGGTGCTAAGATGTCCCTTTCCTCCACTCATAACATAGTTCCTGTTTCATGGGAGGGTTAAGAGAAGCAAAGGTTAGCTGTCAGCTGATTACTGAGCCACTCCTCAGCAGAGAGATTTCTTTAAATTCTGATTTAATGTGGCTCCATGGTCTTTCAGTTTCACTTACATCAAGACTTCTTTATTACATTTTTATAACCCGTGTAGTCAGAGAAATTGAATATTTGAACGAGTTTGATCACATTCCCATGACCACTGGATGTGCCTGACTGTTTTTTTTAAAAGCAAGGCCTGAAATGCTGAAAAACACAAGATGCTTAAGTGGTTTGACTCATTTCTAAGTCCAGATTTACTGCTGTTTTGAGTCAACGTTATTTTGATCCATTTAAAAAGTAACAACCCTTTGTTCTGAAGTGTTTATTACTTTTTCTTAGCGCTGTATGTTCCTGTCAGTACTGTTCATAATGGTACACAAAAAGCTGTGCATGTGGGCCAAATTTTGTTGTTCAAAAAATCGAATTTTTCTCAAAATTATTTTTCTACACGTTGTGCTTGAGAGCCACAGTTCTCTTATGTGGCTGTTTCAGTTGTTAATTTGGGGATCACCTCATCCCACAGCGTCGGCTTTGTTGACAGAGGTTGTTGTCGTCAGCCACTGCTGGAAGTCAGAGATCCTCCGTTGAATTATCTCATCCGAGTAAACAAGCTCCTATAAATAGACCTCAGGGAGAAGCAGGCAAACTACAGAATGTCTGGCATCCGTACTATAAACCCCAGGTTCTCTGCAGCAGAGGCCCAGCACGCTCTGCCGCACACACGCCCTCCAAACCCCACTTCCCAATGTCAAAGCCTGTGGGTATAGTTAGCAGAGGGGCCCCCAGTGCAATCTGTCATCTTAGTTTGGCAAAACTAGCCATTAGATGTTACCTCTCATTTAGCCCCTTGGGACCATATGTGTCTCTGTTATGAAAAAAATTACTTGCAGCCCTTAATTGTTTGTCTTACAATGTTAAGTATTAACTACCATGCTATTTAATATTTAGATTTTCAAGTTTGTCTGAAGAAATTGCAGCCATATGTAATACGGCTTATACCGGTTTAATAGAGCCCCCCAGCATGTGTGAGAAAACATGTAGAATCTGTGTATGTTAGAATACCAACAGTTGCTGCTGACACCACTAAGATTATTGATACAGGGACTTGAGTGCCTGAGCCACCTACATTTATTTCGTTTTCTGCTGTTAAACAGTATCCAAATATCTGCATTTGCATCTGAAGGAAGCTTATCATTACACAGTGCTGAAAAAGTGGCAGTAGATCAATTCAAAACCACTCGGCTGACTCATCTAATTTTCTCCTTTCCTCAACTCCAGCGTGATTTACCATGACAACTGAAACAGGCGCAGACGCAGAGGCCAAGCAGCCGCAGGAGAACAAGGAGACGGAGAAAGAGAAAGCCAAAGCAGCATCTCAACCGGGTCAGGCTGCAGCCGAACCCAGCTCGCCTCAGAACCAGCCGGAGCAGCTTCCCGCTGCCGCCGGACACAGCACCCCAGCCAGGAAAGAACAGGTCAGCCTCTCTAAAACTGCATTCACATCACTAATCTTTCTGGGTCTGGGTTTAGAAAATATCCAGTCAGTTGTCATGGACATTTAGCTAAATACCATAGACCATAATTTACCCTTTAAATGTCTTTCCATAATTTACCACGCTTCTAAAATATACTGTAGTACTTTGATGGATTTCCATGGTATAAACTTACACACTGTATCGCTATAAATTAGGCTTGGATTTGAGAAAACATTACATACAGTTCAGTCCTCTCCTGAATGAATTGCGTCTTTGTGTGGAAAAATGGAAATGAACAGGGGGGCAACACAATGCTGACGACATGGCCTTTGTGTCCTCAGTGGTGCTTACAACCCTGCATAAAATGCATTCGTTTACAAGTAAACTTGTCTTCATCAGTGCTCAGTGGTTTAATTATGGGAATTAGGGGCATGTTTTGACTTCCAGTACTAATTGTCCTGACACCACATCACACAGTGGTGGAAATGTTGTGAAGAAAGAGCTGGATAGTTGATAGTAAAACCTCAGGGCTGTTAGTAGTTCATGGTGTGAATTAACAGACGACCAAAGATTTGAAGACATGCTTTGCAAAGAACATCCAGTATAATGTAATGAAATGTTAGAAAAAGCAGATTTTGCCTTTAAGGTGTTGTGCCCTCTTATGATTTGCCACGTGTTTGAGTATGTAAATGCAATTTGAACATGCTCTGTCTGCTGACTCCACTGACCGGGAATTGTGGCTTTTATTGTGATGTGGAAACACTGTCTGATGAAGAGAAGAAATAGAGCATGAGTTCACACATGAATCGCAATGAATAAGTCATGTAATGAAGCAGCAGAAGTAGAGTGAGGTAATGGATATATTCATTATGTCCTGCACTGAGCAATATAGCAAAATGTGTATCTGATTTAATAATTCTGGCTGCATCAAGTCTTCACTGCCCTAAACAAATATTAGATTTAAAGGATTTTTTTGCATTAATGTGATGAAGTACTTAACCTTCAGGTATTTTGTTCAGTTTATTAGTCACATTCAGACCTCCCTGTCCTGTTATTGTATCTACTAACAGTTTTTAAATTTAATTTCCAGACAGTTTACAATGTTGTAATATGTAATTACTAGTATCATGTATCCTTATTGTTCACTCTTATGCATTCCTCTAGCCAGAGTTGGGCAGCCAGAGAACACACGTTTCTGGAGTTGCTTTACATTTGTTATATAGTTTTCACAAAAAGTAGACTTTGCTAGAGGCTCTCTGCTTATATTAGCTAAATGCTAACATAAGCATACTAACATCTATATTTACCACAGTGCAGTGGATCATAGTTGATATATCTACTAGAGACAGTGACATGTTTGTATAAAATGTTTTTCAGTTTTGGTCAAAGTATTGGACTGTCCAACAGACAAACAGACATCTGCAGAGCCACACCACTAGTGTGGTGGAAAATAATTTTTACATCACTTAAGGTATTACATGTTAAATGGACCCATACCCGTATCCCTTTAACTGGATTTAGCTACATTAAGCAGCTCTCATCACATCACACTGAGGGTGCTGGATGACACTCTGCCCTTGGAGCTGTGTAAATTGACAGAATATGTCTGACAGACATCACTGCACTCAGATTTTCTATATACAGTAAGAGTAAAAAGTGGCATTAAATCCATTTTGTCTGTGTGTAAGAAGGAACAGTGTCTTTGAGCCACTGGCCTCTTTTTCAGCATAAAGTCAGTCATGAAGACTTTGTTTTCAGTGAAGTGGAAAATTGGGTTTTCTCTATTTAGGACAGAATGATGGTACACCTCAAGCTCTTCTCAGTGGGACTTCAGCCAGGATCTCAGTCTCTATTTTTAGGTTTCGGACTCGTAATGCATCTGATGGTTTTGCCAAAGGCAGCTATGTTTAGTAAATGACATTTAGGGTAGTTGTAGGCAGGTAGGTAAAAACAGTGATGGTAGTTGGACAACTGAGCAGGTCTAGCTAACATAAAAGTGATAAATCTGTTATCAGGGCAGTGGGGCTAATCATGGCAGCATAGACTAAACAGCTATAATGTATATTTAAGACTGAGTCAAGCTGCTGAACATTTAATCTTTGCTTAGATGGGGGTAGACATTGAACACAGCTTGCGTAGTGCAGGTTAGGACTAGAGAATGGTGTCTCTTTAATACTCTATCTATTATCTATTAATACATTTTATATTCTATTCAGTCAGTCAAATGCAGGAAGTTGTGTCTTACAGCTTTACTGTATTTAACAAAGAAATATACACCACAAAATATCAAAAATAACATGCAAATTGTAGTAGAAATTTATTATTGTTAAGTAACGGCTATTCTCTTTCTTTTTTTTTATTTTAGGAGCAGCACGAAGAGGATCAGGTGTCCCATAGATCATCCACAAGTCGTCTGTCCAGGTCTCCATTGAGAGGAGTGAAGAAGGTGAAGATCATGCAGTGTAAAGTCACCCTGTTGGATGGCTCCGACTACACACTCAATGTAGAGGTGAGAAACTATAGGTGGAGGTGGGGTGGTTGAAGCAGCTACTTTATTATTCTTTAAAAAAGTGTAAATCTTGTTTTTTGTATTCATAGACAAGGAGATTGTTTTCAAAGGTGCAGTAATTTAATATCACACTGAAAACAGTGAAGTTTCAAATAAAAACAAAGTTTTTATTTCAGTCTAAGCAAACTCTAATCAGTAATAGCTGCTCACCACAAATAGTTGTGTGAAATTAAAACCAGCAGTGTATCACATTGCCTTCTGAATTGCCTTGCAGCATGTTTGCATCACTTTATAATAGCTATGATTAGACCAACACTGAAATGTCTAATGTTTTCTAATTTTATTTCTGGCAAGTCATATCCTCAAATAAGGGAAGACATTTTCATTATTTGTATTTTGTTTAATGGCTTTATGTGGGCTATCTAATAATAATAATAATAATAATTCAGTGTGTTAGTTGTCCTGATTTGCCATTAACAGACTTAATGTTATACACTAAAAGAAAACTGTGCTGTTTTGATGGACTTTCCTAGAAGTAGGGATTTAATAGATTTCATTGTGCATTTACATTTGCATTGTAAAATTGTTTTGTGGGATTTATCCTTTAAAGCCTCTTTACGTAGTCTTGAGAGAGGTTCTTAAATATTTAGGTCTTACTTCAAAGCTCATTGACTATCTAGAAATAATCCTTATGATGAAAGGAGAGCAAACAATCGGTAAAAACATTTTTTTTTAATTAAAAATGTGAAGCTTGCCGTCCTGCCATCCCAGCAGTCTGTTTTTTTATAACGTGGAAAATGAAGTGTGAAAGTGGGATGTTTTGTGGATGCATTCATTAATTTCTGGTTAGGCAATGTAGTAAAAGAGTAACATCACAAATTAGATGTTCTATATTTAATTGTACATGATTTAATTGCATGACAATAAAATGGCGACTGGACTACAGCTGTGATGACGATCTGCGTCATAAGTCTTATGAGGTTTTTGTTGTATTGTGTCAATCTGTTGTGTAAGGTCCATTTTGTCCCAAAGCATCACTGTGAACCTTGCCTGGAACAAATACTTTGATTATCTATAGCTCTTAAGTTTCATGGACTCCCAAATAACCCCACTAATGCAAATAGAGCCCACAATCAATCAAGGAAAATGTTGTTGTCATTGGGAGTGTAGGAGCTCCACAGCATGATGGCTGCTTTCTGCCTCCAGGCGTTCTGTCATAGCTGCTATGAATTCAGAAATTAATTAGAATAGTTCAATTATTTGCTGAGACTTTCAACTTTGCACATTTGTCAAAATGTGTAGCAGAAGGAAGGAACCAGGCCCTCCTCGTGCCTCCTTTGAGCAGATTCCTCCCCATCAGGGGTTTAGATACAGAGATTAA
>JAUBNQ010000009.1:16796607-16816987 GCA_032353495.1 Ctenopoma kingsleyae
TAAAAATCTCAAAATGCTTCCATAAATCACAGAAAGAAGAAATCTACACAAAAGCTTGATAATAAGGAAAAAATAGGTTTTCTTTTCCGTCTCTTTCTCTCTCGTACCTACAGGTACTACCTGTGCTTGCAGCTGAGAGATGATGTGGTTTCAGGTCGCCTGCCCTGCTCCTTTGCCACCCACACAGTGCTGGGCTCATACACAGTGCAGTCTGAACTGGGAGACTACGACCCTGAGGAACTGGGCAGCGACTACATCAGTGAACTGCGCTTTGCGCCCAATCAGACCAAAGAGCTTGAGGAGAAAGTCATGGAGCTGCATAAAACCTACAAGTTAGTCTTAGCATCATTTCCTAAAATAATTTTTATGCTGTCTTTGAATGGTTGAGTAAAATATTTTAAACAGCGCTGAAGCTGGTGGTGATTTTCAGTTTGGTTATACAGCACAGACAAGACAGGGTAATAGACAAAATTAAAAAACAAAGGTACTGCAGTGAGAAACATAATGATTGAAGCTGTCGCAGATGAGCAGCTAAACATTTTTCAGAATTATTAAAATCAACTCTGAGTTCGTTTCATCCAGATGTTGGTGTCTGGACATTGATACAACCAAGAAAGTTTAGCAAAGATGTCAACTGTGATAGTGGTGAGGAGTTAAAAATAGGATGTTTAAAAGTGAGAGAGCACGCAAATATGATCCATGCAGCATGTTTTTGTGTGTTTTCCTTAAATCATATTGGTCATGTTGTATCATATAATTATATATTTTCTACAGTATTTCATAAATAATATGTGCGATTTGGATATGTTATAAATACTAGCTCTACCAAATAATAGTAATTATACATAAACAGTACTTTTTAGGTCACTCAGTCAGGCTAACTGATGTTTATGTCCCGTAACAATACTCTGCTTTGAAAGGCAACATGTCTGTAGACATTGGATTTTCATTTTCCTATAAATGGATTTAGGTGGCCGTCCTTTGTCCCCCATTCTCTCTGTATTACAGTGATTTGTATGTAATTTGATGCAGTTCTGTCTCATCCTGTGGGTGGAGCAAGGAAGTGACAGTGCCAGGATTAGGGTCTCTCTAAAGACCTTCTATGCTAAAAATGGATGCACTCATAGTGCTCTGTGGAGCATCAGTTAAAAGCATCCATAAAAACAACCATTTTCTAAAAAGCTTTTATGCAATAAAACAGCAGATTATCCCTGTTTTAGATCTTACTGGACTCTAACTGAAGTGTTGCCTATTCACATTGGTCTGAAAGCATAAAATCTTTCTTTGCTTTACTTGAACCTGCATGTCTGATCTGTCACGTTCTGGCCTATCAGGGGAATGACTCCAGCTGAAGCAGAGATACACTTCCTGGAAAATGCCAAGAAGCTGTCCATGTATGGTGTGGACCTCCATCACGCTAAGGTAACAAGTCGCTTCAGACATTTAACTTGTCGTGTAGACTTCACAACCATATTTGTGGCTCCTCAAGCTAAATTTAGAAATTGGTGACCCAGCTGTAAATGCTGTAGACTCTTGGCAAGAAGGTAAATAATTATATATTCTTAAATTTCAAACTATTTCTTTAAGTAATTTTATAAACTAACCATGTTGCTGATTCTACATGTTTGCAGTCGTAGTTGGTATCTACAAGATGCATTAAGTATGCAAGTGATTATCTATGGTGTACAGTGTGTTCTCTATGTGGGATCTAAATCTAATACATTCCATCCATGCAGTCTGTAGTGATGCTTGCCACCACAACACCACTGCTTCAGACACATCATGGCTGCCACAGTAATGCCTCAGTTTAACATTCCTTTGCTGCACCACTGATCTACATTAAATCACTGCTACCTCTGTGGACATGGGGCTGAAGGAGTGAGGGGTGGGCTGGAGTCTGGAGCCCAGCTTGACTTGAATTATTTTTGTGCTGTTTCTAATTCATCGACCAGATGGGATCAAATGTGTCATTACAACACAGGCAGTAAAGCGAGAGCTGGAGTTCGACAGCAGGACTGCTGTCATCATAAAAGAAAATTACAGTCATCAGTCTTCAGATATGAATGAGTTATCAAAAGCGCTTTGAAAGTCAAAATGGGTCTAGATGTGAGCGATGGAGGAGGATATTGCCTTCATAGATTTAGATCAGAATGGAGGAGATGACAGAGATGAGGGGGCGGCCTCGATCAAACTGAGTAGACATCAATGCTCAGTGTTGGTTCTGTGAGTCATAGTTTTGATACACAAAAATAATATGTACATATCAGACCAGCGTCCCTCTTTTGTCTTCTCTCCTCTCTCATTAAATGCAAAGTTGGTAGGGCATCTCTATGAATGCTTGGCCTCAGCTGAGGGAGAGGTAAGAGGCTGCATTTCATGTGCTTACCTGAGTGTGTATGTGTGTGTGGTTTCTACTCGTGCATGGTTACATATGGAGTTGTCACTTTCAAAATCCCACTGTTACTTAAGACTGGTTGTTCCTGCTTTGGACCAGCACTTCCCTCTCAGAATGTCATATTTGGTTTCACCTGCTCATCTCATGCTTTGTGCAGTGAAGAGCATCGTTTTGTGCTTCATTCACCGTCTCCCGAGACTTCACTGTTGCTTTTGCCTTTTAGTGTCCCTTTGATTCATTGTTCAACATCACCACAGCCTGCATAGAGAAGATTGGAGAACCATATGCCTGATTCCACTCTCCACCTGCCTGCATTACCCTGTTATTATCACAAACATACAATTAAAGGCAGATTTACCCTGCTGTGCACTGGTTCCTGAGTAGCTCCCATGCCTTAGGACTTAAGGAATAGGAGTTTATGTTTTAAAGAACATAAAAAGAGGAGCAGTGAAGTGTCATTCTACCAAAGTGACACAGTTAAACTAATCTTTTTTGTGTGTGTGTGTGTGTTGTGTGCAGGACTCTGAGGGTGTAGAGATCATGTTGGGAGTTTGTGCAAGTGGCCTGCTCATCTACAGAGACAGGTTGCGGATCAACAGATTCGCATGGCCTAAGATCCTCAAGATATCTTACAAGAGGAACAACTTCTACATCAAAATTCGGCCTGGTGAGGTGAGAAAAATGTTATGTTTATTTATAGGAATGCCCAGGATTAATATGCTGGGTCATCACTGAGACATTGTGTTAATATCTGCTCTAAAGTTTGATCCATTTGTTATTCTTTGTTAATTATATGAGGTTGCAGCAGCATCTACACTTCATTGTGCTAGGCTATTTAGCTGTCCCACATGCTGGTTTTATTATGTGGGAATTATGGCATTGTTTTGTGTAGAATCAAATATAAATATTGAATGGACCTATAAAGTGAATCTGACCACAGGACTTGTCTCTCTTGTAGTTTGAGCAGTTTGAAAGCACAATTGGTTTCAAGCTTCCAAATCATCGCGCTGCCAAAAGGCTCTGGAAGGTCTGCGTCGAACACCATACCTTCTTCAGGTAAGACATAATAGAATAATAATAATAATTCATTGTTACTGCAACAGAAATTAATTATTTGAATCCTCTTGATAATAAGGGGTGATTCCACATCTGTTTCTGTAGCAAAGAGAGAGGATTTTGTCTAGTTGGACTCGGCAAACATAAGCTGTTTTGTTTTCACAACTCTTTGGCATCCTGCCAGCCTTGTAAACATGAGTTTACTGATAATCACCTCAAATAATTTCTATGTAGTGAGACAGCGTTCAGACTCTCCGTAGCTGTTGCCATTTGGACAACATGTGAAGCTGCTTTGTGCTGCTTTAAGCAAAAAAATGGTCTCCTGGGATCTTACAAGTAGTTAGCCAAGCCCAGGGGGTCTCCAGAGAGTATTAAAATGAATAGGAGTTGTAATGTTTTGCAGCACTTAGCTTCAATCTGTTCTTTAGTTTCTTGTTTGATTAATTGGAGTGTTCGTAACTCGTGACAGGCTCGTGTCCCCTGAGGTTCCCCCGAAGAAGTTCCTGACCCTCGGCTCCAAATTTCGCTACAGCGGCAGAACGCAGGCTCAGACCCGCCGAGCCAGTTCTCAGATCATCAGACCTGCTCCGTTCTTTGAACGCTCCTCCAGCAAACGCTACAACATGTCCCGCAGCTTAGATGGAGGTGAGGAGCAGTTTTTGTTGACCCTTAAGCAAACACTGCTAGTTTTCTCAGTGTCTTCTTTTATACGCTAGCGTAAAACATCTGCAAATAATGACAATAAACCAAAGCACCAAAGTCATATAAATAGATGGTTTTGTTTGCCTAATATCAGCTGTACAGTGCAAATATGATTGGAAAAAGTGTGTGTGTGTTTTTTGGTCTTTATGTTTGGTCATATTTCCCGACGCGGGGCGCCGCCCTTGTATAATGGTAGGGGAAACACTGAGTTTTTGTTCCTCTTTTATTCCTTTTAATTGGAAGAAAAATTTGATTGCACTTGAAAGCTGGCAAAGTGCAAATATCTGGCAGTGTAGTTTCAAATGTAAAATAGGTATTATAACAACAATACACTGGAGTGAGTCAAACACACCATTGATGTCCAAAAATCGTCACTGATTCCAGTTTGTCACATCCATCTTCGTCCGCTGGTATTTTAGCTCCCATTATGGAGAACCATGAGACTATGATGAAGGACAGCGCCGCCGACGGGGCAGCCAAGATCATTGCCAAGGGAGACATTATCACCACGGTAACGACGGAGAAGAAAGCAGAGGAAGAGAAGGCGGAGCAGGAGGACGCTCAGATGGATGTTGCAGAGACGCCAGAGCCTACTGGCACAGCACCACTCAGACAAGACACAAAGGTAAACTGCTGTCTACAAACACTTTTTTAGCGCAGTCAAAGCTGCATTTAATTTGGATAAAAGAACCTTTCAGACGTTTTTGATTTTTTTTTTGTTTTGTTTTGTTTTGTTTAAAGAGAGGTAATATATAAAAACCAGAGTCTGACTGTGATGTTTTCTTTAAGTCCTTTTTGGGATTTTTGTTTCTTTTCTTTTTAAATAAACTTTATAATGGCTGATGAGAATTTCCCAGTTGCTTTCAGCTTAACCCTCTGCGGTAGACTAGGCCTAAGTGCTTTCATCTTGTGTGCGCTTTACTAATTAGCTTTTCTTTTCTTGTCCTTCCTTTGACCCCACACTATACTCGTGTGTGCTCATGCGTATTCGCCCCGGTCTCCCTCTCCATTTACACAAACATAATCTCTTCATTGACATTTCTCTCCATCAGTGCTCCCCTCATGTATTCACAAACGACCCCCTCCGCTCTGAGCTCTCACTCCCCTCATCCCCTGTTTCATCAACTAAAGTACGGCGGAGGCGCAGGGAGAACGCACACAAACGGGCCTCGTCAGTCAGTCCGGCCAAGAGCAGCGCTGGGTGCCGCCGCCGGCAAGCCCATGCCGATCGCAAAGCCGCGCTGCTAGAGGAGCAGGCGCTGCTGCTCTCGGCACGCAAGCAGAGGCTGGAGCAGGGCAAGAGCCGTGGCGGCACACTCTTCTCCTTCTCCCTGCACCTGCCTGACCTGTCCTCCATCCTGGATGAGGACGGCTACATCACTTTCCCCGATTTATCAGAGATGCGCTTTCTCCCTGAGTGTGCGCAAAACTTCCTGCCCATTAAGTCACCTTCACTCATCCCCTGCTTCCTCTTCATTTTCTTCTTCTTGCTCTCCACTTCCTTCTCAGTCCCCTATGCCCTCACTCTCTCCTTCCCTTTGGCGCTGTGCCTCTGCTACCTGGAGCCTAAGGCAACCTCCCTGACTGCCTCCATAGCCCAGGGCTACCATGACCATGACAGTTCAGAGGAAGAGGAGGTGTGTGTTTGTGTACGCCTGTATGTTCAACTACCTGCCTCTGGCTTAGAATGACAGTTCCATATAACGGTTAACCCCTTATCTTGTCCTGTATCTTGCTCTGCTGTTTCACCAGTTCAGAGCCGACCTGGAGACTGTGTCTGTCCCAGTGTCTGTCAGTTCTCCTACTTTCAGAACCTCATCTCTGCCTGATCACACTCTCATCCTGTAGACTACATCCTCATCAACATCACAAGTACACAGAGATGAACCTGCAAGTCTCACCATTTCATATTTGATTGTCTTGTATTTATTTCACCTTATTGAGAGGGTTGGACACAAAGAGGGACTTCTTACTTAGACTTCTGTCTGAGACAGTTTACTGTATATTGTGCTTTAAGCAGCATCACTAACACATTACCATGAAATTTCACTGCAGTGTAAAACAATTCAACAGTTTATTAGTGATTTTGAGGATTTGAAGAAGTCTCCTGTCTTCCTTTAGTTACTAATCATTCACCAAACCTCATATTTAAGCACATATTGTTGTGCCTAACTCATCTCAGTGTTATCACCTGCATTAATGCATGGAAACACAGTCTCTCTGCATTGCTATCTGACTCAAACAGAGCAGCACAAATTAAAATAAATCATTCAAATTGAACTTCTGCTGAAGGAGCTCTTAGCGTTTCGGTGAAGTAGCTTACTGTGGAGTGCCAAGATGGGATATTTTTCTCAAGCAACACCCTTTGAAGTCGCACATGATCAGTCTAATGCATGCATGCCGTCATGCGGAGAGACTGTGACTATGAAATGCATCCAGATCATCCCTAGAGTCAACATGCATGGAGAACGGGGGAGGGCCTGAAAGTCAGGTTACTGTTCAGCAATGAAATTCTCAAATTACATTTTTATTATCGTGTGTTTGTACAGTGGAAACGGCAAACATTTTACCTACTTGAACTGAATTTCATTTATTTTATACCAAGTTGTTCTTTTCAAAACCAAAGCAAATTTTATTATATTACAACTAAGTCAAAGTGACTGACCGAAGGTTTCAACTTCCTCTGTATCTGTTTTGCTTGCTTACTTTTCATTTGCTTTCCTTTTTTTTGTGTTCTCCTTCTGCTAACCTTACCTGTAGTGTTGTCTGAAAATGTGTGAATTACAGAAACAACCAGTGCATTTCCATTCGTTCCATTTGTGTTTATAGAAGAATCTGTGTTCTGATGAGTAATGCATTTTCAAGGGCTTAAAAGTTGGGTTCTTCTTGTTTTCTTGCTTGCCTCTCGGAACGGTTTCGGTCTGTTTGTGAAAGCAGACTGACAGCGAACAAACTGACTTTGCCTTTGATGGAGAGATGACTGCCACAGAGGTTTGTACAACGGGAAGAGGTGTCATATTTAAAGCATGAAGAAGTACTGTCAGGAGAGAAATAAAGAAAGTGATGAATCGTGGATGTTATAACCACTGAAACATTAAGAAGGATTTGCACTTAAAGTTCTGCTCATGATGCATCTTGTTATGGCAATTTAGTTCTTTTTATTATAAACAGATTGTAGGATATTTATGTCTGCATCTCTATATACTTAGATCAGTCTTTTCCAATAACCAATTGTTTGCTGAGCATGTCGAGCTTCTCCTTCTCACACAGCACAAAATGCATTTCACTATGACAACTGTGGCAGATTTACTCAAAGTTTGTATAAGTTGTCATTCTTCAGCCTTTTTAGCTGCACAGTATCACACTTACAACTTGTCAAGCTTAGTTACAGTTGTTGCTGTGACTGAAGAGGTGCTTTTCTAAGCAGTGGGTTAGTAAAGGGTACATTTCTTTGAGTTTTCTAATCTATCCCTTTATTTCCTCTGCTTCCCCTTTATCTGTTTTTCTCTCTCGCATGTTCCATCCTTGTCTCATTGCCTCTGTCTTCTCCTGCTTATTTGCCGTCAGTCGGAAGCAGATGAGGACTCCGAGATGCGGACTCAGGTACACACGGCTCGCTTTGTGGACCTACTCAGTGTATCACACCACCACCAGATGCACTGAGCCACTCAGACATCAGCAATCAGTCTCTTTGTGTTGTCCCTCCACCTTGGCTGCTGCTGCTGCTCTTGACTCGCTCAGTATCACACCACACACCAGACTGACCATTCATTCTCGCCTGAATTCACTTTCACAGACTTTGGCTGCAGTCACACCATTCAGCTCATTTTTCACCTGCTTATATTTGTAAATGGTGGAGTCATAGTCATAATTTTTTTTTCTGCTGCACCAAAGAGTCAGATTTAGTATTTTGGTTTTGGTTTCTTGCCATCATGTCATTGATGCCGTATGTATGAAGGCAAAGCTCCCAGTCTTTCCAAGAGGCTAAATTTAACATAACATAGCAACTTTAACTGCAACTCCTCTCCCCTCTTTTTTTTCCTTACAGTATAGTTTCATAAGACGAGTAAGAGGGGAAAACGTTTTTATCAGGCATAGTAATCTCATGCTAGAGGTTGGTAAGAAAACTATGCATGATATGCATGCTTGTTCTTTTTGTACGAGAAACCCTAACTTATATCAGGACTGACAATAATTATGTCAGACCTGCTTGTAGCTCTACCAGTATTACAGATTGTTTCCCTGTGTGAATGGCAGTTATTATTGCACTTTAACCTAACAGAGTTCTTGCTGTGAACATCCAGGTTATTCTGCGTGAGAAATAAATTAACAACTTAACTGATTTTAAAAAAAAACGTTAAGTCAGTGTTTGTAGCCGTCTTAACTTATAACGAGATTTGGGAGTGTTGTGGTTAGCTAAAGCTGTGAAACTATTTTTGCACGATGCCATTTATTTTTCTCAAATAAAGCTGGTCCTAAATGCTCCGTTTAGCATTTAAGTACAAGCTGCTACTCATTATTACACCTGCCATGTAGGTGTACTGTGTTTCTGTTATTTTGCTGCTTTGGTTTGCACAGCCTTCTAAACAGGTCTGTGAACAATAAAAAAATTAGGAAGCACATAATGCAGCTGATGTCGGTCTGTATCAATGAATTCCAGGCCTTATCAGAACTGCATTTCATGCTGCCCAACCATTTCTTTTGGTCATTTGTTGGATATGCAAGCTACAGCTGGGTATATAAAGCATGGCCGTCGTTCCCTGCGTACTGCTCCTGCCCTCACTTCCCTGTATCATGGTTGACCGACTACTTTAGGACTCTGAGCCTCCAGCAGAGATGGTCAAGCACCAGACCAACATCAGCGAACTGAAGCGTTCTTTTCTGGAGACCGGCAGCAGCACGCTGGGTCAGACAGAATGGGAGAAGAGACTCTCCTCATCCCCTGCACACTCTCCCAGAGCAGATGACGCACCAATGATAGAGCCACTGGAACCGCAGGATGTAAGCTGCAGTCCACAGCAGACTGAATGACGGCATGTGTGTGGAGCATGACATCACCAAGGCGATTTTTGTATAAACAAAGACATCAATCTCAGGAGTGATCTCGTAATGATTCATAGTGCAGTCAATTCAATATTCATAATGGGCCTAGAGCCATATTTTCTACATCAAAATGAGTCTAGCACAGTATAATTAATACTTCAAATGGCTCAAGTGCATATTAAAGTAGAAAATGCACACCTTCTGTGTTAGTGTGCAAATGAAGTTTCCAGTGTTAACTTATGTCTTTTTATTTTGTTAATAGGTGGTGACATTAAGATCTTGTCCATTTGAACATGAAGCCACACAGGATACGTTCCTTTTAACTATCTCATTGTGTGTGACCTTTTACTTTTTTTCTTTTTGCAGACCGAAGATGAGCAGCCTGCAGGAGAGACAAAAGAGGAGGTGCAACCTAAAGCTACTGAGGTACTGTAAACTGCTTCCAATTAGTTTGTTGCACTTTAAATATTCTGTTTCTTGTGTGTGGTCTGGTGTTTGTTGGCCTTTAAAACTAGCTTGCTTCAGACATATGTGGACACTAGCACAGTGTTTGGTGCTTGGCTTTAACTAAATCATGTAGAGTTTATTCTCATCACTGACTTAAAATATCCTTTACTGTGCACTATTTCTTAAGAAGAATATAGATCTAAGAACTCGTCATCATTTTTATTATAAAGTTATCTGACCTGTATCTGATGTTATCAATTCCTGATATAAATGTAAATATCAGTCTTACCTTCAGTTATTTTATAGGTCATACTTCCACATCTGCTGAGAATCTAAGCTTTAACCAAACAGTGCATCTGTGTCCACATACTTACTGAGCCCAGTCTGTGTATATCATAAATATTCTCTTTAGGTTTTTCTTGCTGTTTATTGCTGTGTGATGCTTTGTGTCTGTTAAGTTGATCCATGTCCAATAAGCGAAGTGTCTCCTCAGGCAGCAGGATATCTGGTGAAATGTGTGGTGGATAGTACCGTAACAGATGGGGCCACCTCCTCGGGGCCTCATGGGATTAGTCTGTCAACCACTATGGATGACGATGTCTTTATGGACGGCACCATAAGGGAGGTGCAAGAGAAAACCCCAGAGTCCCAAGAGGAGGTGTCAGAGAGGTCAGTGGAGAAGGTCAGCCCCGGAGCTGTCAGGCAGGAAGTGTCCCAGGCCATCAGTGATAAGAAAGGGACACTCATTATCTTGAGAGAAGCAGAGGAGAAAGTGGACATCGAGGGCAATGAGATGAGGGCTTTGGATGAAAAAGAAGAACCTGTTGTTCCTGGAGAAGCCAGAGCTGAAGATAACGAGATGCTTCCTGCCTCTAAAGAGAAACAAACTATCAAAGAAGATAATGCTGCTGTCACAGAAGCCGAAACCACAATAGTCAAGACACCGAGTCCGAACCTGAAGATAAAAACTGATGGCGTGACTCACATTAAAGGAACTGACTCACCTAAAAAGGCCATGGCATCATGGATTTCTGAGGAGGTGAAGACAAAGGCATCAGAGGTCAACAGTGTGTCAGCAAGGGAAGTCGAAGAGACAAAGACAGAAATCTTCACTTTTGAGGTCCAGACTGAGCAATCAAGGCCCAGCCTGACTCAGATCACACTTCCTGAATCTTCAACTACATCTTTAGCAGTGGTACTGTATGAAAAGTAAAAGCAACAACTTGGTATTGGCTGCCTCCCTTCATATCTCCACCACCACCCGCAGCTTATCCCCATTGCCCTCCCTCCAGTAACAGCCAAACCAGTCTAACAGCAACTTAATCAAGCGTTGTGCATGGCTAACGGTCCTTTAATAACCCGCGTTTACTCCACTTGCCAAAGTTTTCTGTTGAAATCAAGCCTGCTGCTTCTTTTTGATACAACTTATGTTGTGTTTTTCATATGGTGACAGCTAAAACAGCTTGTTTTGCCTTAGCAGCTGACTCCTGCAGCTGATAAGGGAGAAATGGGAGATCTGGCTGGCTCCTGTTTGTATTTCACTGTTTTGCTCAGCTGCATCGTTCCTTTTCTTCAAGCTCCGTTATCACTTCCCTGAAACCAATGACTTCATAGCTCTGGCTCAGTGCCACTGCTGCAGCTTTTCCCCACCTCATCCTCCAAAATTCCCCTCTGCATCTGTAACGAGGAGAAAAATTGTATGGGTGTACCGAAAAGAGATTTCATTGTTCTTAAGGAACAGTTTTCGTAAGCAGATTAGCTGAAATGTGCAGCTGTTGGATTAAGCGACTCTAAAAATGGAATTTTGTTTGGGGTTTTAGGATTTGTTCAACTTGGCATCAGGTTGACCAGATTTAGTGAGCTACATAATGGTATTCCATACAATCCATACATTATTTACTTTTCACAGCTTTCATTTTTCCACCCTTTCTCTTTTCTTCCTTTGGTGTTGTGTGTCCACTTTAACTGTTCTCTCTTTTATTTTCTCTCTATATTTGCTCTCTTCATCTTTCTGTCCCATCAGTCTACGCTGGGATGGGTTTCTTCCTCTCAAAAGGTGACCTTTCATCTATGGTTCTTCTAAATGATCTTCAAATATTTGTATCTATTATGTATAATTCGGTCAAATTATATAACATGAAGGTGTTGAAGCCAACATAACCATTTCTCTTTATCAGGTTTGATGTGCAGCTGCCCTGTGCTGAGCGGATTTTTTTCACAGTGATAACGAAACGTCATCTCATGATACAATTATCATCCACAGACGTCAGCTGATCCAGAAGAGAAGGCATTGGTTACCACGGAGACAGAGGCAGCACCAACCGAGTCGACCGGGCCAACGGTGAATATCCACACCACAGAGGCTGCAAAGCCAAAACCAGAGTACACAACAGCAGAGCTCACAGTCAGTACAGTGTCTACAGAGCCTGCAGAGGGAGAACCAGACTGTGTGGTAATGTTACACAGGAGTGTTAGTGACAACAGCTCAGCAGTTCTACCAACTGACTCTGTTAATAGTGAAAAATCTGTTATTCTTGGCTCTGCATCATCTTTAGAGCCAATTCAACAGTGTGCATCTGTGGCTTCGGAAGCAGAAATGCTGCCAGTAGCAACAGTTTTGGGTTTAGATGAGAGCCTGTATAAGTGTAGTTCTTTGCTGGAGTGTGCAGTGCTCAACTTAGCAGCAGAAAATAGAAATAAGAAAGTAATAGATGAGGAAGGAGGGGGTGCAGTGATGTTGGAAGATGAAAATTATGATTTTAGATACACCCTTGCTCCTGCTTATGCCAGAGATTGTGAAAAGGAAGAGAATCTGTCTTTATTAGAAAAGGAGGAACACAACAAAGAGGAATTAGCCAAGGGTTTCTTCGAGGTTTTGGATGTGGAATTGGCAGGTTTAAAGCACGACAGAAATCAGACAGAAGTTGATGGCAGGAGAGTTCAGTTCTCCAATGAGGTACGGTATGTTGAGGAAGAACAGTTTCTCACCGAGTTAGAAGATTGTATGGATGAGATGGATGAAGAAGTAGATCAATGCTCACCAGCAGAAGACAAAGGAAAAAGTAACTTTCCAGACATCTTCAAACCTTCGGACTTTGAAAAAGAAAAATACCACCATGTACAGATGGACAGCTCTGGAGATGAAGTGGATAGATCAGAGGAAGAAGAGACAAATGCAAGTGACGAAGCACTGAATATGAAACTAGAAGACGACTGTGTTGACAAAAAGGTTTTCAAAGGGAAAGAACATGTCATGACATCAGAGGAAGAAGACGTAATCCCAGCAGTATTAGAAGAGAAAATTAAGGAGCATCATCAGACGTCAACATCACCTCCATCTGTGTCTCAGCCAGAGGTAACGCAGCATCCGCTCCAGTGACCTCAGCCTGGTAACATCTCCACCACCCTCCCCTCCTGCCAACACAATCTGCTATCAAAACTTGACCAAAAGCATGGACTCAGCTTGTTAACTTCACAGTTTGTCACTTACGGTAGCAGATCAGGTGAACTATAACATGATGCACACGCTTGATCAAAGCCTTGGAATTTGCATCATCTGATATCCTCGCCTTCACTGTATTAGGGACTCTAATGCATGACTGCATGCTCTCGTACAACAGTGTGGTGCTGTTTTAAGAACAAAGGATTTAACAATGAATACCTACAGCACTTTGTTTCAGACACAGCCTCTACTTTAACCAGAGTAGACAGTTTCAGTACTGCTATACTCTGTTGTTGATTACTCCTTTTTTTTTTTTTGTCTTTTGTCCTTCTTCCATCTAGAATCTTGAGGTCAGCGAGGTGGGTACTAAAGAGGTGCCTGTGATCCACACAGAGACAAAAACTATCACCTATGAGTCTGCAGAGGTACATGTGAAATAAATGTTATATCCCTTCTCTTTACATACATGTACATTTACATTCTGAACTTATATTAAAGATGTGAGAGATTGAAGAAAAGTATTTGCACAGATCTAAATCTAGGAGTCACTCTTTTTTTAGCTGTTTGGGTCTCCACCACCTGTTGAGGAAAAAACGTTTAATGCAGCTTTAAGGATACTAGGGCTGCACAATTAATCGAAACGAAATTGCAGTCTGCTCGGTTACATGAACGCATCACTCCTGAGGATATGTTCTCTCCGGTGTGATCTAAGGTGATATACGACGTTTTCAGTTCAGACTCATCATCAGCATAGTTCACAGTTAAACTAACGTATAATTCAGTCGTCCTGTTTGACCGCAGCAGCACAGACCACAACAACAGCGGCCCAAGTGAGCGAATTGGTGGGGATGTCGAGTTGGGCGACGGTGAACTGGTAGCTAAAAAAATAATAAGCTGAATAAAGCAAAACACGATAACACATGTATGTGTGTCACACCCAGTGGTGTAGCCCAATGTATACACAAGCATATACACACTTCTTGTTCAGTCACTACAGCATATATCCACTTGTAAATCACTGCTGTTACAGGGTATACGCAGGTATACGGTGTGTCTACTTCTCAGCTAAAACGCTGCACATTGACCATCGCTCTCAGGAGAGCTGACTTTATTTCGTACTTTGTATTTATCACTGTCCGTATTGATAAAAATAAGAATAAGGAAACGTGAGAAGTGAGCGATGCTGTGTGAACTGCAGCAGCAGTGAAGCGTGGAGAGAACTTTTATTAAGGCGCCTCTAAAACCAAACTTCACAGTATTATAAGAACAGGACACAGTAACATGTCTCTCCATGCAGGTATCTTTATAACAATGAATTAGTGATGAATGGACCCAAATCATGAATCAAACATCAGTCAGAGCCTTATTTTAAATTTGATCCATGATGATAAAGATGTTAATAATCAGGAATTAGGTCTTTGTAGGACCAGTAATATTTGCAAGATGCTCTTCGAAGACACAGTTCACCGAAAACTGTTCTGACCCCGCATAGAAAAAATGCACAGGACCTAATCATGTAGTTGAACCTGCATCTCTGTGGTTTGTTAATTTGACATCCATACTCACTGAAATTAAACAGCAGATCTCAAAATGTGTAAATATTACTATAGTTTGAACTAAACATGCAATTTTAGTTTTACGTGTCAAGACATGTAAGACATGACTCTGGTACGAGGCACTTAAAAAAAGGTATAATAAACAGCCACTTCTCCAGGCTCCACTACACCACTGGTCACACCACATGACAAGTCTACACAGAGATATAAAGATATCACTCCATAACTACCGTCGTGAAACGTCATATTTCACCTTAGGGCACACCAGAAAGAATCAAATTATTAAATTAACCATAAGGATAAGGATAGCAGAATAAAATAAGTTTTGCATAGATTGTTATCTGTGTCACACAGGATAGCAGGAAAGGCTAGACACTAGAAATGGTGTCTGAACAACATCCCTGTCTTAGTTTTGACATGATAATATCAATATTAACTATGTGTTTACTGTAATTTTGCAAGCAAGTGCCCTTTATCATATCGCCATCGCATATCACAATATTGATCTCAATAATCACAATATGACTTTTCTCCCAAATCGTGCAGCCCTAAAGGATACCATAACATTTTAAGACATCTAAACAAAATGGACTGTTTCACTCAACAGGTTGACACTAATGGTGACGCAGACCCTGGGGTGTTGCTGAGTGCTCAGACCATCACCTTGGAAACCACCAGTACCACAACAACCACACACATCACAAAGGTCAGAGTTCATCTAACAAACATGTCTACAGCCTTTGCACGTATGTTTCTTTCTCATCTCTGCTTGCTGCAGAATTTAAAACACTAAAAGGTCGAGAGTTAAGAAAGGATGTGCATTCATCATTTAGTATGAAGACATGGCTCGTCACACACTGTGGGTCTGGAGAAATGGGGGCAATGCAGACAAGCAGTAGATACGCTACAAAAAAAAAGTCGTTTAACACAGAAATGCCTTTGTTTCTGTTGGTCAGACCGTGAAAGGAGGAATATCGGAGACGAGAATTGAGAAAAGGATCGTCATCACAGGAGACGCAGATATCGATCATGATGAGGTCTCAGAGTTTATTCTTTTATTCTTGTTTTCATTTCTTATCCACTACCCTCATAATTTTTTTTTGCCTGTACAGTCAATACTTTTTTTTTTAAGGAATGACCATAAAAAAGTGAAATGCTGAACAGTGTCTTTAGTGACCCCCCCCCAGGAACCTAACTTGTGCCTTCAGAACTGGCCTAGCATGTGAAGGTTTAAACAAAACTGTTTTAACTTGTGATGTGAATTTTAAAAACACAGGAAGTGTGTCAAATGTAACTAAAAGTGGCTTCCCTGTCCTCATATTGACTTACAATCCAACATCCCACTCCCTCCCTGCCCTTCCCCATTCTCTGTCTCCCCCTGGTGATCCCTCCTGACACTACACCCTCGTATATAGGCTCTGGCTCAGGCCATAAAGGAGGCTAAAGAGCAGCATCCTGACATGTCAGTGACCAAAGTAGTGGTACATAAAGAGACAGAGATCACGCCAGAGGAGGGTGAGGACTGACCCAGGTAAGTCAACGAAGCCCAAGCCCTGATCCCATCCCTGCCTGGTTTGGTCTGCTCTATCTTTACCTATGTGGGACGGGGCTTTTTCAAGCTGGTCTCCATCTCCAGCATGCTGCTTTCCCATCAGCACTTTTTCCCCACTGGTACAGACAGCCCTGCTTCTGTAGCACTTACAGCTAATGCATCATGCTGTTGTCATTCCAGCTCCACACTCCCTCAGTGTGTCTGTGCACGCAGGCCGGATATTACAACCTCAGCTTGTACTGACAAGGCTTAAAAACCTTTACAAGTAATGCTGCTAGCGGTCATAGGCAATCTCTTGTAATGTGGCTGCAATACTCCCCCCTGCTGGAAAGAAACACAATTGTTTTTTATTAGAGAGCTGCTCTGTGTGTAGTACATGCAACACAGATCTCTTTTTTGTTGTTATTTATACAGTTTGTAATTTTTAAAAGTCAAAATTGTAACTCTGATCTTAATTCCCAAATTGTGTTAAGACCTCCTAAATAAGAAAATGACCCAGAAACAACATATGCTGCAGCAGTAACTCCTGCTTCTTGAGCAATATTCTGTGAAAACATTGTGCATACGGTGGGCATGCATTGTGAGGCCTCACAAAGGACAGTGCAGCAGCGATGAGTGATTAAATACCGGCTGAACCAGCTTCTGCTTCTCAATCTGTGGCAGCAAACGTACTTGTATAGGCTGAAATCTGATCTTGAATGTACACAGACGGGCTTTAGTCTATTCTCAACTCAGCTCACACAGGAAAAATCATGTACATTGACTGTAAAAGTCCTTATATTATAAATGTACAAATATTCAGAACAGAAATATTTTTTACATACAACATTGCATTTTGCATAAAACACTGTGCATAATTTTACACTACTTAACATGTATACCAGAATTTGTACACATTTAATATGAATATCTGATTAATAATGAGTAACAGTATTCACCAAATGAAAAGTCAGTGAATTAAGTTAAGTTTGGTCTAAATTACACTGATTGTTATTCGACAACATTGCCATGAGGCTCATGTTAAAGATTTTCTACACAGCAGCGTAACTGCACAGTGTTTGTAGTTTGAATCTTATAGTATATTAGTGAAAGTTGTGTTTCTACGACACTTGCGCTTTAAACAGTTTGTGACATACTGCTCCCTTCAGTTGCACTCTTCCTGTCGGTATTGTGCAGATTATGTCAAGTGTGCAGATGCCTCTCATTCCATTATAACCACAGCATGTTGTTATAACCCTATAACATATTTTGTCTTTAGCATTTGTTGTCTCTGGAAAATACACATTCCCAGTTTATTCTGATTTACCTTTTGACTCTGAGGCTGCTTGTTTATGCTCCCAAGGCGCAGGGTTTGGGACGAGGGTGCATGTTTGTACTTGACTCACCAGATGGGAATGCTTGGCTTTGTTTCTGCAGCCTAGCCCTTAGTTTTCTGTGTTTGTGTGTGTGTACATCTTTATGTAGTTGTGTGGAAAAAGTTAACTACAATACCATCATTGTGAGGACATTTTGACCCATCCTCAAAATAGTAAGAGCCGTGTGAGTGTTAAGACTTGGTTTTAGGGTTAGGGTTAGAATTAGGTTAGTATAGATGTTGGGTATTTTATTATGATTACTTCACAGACAATATTCTGCAGCAAATTCAGTCTTTTGTTTTATTTTGTCAGTGGGTAAAAACATTAAATACCTCTTCTGCTTGTAAGAATTTTATTCTCTTTCAACCTGAGCATCCTGTTATTTGAGCTCAGATACAACAATCTGGTAAAACAAATGGCTTCACGTTTGTTAATAACAGTATCTTACCGTTTTTGAGAGTAAAACTGTCAAAACTATGTATCAGGCCCCTTTTTAGTCTTTGGGAGCTGCCACTGTGGCACTAAAGGTTCAGAGGTGATCTAGTATGCTAACTGCTGTTTCCTCTGCTCTTTCAGGAGTAACACAGAGGCCTGTTTTCTGTTCAACCCCCCACAATCCAACATCCAGAACTTCATATATTACCATGGGACTCTCAGAAGACTATAACGAATCCTTACTCTCCAAATGCTGCAGCTCGCCGCTAGTCGCAACCATCACCTGCAAAATAAACAAATGCATTTAGCATGAGAAGGATGCAATGTTGCATTTTCCAGCAAATGGAAAGATTACACAGAAAACCATATGATTTCAAAAATGAGTCTCGATCCATCTGCACGCCAAAATCCCTGTGTGCAGCAAGCACTGCCTTATGACTTTGATGCATTTTTATGATTATTGAGAATAATTATTGTAGCCACATTTTATTTATGAAATAAAGCCATCACTCCAGACACTTAAAATTGCTGTAGTCTGTATATGCTAGAGCAGACACTATTTAACCTTGCTGTAGAAGTGCCAACCTCATTTGCCAGCAAGCATCGCCTCACTCACTCCAACAGCCCAATGATTTTCCATCAGATGTACCACTACAGAAATCACTACAGCCCAGAACTGTACATATCAAAGCTTCCTTAGGAAAATATCAAATTATCTTTCACATTTAATTGTCTTATCTACTTGAATTACATTTTCCTTTATATGATCATTTCTCATTGATTGATTCCATCACTTCAACACCTTATTTCAGCAAACGCCAAGGAACCGTGATTTCTGTGCAAGAAATAGATTTTTATGTGCCTGTGCAGGGTTTGAACGTTTCCCAGGGTAGATGATCAGCTGCACCACGAGTCCCAGGTTGGACTGTGAGGTAAAGAGCTCAGACTGTGAGCTCTGCCCAACTAGATGCAAAGCCAAGAGAGTCCATGTCAGCTTTAAGCCTCCCACGTCTGTTCTTCTGTATCTGAATAACCGATTATTGTTCATGTACAGCCATGTTTTACTCAAAACGGTGAAATAAAAGTGGCAAACTGACCCAAATGCATTTGTTAGTTGTTTAATTGGCTGTTTTCTTCTCAGATAATAAAATGTTGATCACAGTACTGAACCTGAAACACCAATGGATCTATTGAGTATTGATTTATCACTCGGAGATATGAGATGAAGTCACTGTCAGATATATATTGTAGACGTGATAATAAGACCATTAATTCTAATGCTTATATCACAATAATCTATAAATGTATGTTAGTCCTTTAATAGAATAAATTACACCCTTAAAATTTAGAAGAGACTATTGTGTCAAGTTTAGTGTAAGTTTTTTGTTTGTTATTATCAGTGGGTTTAACCTGTAAAATGTAGTTGATCTATAATAAATTAACACAAATGCTCTAAACAATTAGTTTAAAATAAGTAACCCCTGGCTAATTAAGGCAGGATTCTGGCCATTGGTGATTATGCTGAATACACGGAGGCCTCCAAAGCCCCGCCCCTCTCTGATATATGCGTGTGTACCAAAGAGAGGAGAGAGGTAAGAGGTCTCACTGTTTATGTTGCGGGGTGTAAAAGCACCAATGCAAACATATCCCTAAATACCTTTAAAAAAAGAAAAGCATCTGCCTAAAATCATGCCTGTGTGTCATTTACCAAGCAGTGTGATAGGGTCATCAATAGGATCAGTATTTGTGCTAATAATTTACCAGAGCACAATGAATGTAGCATATATACTTTTTGTTAAAACAAACTATATACTGTAGTTTGTCTATATAGAAATTTATACATTTTTGTTCTGCTGCATTGCAGCAGGGTGACCGCTGGTGGAGGAAGCAGAAAGAAGTAAAAGTACTCATGTCATTTAGATATTGCTTTACAAGTAAAACTCCTGCAATCAAAATGTTATATATGTTATTTATGTAAATATAAAATGCAGAATGCTAATACTTACAGTATAGGAAATAACCTTGTGGGTTGCTGACGTATTCAACATCTTTAAGCGATTTACCTTTGGAAGGTAACAACAGCATTAAAAGGAAATACTCAAGTACACATTCTTCAAATATGTACTTAGTTAACCAGCCATTACGGAAGGAATCTACCCTTGTTTGTCAGCTTATTGAATTTAGCAGTTTGTGTTTTTTTATTTAAGCTCAACCTCACTGGTATGAATGGAGCGGACAGTTTACAGAAACACTTGTTAGTATAATACACAGCTTCACAATTCCAACCTAATGACATTAACAAAATCAGACGCAGAGCAAAAACTGAACATTAAATCTTTAATAAATGGAGGATTTATTGCAGGATCATTGTATTAGCCTGAAAGTGCCTTAAAAATA
>JAUBNQ010000009.1:16873342-16896607 GCA_032353495.1 Ctenopoma kingsleyae
AATTTACGGAAACCGAATGGGAATTGCTGGTGTCTTCTCCTTGTAAGTCGCTTTGGATAAAAGCGTCTGCCAAGTAAGGTAAAGTAAAATGTTTTCACAGCAGCTGCGTTTTTATTTAAGCTGGGACACCTACCCCCACCAGGTGGGGCTCTTGTTCTCCACAATGATAACACATATGCTTAGAATTTGTGCATCCCTAATACAACATGTCGATATCAGACACTGAATTCTGATTATGCTCAGTGTCAGTGTTGCCTGTAAATTTAAAACAATGGCATCTGCTTTTGGTCAGCAGGTTGTAGCAGGGAACTGGATTATATCAAGTGTCAAACTTTAGCATATACCAATTGGAATTAACATCGATTAAAATAATCAAATTTTAATTTCATTTAAAGGGTATATTAACGTTAGGCTTGGGAAGGACACAGCTGATTGTGCTGCAGTTTTTGCGTATTTTTCTTTCTGCTTCTACGTAAGGCTAAGGTATTCTGGAAATGATCAGTTTTAGCATTCAAAATAAGTCAACAACAAAATGAAATGTTAACTTCTGATTAGAGTCATGTGGGAAAAGCCGTTTTTAATGTGCAGCTGTGCCTCTTACCACTTTATCGTTTTCAGAAGGCAGCTCAAAGACACATCTCAACTTGGAATCCATGAGATCATCGGGTTTTGCCTCTTTCCACTGGTGGAGATGAAAAATGGGCATGTTATTCATGAACTCAAAACTACTAGCAGCTGGAATCTATCCACACACATGCACACACTTCAACCTACATCATACTATTCACATGCAATGCAGCCTTGGATCTGTAGTCATCACATACATAGAAAATGCACAGCAGTTAAAACCTTTGACAAATTTTACTAAACAAAAGAGCAACAAGCTGTCAGTGTGTATCCATTTGTTTTATGATTTTACTCATTCAGTGACAAAGTTTCTTCTAATGAAAATGCTCAAAAAGCTGAGGATTCCTTTATGGTTATATTAAAGAATCATATGTGTCATAAATGAAAAGCAAACAAAAAATGCAAACATGAGTGATGTCATGAAACAAATTTCATCTAAATAATCAATTAGTTACCATATTTGATTCCAGTTTACATATCAGAACCAGTCAGACCTTTATTCAACACTTCCTGGATTTTCCTTCTCATTCAAGAAAAGTCACTTTATAAACGTAACTATGGAGTATGTGCATCCTTTACTGACTGAGCCTTTGCTGACCTCTGGTGGACAACTACAGAATGTGTCTGATGTTTTGCCAAAAGGACCAAATCCAAGAGCTGAGAGCTTTGTATTTACTTGAAATATATAAAAAAAATGTAAAACTTAAAACAAATTATACAAAATCCTTCTGATATAGAATTTTACATTTTGCTTCTCGCTTCCTATTACCTGAGGCACATTCTGAGCAGCCTAGGTCACCGACTGTACTGTACTTTTACTGTAAAGTGTAGTGATCAGGGTGTAGCAGTAAAGACAACTTTAGGATATGCTGAAAAATTAAAATCTGTGTGTACATTTTTAAACTGACCTCACATGAAATCAGTGAATTTTATGCATAGAAGACAAATGTTATTTTTGTAGGGAAGCTAAGCAATCGTATCAGAGTGACAATAAAGAGTGAACCCACGGTACAACACATTCATAGATGTAGAAACTGTAGCAAACTTCACACTTTCAGCTCCACATGTTTTACATATCTTTGTCAAACATTCTGTAAAGTAAAAAAAAAAAAAACACAAAGTAAAACACACTTACCAACGCATCCATGTCAGTAACATTTGGTGGGGCGAATATTGTCTGCACCATAAATTTGTGTTTACTTTTCTCGTTGGGGTCATAGTCAAAGGGCTGCAGCATGACTATGAACAAAAAGTAAATAGGTTGACAAACAATATTTTCTTTATGTAATAACATTGTGTTGTTATTTTACATTGGTTATGTTCTATCCAATTTTAAGAGGACCTCTGAATTTATTTTCCAAACTCAATTAAGAGAAAATGTACTGACGTCAGTGTCTACTTAAAAATATACAACAATAATTGCTCCTTCACAAAGGAAACCAGCTGTGGTCATTCTGCCTGTACATTAGATTACATTATTTCTTTCAGGTTGATGTCTTGGGACTACAAATGCAGGAAAGTGTAATGTAATTAACATCACAAGACAATGTTTATGTGAGCACTACTTTAATCACTTTACTGCTGTGCATTTACATACAGGACAGAAGTTTCTCACTTACTGAATGTGGTCACTGAAGTGTTCACTGCTGGTGTACAGGTGAGTTTCTGTCCACATCTACTATGTGCACCACATTGACTTCGAATGAAAAGTAAATAGTGTGGCCTTATTTACATGAACACTGCTCACAGATTGGATCATTAACACCTCAGCTGCAACTTGGCATGTGGTCTTGCTGACTTGTGACCAAATCAGACTACATCCCTCTATTCCAATTTTGCAATTATCTCTCTCAAATCAACAGCAAAATTCAGTGTGTTCACATTTGTCCGTGGACCAAAAAAAAGACAGTTCTGAAATAAATTTATTGTAAATGTCTGTGGAAAAACTTACCAGAGATGTTGACAGCTGCACCGGCCTCAATGACGCCGCTGTTTGGCCGTACACAGTACCTGCGCGGCGCCGTCGTCTTCACTTTGAAACACACTTTTTTGTCAGAAGGGTTTTTCAGTTTTAGGTTGGTGGTGACTACATCTGTGAAAGGACCTGTTAGATGTAAAACACCAAAAAAATAAATGCATTATTATTGCTGTATTTTGAAGCACACTCCCCATTTATGGCTATACCTCTTCTTCTTAATATTTTGGCTGCTCTCTTTAGGGGACGCTACAGTGGACCATCAGCCTCCATCTCGCCCTATCCCTAGAATCCTGCTCTGTCATAATTTTTCTTAAAACCCCATTTCTCTGAAAAACAAAACTAAGCAATGTAGTCCTCTTTTTATTGCTATAAAAATCATTCACAGTAACATTTGAGACTATTTTTCTAGCAGCACAGTTGTACCACAGTAAAGATAAAGGCAAAAATCAATATTAAAAATTATCTCCTGCTTTTCTTGTGTGGATTTGCAAGCATTCACAGTCAGTTGGTTTAATTTAGAATATCTGACCTAGAGAAAAGTAATGCAGAGTAATACAATGGCACAGTGAAGGTGATAATGTTGACTTTTGGTAAAATTACTGGAAGTGCTGATTGAACTGGATGATCATTTTGAAGGCTGTAGTTTGTGCTGCTTTTGGACTCCACTGCATTGTGCCGTTAGCCCCATTGATATAAATTAGCATCTTGGACAGCATGAACTGCATTAATGTTGTCAAGATGAAACAAGAACAAACTGCTGTGTGTACTGTATGTTGCATTACTGAAGACCCATCAGCAACTTCCAACTCATTTATAAGACGACTATAGCTTAAAGGCAACTTGTTTAAGCCTGTCTTCCACTTATGTGCAGCCCTTTGCAACTTCAAAACAGTCTTAAAAATATGTAATCTATCCTGTTGAAGGAATCTTACTACCTACAAAAGCAAAGCTAAGCATCAGACATTCATTAAGATCAGGACCTTTGAAACTACCTCCAATGCCTTTTTATGCTTTCAGAACCGACAGGCCAGACCATTTAAGTTACATTTTTAATTTCAAACAGATATCCCATTTTCATGCTGCAAATTAAGGTCCTGTCTTACTCAGGTCATAAATCAGGATATTAGCCATCTTGTGATAGAGCTTGCTTCAAATTAGGTCCTTAACCATGTTCAGCATGATACAGTTTTGTTTTGTCATGTCGAAAACACAACTGAATGTCAAGTCAAAGGTACCCCAAACTCGATCAGTACAATTAGCCTGGAAGCCAAGAGAAAATTTGATGCATGGGTGTCGTGAGCAAGACTGTTGATGAACAGCTGTCCATCAAGTTACCCAATAAGTTTATTTTGAAGTCATAAATTCTAATAAGAATGTTGCACTATGTGATAAAGGGAACACACAGTGCAAAATTAGTTTCTGTGTCTGAGGACAGACCATGCCATTTTAGAGTGGAAGAATCGATTGAGTTTCCACCTTCACACCAAACCTTAATGAGGTGTGTCCTACAGATGTAGCCTGAGTTGGGACAGTGCTCTGGTTTATTATTTGTTGACTAGTACAATTATTCTGGACATGGACAAACAAAATGATCCTTTACGATATCCCTTATATTTATTTAAATAAGTCAAATGATTTGTCATAGTTACACAAATTAGTTTTTGTGCAGAAATATCAAAATGTTTCATGCACTTACGGCAACATCAATTTTTTAAATTCCTGTATTCAATTCCTCACTTCATCAAGTGCGTCTTGTATCCTGATCTACAGAAGTAATTATAAAACGTCTTAACACATAGTCCACACAGTCTTCTTGAACTAATTCACAGCGTGATAAAGATTTTGGCAAAGTGTTGGCTCCTTTGTGTAGTTTCATTAAAATACCCAAGAAATAACATTCAATTGCCCTTTGTACTTTCTACTTTTATACTTTGGCAAATTATATAGCTTACAAAGGCTACATTCAGCCGTCCTTCACATCCAGTGCCAGGAGAGATAAGAAGTAATTCATGACCAGATTGGAGCGGCTCCACCCAGCTAAAGCTAACATGCAGAGTTACGATGACGACTGGGGTGTTGTTTTCAAACAAGTGCGTCACATACACATTCCTACAAACCTGAAAAACCTTGTCGCTGGTGCTGCGTCTGAAAGATCTGATATTTGTCTGTACAACCCGTTTCATTCTCCCTCTTTAAATGAATGAGGAATTGAGGGCAGTAAATGTGAATTGGTGCAGATCAAAAGTACACGTTAAGCACCGTCATTACAGCCTGTCTGAGTATCTCAACCATTAGCCTTGACTAAAAACTGAGAATCCTTTTTTTTTGATGAATCACCATAAATAGAAAATTATCAAGAGCATTATCTGCTCTTTAATAACAAAGACTACAGATGTATAAATATTGGCTTTTTTCATTTATCAAACCCTCTTTTCTCACAAAGGCACAGTAAAAAAAAAAAGTAAGAATTTAAGATGAACTGAAATAATGTTGGCTGAATGCACGTTTTAAACACTATGAACATCACTAAAACCAAGAGTGAAACAGATAAAATGTTAGAAACGCAGGAACAGTTGTGCGCATCAGATATACACCCACATATCCTGCATCCATTGCCTAACTGAGATGCCACCTTTGCTCAAGCAATGTTCACAGCGCCTCTCTCATCTTGTTGTATGTATGCTGAGTTAGGGTCCCCCAGGTCAGTCCTATTCTAAAAATACCAGCCAAGGAAAAGAGGGCTGCCCCCTCTAGCTTGCTGGAGGAATCCCAGCAGAGGCTCTAAAACAGACCCGCGATCGGATACATGAAGACCGATTTAGCTCAGTCTCTGTGACAGTAAAGGAGCTATGGTCATCTTCTTTCTCCTCCTATTGCTTCTCTAAAACAGAAAGGGAACCATTTCATATTCCTCTGTGTTCTTGTACTAACAGAGTAATCTTTTCTCATCTCATAAAGTGGTTTAGTTAGTTGCTCAATCTCTAATTTAATTTCAAGCTGTATCACACATGGGGTAAAGAAAATGTCTATGCTGTTTATTCTCTTAAGATGTAGAAATACCAGTTCATTTGCAACTGTTTTGTATTACGATTTAATTTTAATAGTAAGCCGTTTGCATGAGTTTAAGACAAAACGCCCGAGATCTGTCTTGTGCCTTAAATGACATGCGTTTTATTGACAGTGCAACCGAACAGCTGCTATTGACTATCAATAGTTATCAGTATCAACATCACGTTTGTCATGACTTTGTGATTCAGCCATGCATCAAAAGGCAAATGTTTATACTAATGGTAGAAAATGTAAACCGTATGACTGATTAGAATAGGTCTAATTCAAAGAGAATTTCTTAATCAGGCAAAATGATCAGATGATGTTGGACCATGTCTCTGCCATCAGACTGTCAATATCAGTTTAAAGTTCAGGTAAAGGCCAAATATTCAATAATGTATCGGAGTTGAACTCTTGGTCGCATTTTTAAAACCTTTATGCAAACTGACAAGATGTTACCGATGCAAACAGACTTCTACTGTTGGGTTTTTAACAATTTGAGGAAAAATTATCATTGAAGCACCAGTAACTTGTTGCACACACAACAGAAATGCACAAAGAAAACACAAAGTTTGATCAGTTTTAAGTCTGTACTAGTAACTGCAACACTGAGCGCTGTTTCAAGCCTCATTTATTTCATTGATTTTAACCCTTATTTCCTTTCTTATTTGTACAGACTTCCTGAATGTTTTGGAAGACTCCTTACACCATTACTTGCACCTGATGAAGTCACAGGCCTAACAGAAGCAGAAAAACACAGCCTCGGTCTGTGATATAATCTGTTATATATTAATATGTGCATTTAATAAAGATATTTTGCCTCTGTTTGACTGTACATAATGTGTTATAAAGTTATAAAGTTCTGGGGAAAAAAACATCTGTTTTAGATCTGAGCTGTATAACAGCATGTAAAGATGTGACAAATAAGTTTCACATAAAACATCTAATCACCAAAACATGTCAATCGCTACCGCACCCTATGCTATCCTGTGTGTCTGGTATTTGAATGGTGACCTTTCCAACAACCCTGTCAAGTCCAAGCTACAACCAGGATCCATTCATACCTAGTTGTTACTAACAATCAGCCTCTTAGAATCAGCAAGACAATAGGCTGAAGGATTCATTGCTCTGTGACAGTGGTACATTCAGAAACAGTAAAACAGTGTCTCACTGGCAATAATTCCTGCAGCAGAGACATAGTTTAGCAACTGGGGCAAATACAAGAAATGCAGAGGATAACTGTGCTATAACTGCATAGCTTTGGAAGACAAGTAACACTGACACTTGTAATTATTACAGCTGCCATCATTCAGTCACTATTAGATAATGCCAAGAGTATAAAGTATAAATATTTAACACCTTTAAAATACATCAATGCATTTATGAGGAGACTGGACGTAGTTCAAGAGTCTTCCAAATGTAAAACAACAACAGTTTGTTGTTGAAGTGTACCTAACCATTTAGCCAGACATCAACTTTTGCATTAGCACCATAGCCTAGCTAGCTAGCAGTAGCCAACGGTTAACTGACACATCACTGAACATTATCGCTGCAAGGAAAGCAGCCAGTGGCAATGTAATGTGTGAATTACTTTGGTTTACGATTACTGTGAAAACAATGCTGTCAAGGGTTTGTTTTCTGGACACATGTAGCTAATGGAATTACAAACAAACTACCGTTAGACCTGCGTCGCTTAAAACTGTCCATAGATTGTTAACGTTGCAGTTAGTTAGCCAAGTTTGTCATTCCAGCTGTCAAGTCACTTTAGCAGCTTAAAAGTATTGGGCTGCGAGGGGTGTGCCAGGCTGGACGATTCGTTTGTTCGTTTGTAAAAAAGTTATTTCCTTTTATTATGACGTCCGGGGTATAAGCGTTAAATATTTCAGGTAATAGGCTGAGCCCCAAGGAAACAACAGTTTGCTGTTGCTAACACTATTAGCAACAGGATAGTAGTTAGCTCACGCTCCTGCTAAAGTGAGGACACCATCAGCCACATTCCGTTGTATGTTCATTTTAATTACACTTTACACCCACTGGCAGTTACCCCACTTCTTCCAACACTTTGCTAGGTGTTGTCATGAATGGCAGGCCGCCCAGATGCACACCACGCCGGCTACACACGTCACTACAGTGCGAGGCGGCAGCGGCCCGTCTTGATCCCTGGCTAACTTAAAATGGCGGTGAATGCTAGCTAGCTTGGCTAGCAACGAAATTCGCTTGAGGGAGTGGGAAATCATTTCAGTCAGGTAATTCTCCACCACTACTCGCCGGACATTTCACGCGTAAAGACACTCTGGTCCACCTACCTTTAAATTTGAGGTCTGCAGGAGGGTCAAGGATAAGGACCTGATCCAACTTTGACATTTTAGCTCAGGGGATGCACTTGATTCTGGTATCGGGGAGTAACTGAGAAGTGGAAATCCTAGATCCCCTACCACTATTGACTCAAATGCTGACTGAGCTCCGCGAACGAGCATGTGGGTACAAATACTTGAACGCGCGGGTGCACGGAGCTGCTGCGCGCCCTCGCGGCTCAGCTACTGATGTGATTATTCCTCAGTGAAACTAGTTTTACTGCAAATACTCTGAAATATTTAGAAATTACCTGATTCACAATTCGACAATTACAGTTCTGATTCAGTAATCCAGTTCTGTTATATCTAAGGATAGATTAACAAAAAAACCAATACGTTTTAAGGCACCTTTACTCGAAAATGCAAACTAGATTTCAAACGTTTTGTCTTAACTCAATATAAAACTTCAACCACGTGAGTTAATCAAATTAAATTAAATCATATTCATTTAGCACAAAATTCCATCTGTGTTTTCTAGGACACGGTTTCTGTAGTGAACTTCAGTAATAGTTTAAAAACAGAAACAGAGAATTTGGTGCTAAAAATATGCAACGCATTTCATTTTCCCACTCCATTATTGAATAATTGATCTCAATTTGTCTGTAATCCTATGCTTTAGTCTTTTAATTGTTTTCAATGTGAGCATCTAGCATACATCCTAAATGAATTTTAGGGAGAGCATCTGGCCAGAACACCAGACCCATCATTTGTGACCATTTGTTAGAAATTAGAAGTGTATTTACTCATGTATTGTATACTTGACTACGTTTGAGGTACTTGTACTTTATTATAGTATTAACATTTTACTATATTTAGTTTTGCACATCTTGCTTTCTGTTTTTATGTCATTTTCAACAGTGTCCTATCTTTATTCTTTGGAATTGGGGTTGTAGTTTTAAAACCTCAGTCACATAGGTTGAATTATTCCATCATCAGAGTACAACAAGGCTGCATTAATATGTTATTTTCATTATCAGTGGGCCTGATTATTTTATAATCAGTGGATTTAAAATTGTGGAATATGCCCAACATATCTGACAAACACTAACCCCACATTTTGAGCTTAATATAATAGAAACAAACCAATAAATATTCCCACGAGAACCTGATATCACTGATTCTTCTTCTAATTTGATTCAATAAACTAATCATTTAAGGTCTAGACTACTGTATGGCATCTCCAAAACAAAATAACTGTAGTTAAATCCATCTTTGCAATAAGAACTGTTGACCTGCCCTGAAAGCAGCTGAAAGTGTAATCCACTGTAAATATGAGACTGTAGAATTCCCGGCTCTACATGTGATTTCTGCTGTTTGCAGCTTTTCAAAAAGTCATGGCAACCATATATGTGCAAAAGTAACAGGACTAATTTAAGTGTTTTTGATTTAAAGCTGATATTCACCTGTAGCGAACAAGATTTGCTATTTTATTACTCTGAGTTTAGGTTTATTAATTGTCAAGGTGGTTCAGTTCAGTGGAGATACAAACCATTTTCTCATGACAGCCAGAAGGTTAATCCAAGTCATGATCTTTAGCTTTAGAGAGTCCCCTCTTCTCTTGCTCATCTTTCTCCTCTCTGTCAACAAAACTTAAACATAAAATTAGAGAGGCTTTGTTGTTATTCTTTAAGAATTTCGGGTGTCTGTAATGAGCATTTCAAAACACATATGTGTCCCTCCAGTGGGAAAAGTAACAAAAACAGAACAGAAAGTAGAATATTTATTACTTTATTACAGTGATTAATATACAAAAGTTAATCTGGCCTACAGAGGATACAAAGAAGCATGACTTAGGCGTACAATATAAGGATGGTGCAAATAGCTGACAGTTTTAAAGTTGGCCTCTGTGCACAGATAGTCTGTACTGATTTAGACTAGCAATTCATGCATTATTCTAGCAGTATGCACATTTTATCCATGTCATACACTGGTTTAGAAAAAATTAAAAAGGCACTTTGTGTTAACATATTTGTTGGAAATCTCATCATTATAGTAATATGTAAACTCTACTAAAATTCATTGGCCCAGTATGTCATTGTCTGTTGTATGGAGGAAATTCATGCCAGACTACATTGAAAAATTTATGTTTTATTACATTTTTATGAACCTGCCAGGAATCCGGTCCAGTAGGCACTTAATGTTCAGTTTCTTACAGTTTCGGCTAATCACTGTGTTACATGCTGGCGGGAGATTGTAGTCATATGGTTGATATTTGCCTCTGGTAAATGGAGGATTATATTTGAAACACATTTACCCACGGAAACATTCTGGGAGGAATGTACTGTGTGTTGTTGTTTTTTTCAGTAAGCAATGCCACAGTAATTGGTAGATTTTCAAATGGAGTCTGATGCGACTCTCCATACAAAGAGCAATACACACTCGTATGAAGTACATTAAAACACATAACTGAGTTTCATTAAACCATAGATGTGGATAAAATTTGACATTTTTAACTGACAAAGTACAAATGTAAACGTGTTTTTAAGCTATGTGCTAATGTGGAAACAGATATACTGTTAATATAAGAAATCATGCTGTATCTTTCATCAACTTTCATGTCCATTTCAGTGGTTTATCAAATAATACTACAGAGCACTAACACTGTTTTAATTAATACTGTGTAGTCAAGGTATATAAAGGTGCTGTAATTTTCTTGAGTGGTCAAATCCAAGATTACTACTGCTAAAGAAACACAAGCAGACAATATACTGTATATTTTATTTGTACACAAGTACTTACTAGACTAAGGACTATGTTCAATTTTTGGAAGTTAGGACTTTATTCTCTCACTTATTTTTGGAAAGCATGTACTACTCATACTTTCTGTAATTTACCAGCTGTAGGCATGTTTAAAGTAAAATCGATACCAGTGTTTTCTTATTTTAACAGCATAAGTGTAACCTTTTTTCAGGTAAAATACTTCTCGTGTTTGGCAGGTATATACAGTCATTCCCTGTAGTGAAATCTTAGACAATACATTTCAGAGTGTAGAAAGCACTTTTAACAAATCACTATGTAAACAATTCTAGTATTGGTCACAGTGTTTCAACAGGGAGAGTCATACTGTATTTATGTTCTAGAGCTCTAAGCTGTTAATTCCCTTAAACAGCAAATGTGTGTGAAAACACATGACGAAGTGGAATGTAAAGCTGCTGCCTGTGAGCTACACAACCGAATGCTCGTCTACGGTTTGATATCAAAAACCTCAAATGCTCTGATGAACTTCTATATATGAGGGATGCATACATGAACACAAAAGCTCCACAATAAGGAAAAGGTGTAGCCTTGATAAAAATTAATATAACATTTTTCATTTAATGTGTGCCATTTCTGAGCCACAGTGCAATGAAAGGTCTACAGAGCAGTTGACTCTTTAAATGAAGATGTAGTTGCATCAACAAGGAAACCCCAACTGTTAAAGCACATCAATTAGATCACTTGTTATCACTGTGTGCTTTATTTTAGAGTTACTATAGATAGTGGGATAAAACTGCCTTTTTTGGATAAAACTACCTTTTTGTAATGAGATATGTACCATACCACACACGGAAGTTATTCTGGCAAAGCCCCACAGGAGGGGGACAAACTGAAGCTTTCTGACCTGATGAGACTTAAAGCTGCTACAGTTAAATGAAATTAATGTGCATTGACCCATATAATACTGTTGGCAGATTTTTCTGCATTTGACCACACATACAAGCTAACCTCTGTCTGTCCACCATCTTGTCTTTCCCTTGAGTAAGACACTGTGTGCATTGTGGACTATGTGCTGTGCTGGTGGGGTCCCTGGTGCTGAAGGAAGTAATCTCATCACCCGCTGATGGTACTAACAGCATCTCCTGACAGATGGAGCAGGCTGCCGGGTGAGTTTAAAGGACTCGTTGCTGTCCACCTCGGGATTTTCCAGGGGCGGAATCTGTTTACCTAAACACAAAGCAAAAGATCATTCAAAGACCTGCCACGTCAGATTTGATGTTAACATTTCAATTTATTACCAACACTGATTAAACAAACACACCAGGTCCACTGCTTTACTTATTTAGATAAAACATCATTCCTTTTAATCATTTCAAATGTCAGACCCAAATATACTGGAACTTGTTTGACCCATATGATGGCAAAACAACACATAAATATGTTTCAATACTAAAAATTCATATGCTAAATGGGAAATCAATGATTGACAAAATTAGCATCTTCTGTGTTTGTTGAAAAAAAAACATTTATTTAATTAGAAATATATATTTTTTATTAAATTAAAAAACAAAAAAGTGAAATCTATGAAAGCCAAAGTCACATCTGTCTCTTGTGGGTCATTACTAGAGAACCCCTTAACGCTTAGACTTAAATTTGGTTATTTGAAAACATTTCTCTAGGCTTTCTATGAGTATACATTTCTTCAGTCATATGTCTGATTGCATGCTGCAAAAGAATATAGTATAAATACACATGTGATACAGAGGATAAAGGAACCTACTGATTTTTTGAAAGAGCTCCTCAACATTGACAGCATTTCTTGCACTAGTCTCAATGAAAATTGCTGCAATAGATTCAGCAAACTCCTTAGCTTCCTTCATAGGAACTTCCCTGTAAATGAAGAGGACACAAAGTGTAATAATCCTTAAACGTGCCAAGAGAAACAAAAATGTTCATCACTGACTTCCATCACTCCATCTCTCACTAGTTTGTTCTAGATGATTCCTGAAGAAGAATATACATGAAGGTGCAGGAGGAATCAAGGTCTTTATGAAAAATAGCAAACTCTACCAAAATGATGTGCTTCTTGTCAGCAACCACAGATAAAAGAGGACATACATGGCCATCGTGGATAAAATAAAGAACTGTACTTCAAATATAAAAATGAATCATGTTAGAAAGAGTTATTGGAAGATTAGTTCGGTGACATTTATTAATATTAATTCAGATATGCTGCAGTCAAAACCTTCTGACTGAATAAAGATGATGGTTAAAGCAACATTGCATGTAATAACATATGTGGTTGTTTGGTTCTGTATGTATGTATATGTAAGGTTTCTGTTTTGTTCATTTATTTTGTTTTTTATTTTCCATGTCATTACTTTTTTTGGTTTTATTTTTGGCTATTTCTGTTGTTTTTATACCTGTATATACACACAAGAAATCTTGTATTGATATTGTGGAAATAAATATTGAACAGGAGATATATATATTCACTATTACTTTCTTTTATTGATGAAAACAAGAGGCATCTTTAGTAGCAAATGATGAAGTAAAAGAGAAGAAAATGACATTTCTGTTGGCATTTCTATGTTTGTATTGGTGCAGGAGATATTTAGAGAACTCTAGAAATTTGATTCTGTTCATCTGGACAAAGTTTTTTAGTGGGAGAAATATTTCAAGACTCATCCAAGTCTTCTCTTCAGTCTGAACTGACTGCAGGTTTCCCCGACCTTATAAACAGTACCTTTGCATAATCACAGAAACTAGCACCATTGACTAACAATGGGCCGTGTGATCAACTGATCACTGAACATGTGTACCATTCACAGAGGGTTGGGGAATTCACAGCAATCACAGCATTGTAAGATGGAATGCAGAAGTGCAGATCCTGGACAGGGAGGAATGCTGGTTTGAGAGAGGAGTCAAGGAGGCCATTTACGTGAAAAAGGAACGACCATCTCTGAAGGAAGGAGGGGGCCTAAGGGTACATCTTTCACCATCTTACAATGCTTGATTGCAGTCATTCCCCAACCCTCTGTGACTGGTACACATGTCCATTGATCAGTAGACAATTTGCATATCATCCATACCTGGATTATTGAGCATGCATCGAGATATTTAGTGAACATTTAAAATTAGTCTTCTAGCCCCTAGTAGTTAGTAATTTGCATAGTATCACTTGAACATTTTCACCATAATATGCCTGGAAAATAGTTTCTTTACAGCTATGACATTCGGAGAAAAGAAGACTCACCTGATGTCTCCTAAATCATTCTTGTTCCCTGCTATGGCTACAACAATATCCTCTGGACCATGTTCCTTCAGCTCCTTCACCCACTTCTTCAGTGTCTGGAAAGAGTCCTGAACAACAAGAACGCATCATGGTCAAATCTGGGATAGGTACTTTATGAGAATGTGTCTAACATTTTTTTCAACGTGTGTCACATATTCATTGCTTTAAGTGGCGTTCTTCAGACAAGTTTCCATTAACAGACCAGGAAAGAATGGCATTTGTAAGTCATGGATGCAAAGCTTCCCAGAGTAATGGAAAAGTAATTGAATTTTACATGAAGCTCTTAGTATGAAACCAGCTTCTTCACAACCGGCAGATTTAATACAGTGGTACTGTGCACAACAGCAGCTCCACTAGAGGTTGCAAAGCAATGTTTCAGCAGGAGTTAGTTAAAGAAAGGATGTTATTTATTCATGTATTATAGATTATTGGATTCTGGCAACTGCTCTCAAGTTTCATTTACTGTAACTGTTTTGATTTAGAGATGAGTGTTTTGTTATTCTTACCAGTTTAGTAATATCATACACAATGACAGCAGCAGCCGATCCTCTGTAGTACATAGGGGCTAATGAGTGGAACTAAGAAAGACAACACAATATCAGCAGTTAGCATAATTAATTTACACCCCAATTTTTATTTCTATAGCGCTAAAGCTAAACTAAACATGTGAAACCAACTCACAAAGCAAAACGTAAAGAACTGATGAGTGACTGAAGGAAAAACCTGCTTCCTTACAGGTAAATAGCTTTTAACTCTGAAGGTTGTTTAAAATAATTCTTTCATAATATCCCCAGATTGTGTTTAAAAGGGTTTACAGAGAATGCTGAATATAAAACAGATTTGTTTACATTTAACATTTCTCATCAAAAACAAAACATGTTTAACCTTCAAGCCTAACAAAGTTGCCTAATGATTTAACAAACATTAACAAAACTTATATATATATATAATAATGATCTATTCGGCTGCTCCCGTTTTTTTTTCAGGGTCGCCACAGCGGATCATTACCACATATTAGTTTGCCAGGGATTTTTACGCCGGGTGCCCTTCCTGACGCAACCTTCTCCACCGGGCTTTGAACCGGCACTAGGGAAGGACCAGGACGTGACAGTTGACAATTGCCAACTGCCCTAACCACTGCAACTTGTCATGGCAAGTTGTCATGGCAAGTGTATATATATATATATAAGGTAACTTCTTGTACGTTTCCTGTTTTTGTCAGGCTGTGATAGTTAGTGTGTCAGTTCCTAAATATAGAAATGCCAAACTGGGTTTGAGATCATTCTAAAACTCCATTACATAATATGTCCAACAGAGTCCACTGACAAGTTGAGTTTTTATTAACTGATAAATATTCCACTCATGCACAATATGCATCTTGGCCCCAAATCTTAAAATGACTATTATAAAACGGATCTCAAATATTGATATTGGGTTATATTCACACTCTGGGTAGTTTGTGTCTCTCTTTGTGTCTTTTACTGGAACATTGATGCGTTTATGCCACATTACACGCAATCTGTTGACACGCATTAGCAACTACTGCAGATGGCAGAAATGCATATCAAAATACCCCCTGTGCTTGTGGTTCTCACACATACAAACACTGCTCTACAGTGCCACTAGTGGTAAGAAACTCCACAATGTCTTTATTTTACATGTTGCAAGTGGCCATAATAATAATAACAACATCTTAGTTAATGAACAGATGTAACATAATTTCATCAAGTAAACCTACCAAAATCCCCTTTAGTAATACTATGTTCACATGTTCACATGTATTATTTGTATTTGTGACTGTGCCCACAGATGTTAATATCGGATTGGAGAGATATTATCTGTCGCACAGAACTTTAGGTTTCAAGGTGTTATTTTTACACACAAGCAGGAAATACTTCAATTACTGCAATTTTTTCCATGTAGTAAGCAAGTCTGGTAACTACACACACCATCCCCCTCCTTCATCAAAGGAATCACTATGATGATACCACAGTTTAATGGCCTTTGAACCCTGCGTGAACCATCCTACTTCATGCCTCATTATATCTCCATGTCACTGCAACCTCTGACAGTAAAGCGATTGTGTCACTGCTAGCTCCTTGAAGCAATATGCTACAGAGAGTCAACTTATTTGAACATGATTCATTTGTGCGCAGATGTTAAGCTAACAGTAAGTAAATGAGGGATTTCTGTTGTGGATGCACTCACCCTTTCCTGCCCGGCAGTATCCCAGATCAGAAATTTGTGTAGTTCATTTCCACATGGCACAGTCTTGGTCAAGAATGACGCACTGTGGATGATATAGTGTATTTCACAACAATGTTTCTAGGGTTGTTACTTAACAAGAACAGGAAATAATTTAGTATAAGTCAGCAGGAAACAAATAACACTGTGAACAAAGATTTTCTTTTTACACTCCATGTTGTGTAAAAAACACTAAAGCCGTGCTGGCTCACAGCTTTGTAAAACAAACCATTAGACAAGAAAGAGTCAACATAAAAATGATGGCAGCGGCCTTAAACATTTGTTTAGATCTTTCTTCCTAGATCTTTCCTTGTTGATAACATGATCCCAGATGTCACATTTCATAAACTGTAGCAATTTCCTGAGTGTTTTTTCTACTGTGAATTTCATTTAATGTATGTTTACTCTTTGCATATTGCTGCTCCCTACAAGGCAGGTAAATTGAGTCTATTTTGTGCTCACCTGTGGGTTTTTATAGAAAACGTGTGGGTGTGCACTGACTGTAATATTCAGTCCCTGCAGATATCAGCTCTCATGGCTAAGCTTCAAACATCTGCTAGTAGTGACTTGCAAATTCTTCATAGAAAAGACATTAGTTTAGGGTCTAAATGACTCAAAGAAATTTAGGTGTTTTCTATTTTTCTATTGTAGGATGAGGTAATCCATTATTTCTTTTCATATCTATTATCAGTACTACTATCATTATGTTCACTGGCTTAGTACACATGATATCACTATATTCTTCTATTTATCATTCTAAAAAGTTAGCCTAACTTGGTTCCACATAAATTAATTCAACCAAACTGTTGGATTTTGTGCTTGACTCAATATCAAATTTGAGGCCTTGGAAAGTCTGGACCAAATATAGCTTTATCCCGTGTCTGTTGACGAGTGTATTTGATTGATTTGTTTCCTGCTGTCAGGGTCTTTCATGATATCAGCTGCGATGCTCTTACCCTATTGTGGGACTAATGTTGTGGTCGAAATGATCCTGGACAAACCGGCAAACAATACTGGATTTCCCAACTCCAGTGTCCTGAAAACAGGAGGTTACACATCATTCACAGAAACGTAGACACAATGTGCTCACTATTGAACACGTCTGATGATGGTCACATGCCCACCCTCTCTGAAAGGTTCCTGTTTAGCTCTGTGCTTATAATCAAAATAGCATATTAATACAATTACAACACTCACTGTCAATAATAAAACAAATCAGCAAGTTTTTGTTTTAGTTGGGTTTTATTTTGTCATAAAACAATCCACACATACCATACTATCACATGCATATGATAATCATATAGCAAATAAAGTGCTATGAGTAGAACTGAAGAATGGCACAGGATACAAACATTAAAAATAAGAATACGTAAGTATTGTAAACTGATTCCCCTGGTTAACCACACAGCCTAGTTTCTCTGAGTAACCAGGTTAATTAAGAGCATGTAAACACACTGACTGTAACTGCTAAATTCTGACTGGACCTCTCAGTATGTTTTTATTCTCTGTTCAGATCATTTCCAGTGTAGCAGCAATAAAGGATATGTAAGTAACAGCGCTTGGTGATCCTTTTACACTGGTGACTTTTTACACTTAGGTTATAATACTACTAATATAGTAACATACAATTTCACTCAGTACATTAACATTTTAGTCAGTACCTACTTTTTGTTGTAGATCTGTCATATCAGGTGTGGATTTTTGTGTTAATGTAAAGATAAAATAGGTATGTATAACTCCCTCAGGAACCGGGCCACCCTGCCAAATCCCACTGCCGCCCCGGACAATTTTTCTTAGATACGCCCCTGGGGTAAAAAAAAGTTTAGTAAGTACGATATATGGTTTTTAAAATGCGTCGATGAGCATGTCGGTGGCCTTCGGCGTATGCACAGGCCTCGTAAACGCTATGCAGCCCCAACGACACCCCCTTTTTCCCCACTGAAAAGCGGACAGTTTCCATTGAAACCGTCCCTGTCACCGCGGACGAACACGGACGAGTTTCGCTAACGCAGCAGGAAATCTAACGGTTGGTCCGGCGATGACGTAATAGACGATAAACTGACAAGAGCCGTAATAAAATAAAACAAAAACGCAGAAGAAAAAGCGCAACGTTTGGCGTTTTTACACATAAGAGGAGGAAGAGTAACCTAAAACTGCTGCTGCGCCCGCCGCTCGGTGAGATTTATTTTTAATTTGACTAGCGTTCAGCGTGAATTAATAACTTTTCTGACGAGGAATAAAACTCTTTAGTAAACTCAGTTTTAAAAATAACCTACGCTGACAGTGTCAGCGGGAGCAGCTAGCTTCTACTAACGCGCTGTTCACATCAAAATGCAGTCGGTTAGTTATTTGGTGACACTAGCAGCGGGCTAAAGGAATTTCACCCCAAAAAAAGATCAACAAAAACATCTGCCACTTACCCCTAAAAGGCAAACTTTGAGCTCCCTTATGGCCATAGTAAGTCGTGAAGGTCTTTAAATCATTGTTTGGCAGTGTTTCGGTCAGTGTCTTTGTCTCATCATGCTGTAATCTCTGCTTTTTTTTCCTCTTCTTGGATAAAAGAGAAAACCCAGCCCATTAGGTGAACTGACCATCTATCGTTATTCTCAACCAGCGTCAAGCGCCATGCGCGGAAAACACAACTACCGGCGATGACTTTCAAAATAAGAGTCACTGGTGACTTATTAGTTACTTGCAGTTTAAGTATACTTATTGCAGTAAGGACAAAAACACCTTTTTTCTTTAGTTATAATATGGTTATACAGTACACATCACAAAAAATACATTTAAAACTGTTACATTTGTGTTTGTCCATTAAGGAGTTGTGTTTTTATAAGCCACATACAACACATTTGTCATTGGTAATGTTTTTTTTTTTTTTTAATTAAATAAATACAATGAAGAGACCCAGAGATAACTGAAGTATTTAACCAGTTATTTAAAGTAGAAGTACTACAATTTAAAGAATTTCTAAAGTAAAATTATAAAAATACTACAAACAACAAAATACAACAAAAAATATTTAAAAAAAAAAAAGAATATATATATATATAATTAAAGTATCAGAAGTAGCCTACTGATTATGCAGTGGAAATGTTTCCATGAGTGATATGATTATATTTTTTTTAGTTTGTTATTACTGACACATTAGTAGTGATTTAAATAGTATTGTAGTTTTAGTTGGTCAAGCTGTGGCTAATTTGAACCACTTTATGTACTGGCTGGTAATTTATCTTAAAATTAACCACTGAAATAAACTGAAACGGAAATCAATTTAGAGGAGTAAAAATGCAATAATTTCTCCCAAAAATGTTAAAATGTACAGTATAAGTAGTATAAAAACACTCAAATAAAATAATAAAATCCTCAATCCTCAGTTTTTCCCACCACCTCAGATATCAAGTCAGAAAGGTCAACACACCATGTGAACTAATTTCAAGTTAATTATAAAATTCAAAGGCTCTAATTTTGAAACCTGATTTGCCTACATCCGGTCTTTTCTCGCTCGTCATGTCGTAATTGACGCGACTACTTTCCAAATAGGAAATCACTGACAGCAAAGAGGAAACGTCGGGATGTTCTTGTGTCTCTTAAATACTAAAACCTTGATTCTGAGAGTGAAAAACTGTAATTATACAGTTTACTTACTTAAAATTAATTTAAATATTCATTATAGAGTCTTTAAATTGTGGAAGAAAAAAGTATTAGTAGAATGTGTAATGGAAAATGGGAATTACTAAATATAGACTACTCTTCCAGCCAAGCAGAGCTGAGTAAAAAGGTAAACATGAGGATATGTGACAGAGAAAGGAACAGATTCTGATAAATTATTCAGATTGACACTTTATTCTTCACAGCATTATGCAACAATAAGCTACAAAAGCTTGGAACAATATGAAAATAACCTTATGAGAAGCTCCTGAACTCGACTTAGCATTTATCTGTTTCAGTCACAGGATTATTTAATAACACGTTGAATCAAGAGTCCAGATGAGATTGCTTAGATTTGCCCGTGACCAAAGAAGACGCAGTCACGCTAGCATACTCCATACAGGTCCGTTCATAATTAAAAAAAAGAACATATGACAACAAAAGAGTTGAAAATACAGTATGTTTGCAATCTTACAATAATATACAGAAATGGTAAGTCAGGCCGTGCCCTCGCTTTAAACATCACCCAACAAAACAGAAATCACATGAAAATTGAAATGACTGACTTGTGTGTTGCCTTCACTCTCCTCGAACTGAAGCCGTGAATATTAACTCCACACATCAAGAGTTAAAAACACAATCAAATACACAACAATGTGCGTCTCTGCACACATTCTGGGGGCAAAAACTCATCACTACGCATTTCTTATCCCATCACAAAACGGGAAAAATGTCATTTCCCATATTTTCCTTGTTTGCACAGAGATAACAGATGATTGTGTCGTTTCACAAAACGTGATCAAATCCTGCAGCGATGAATAAACTGTTGTTGCGCATTTGTCTGCAGTTCATGTTTTCATCCACTGGTCAGTTGTGAAGTACAACGCCACTGTGTTTATGCGCGTCTGCTGTTCAAAGAAATCGTCTACAATATATTTATACATATATTCATATATTACTAAAAAGCTGACGTTTAAAAATCATATTTCTTGAATAGTCTTCCATATTCTTTAGAATACTACTTAAATATATAATATATAGATAAACCAATTATAAATTCTTCATTATTTAAAGAGCTGTTTCTATTAGTGGTTCTCAGCGGAAACTTGTCCAGTCTGGGATCTTCATGCATGGCACGGTGGTCTCAAATTTCCGTTTAGCGAAGGGACTGAAAGTGTGTGGAGTGATCATTTCTTAAGCCCTTATATGTAAAAAATAAATGTACTGTTGTGATGCTTTGTTGCCTTTACTTGCTTTATAAATCCCTTCATGCCATGTCTCTCCCCTCCTCTTCTTTCATACAGGCTTGGCACTGTGGATTTGATAATGGGACCCCACTTAGTCTCACACAGAAGAGAAGAAGACAGTTGTCCACTGCAGCAGCTACTCAACTTTTTTTTTATGTGTGTGTTGGTGTTTTGCATGGGAAATTGGTAAACCCGTTATTTCATATGTGCTGAGCCAGGACACCAAAGACAGTGTAACAGATTTTTTCTATGGCTGCCACTTGGGGGACATAGTTACTCATGAACTTATTGATGCAGCAATGTAAAATCTCCAGTGGATAATGAGTGACACTACAGGACAACTGACCAGCGGCATAGACGTGCAGCAGTACTAACATCTCACATGTTGGTGTCTCTTCTGTCTTTGCTCGGCGAAGGCTTTGGAGGATCCTTAGCCGTCTTTCCATTGGCCGAGACAGCCGTGTCTACGCTGGCAGCCACCGCTGTCACGGAGCGCTTGGTTTGCTCCTCGCTGCGGGGCTCCGGGCTCGGCTGTGTGGGAGGTGCCTGCTCGTCCGGCGGCTGGACGGTCAGCTCCTGCTGCAGTTTGTGGCTCTGCAGCAGGCGGAGCTGGACGCGGAGCTCCAAGATGGCCTCCTGTTCCTCATGGATGGCCTGGTTCAGGTGAGTGTTTTTGTTCTACAGGGCAATAGAATCCAGACAAGCCTTATGAAATACAGTTTACTACTTCATCTAGTAATACTCAGACCACAGACGGGTGTAGGAGTGAGGTGAAGTGTGGAACCTGGTGATTCTCACAACTAATTAGGTCGAGATCATGACTAGGTAAACAAAGAGCTTTGCAGAGAGGCTGAGTCTTACAGAAACATTTGTTGTAAAAGACCTGAACTGTAACAGAAATAATTCAGCAGAATTCAGATTGTGCAGACTTTTTACATTCATTATCTACCTTAATAACCATTAGAGATGTGCTTAGTTTCTTTTTATCCATAGACGAAGACGGATGTATTAAATGTGTTCATATAGTTTCTATCTTCAACTACACCTGACGTTTTTCAAACTCAGTGTTCATCTATCAACAAAAACATACTCTTTACAGTTTGCTGTACTTTTAGATTTTACTCCATTTGAAATCACTTTGGTCAGAGTTTCTGAAACAGGTAGTATGTGCTAAATAATTTTTTCACCTCCAGTTCCTCGTTTTGCTTCTGCAGATCTTCCAAAATCATCTGCAGCTCTTCCTCATCTTCACTCTCACTCTCACTGTCAGATGAATATTCTTCTGTCTCACTGCGACCCTGTTGCCGACTGTGGAAAACAATGCTGGGTTAGTTGAGACCTATACTGTATATAATCACTGTTCTTCATTTTATGACAATACATTTCATACTGATAACAGTCTCAGTCTTCTCTTACCTCTGTATGTCTGCGATCTCAGCCCGCAGTCTCTCAATTTCCTCCTTCTCAGTAGCTATCTGTCTACGAAGCACCTGCTCAAGAGAGATCAGCTCCTCCTGCTCCGTCAGGATCTCATTTTCCTGATTATAGAGAATAAATTATTCCAGCTCAGTCTGGCACAAATGGAGCTCATGAAGAGTAAGAATATTTAGAAATAATCTCAGGCTTTCGTGTGTTTTTGTGGTTTTTTGACTGACTCACCTGTGCTAAGAGCAGGTTGATAACTTCCTCCTCGTTCTCAGTCATTTCCTCTTTTGAAACGTCTTCCTTTGACAGGCTGGCTATCTCTTGGGCTATTTTACTCTCACACTCCTACAAGAGCCAACAGAGGAAAGACGCAAAAGCACAATAGAGTTAGGTTTACAATAAAACAATAACAAATATGTTTTGCACAGACATTAGTAGGGGAAGTGTTACCTCAGCTCTGTTGTAATTGTTTTCCAGCTGTGGTTTGTGGTGTTACAGATATTATTAGGCTGCATTATACGCATATTAGTTTATTAAGTATAAAAAAGCTAATACAAATAAGCTAGTGCCTCTAATACAGTCCTATTATAAATCCTGTTTTGAAGCTAATTTTGAAGGCTGCACTTTGTGTCTCTGTTACTTGGCCTGCCCTCACTGATATAAATGAAGTGAGCAAAATATTTATTGAAAACAATTATT
>JAUBNQ010000009.1:16913093-16929732 GCA_032353495.1 Ctenopoma kingsleyae
GGAGGTTAAATACAGTCCTCTGAAGATGTTAATGGGAGAGGCAGGGCCACTAAATACTCACACATACACACTCTTGACAGGTGGTGGAAAGAAAGGCCAAAGCCCCTTTTTCATTTTTCCTGACAGAAAGTGTGTAAATCAGGGGAAAACACTGTTCAGCTCATGACCCACTGGACTTTGTGATGGAAAATGTGACACAGTGGATGTTATGAAGCAAAAAAAAAAAAATTCAAAAGGGTTGACATGTAAATAAATCCCAAAATGACACAGCGATGATCTCCTGCTTCAGGAGAGCATCTTGTGAAACTAGCCAGCATCAGCCTCACAGGTACAGACCAGGTCACTGTGGATACATTACTGCTCCTCTGCAGCTCGCTCTATGAAAACCTTCTCACCAGACTTTACTTGGATTATCAAAGGAATGTATCTGCATTCTTCCCAGCAGTTTCTAACTTTGTACTCAAGTCCAAATCTCCATCTTGTTCTGGACTCGGGCAGATTTTAACTTGACTTTGGCTACAGCTGGGTTTTGTGTTTTTATTATCTGAAGTGTTTGTACAAAGCTGGCACACGCACTTAAAGACATAACAACAGCTGAAACATATTTTCCTCCAGCTAATTCAGCTGCAAGTCGAGGGAAAGCTGCTGTGGGTGCTGTCCTGCTAGTTTCACACAAATTCGAGTAGTATTAAAACAAGGTTTTGACTGTTTTGCTTATGTTTGAACTTGTACCTGACTTCGGCTGCAGGCAGAACTGAATTTGAGAAACAACAGGCTGTGTTTACACTAAACAGCTGAAACACTGTGTGATGAAAAACTTGAACTTGGCTGCACTTACGCACAAATGTTCATCTTTAACCTACAGATGAGATGTGTCCCATTCATAACTTTAAGTTCAGCACTCATCAGAGACAGTCTTGCTGCAAAAACCAAGTAGTCGCAGTGAGGTACGTGTACAGTTTCATGGTGGAACTGTTCCAACAAACAGCATCCAACAATCTCACAGAGACTGTGCTTAAAGTGTATAAACGTCACAGTCTTTTACCTGTATGAGGCACTTGCTGACGTCGCTCGCGCAGAGGGCCTTGTTGCAGCCGGAGGTCAGAGGCAGCCCCAACAGGAGGAAGAGCAGAGCGGTGGTGGCGGCAGCCGGGAGGATCAGCCGACCGAGCCTCATCCTGATGGCTCACCAGCACGACACCGGGAACACCTATGTCGACACAGGAGCACAGGACAGGACCTCAGAGATCAGGGGACGGGGAGGGGCAAACACAAATAAACAAAACCTCATCACTGAAATTCCACAAGACAAGAAAAGATCTGCAGCTTGGTGTATAATAGATAATGGTAGATAGATAATAGAAAGATAATAGAAAAACACTACACTGATGCTGGGCAACTTAATTCAGAATATCTCGTCGACTATCCCATCCAGATTTGATCCTTCTGGATAAATGATCTGCTTTTTCTTTCCATCACGTCTTCCATTTCAGTTTTAGTCACTAACAAACAACACGCTGTGAAAGGTTTTACTTTTACTCCCCTCATATAAGTGTTTCATCCAACGTGTGATGTGTTCAGTCAGTGTGATACCTGAAATGTGAATATGAGAGCTCATACATACGCACTGCAAACTTCAGACAGGAGCAGATGGGAATGCATCGTCCTGGAGCAATCACAAGCTCACTAAACACCGCTTTTCTTAAAGATATGCATTACAGTTCATTCATGCAAACACTGCTGTTTCATTGTGGAAGAACACGCACACGCGCACACACACACACTCACATCTGGCAACATCAGCTTCCTTCGCTCATGTTTTTTTTTTAACGTGTAGCTTTTTATCGCAGCGTCTGATCCCGTTGCTCGGGCTTTTTTTTTTTTTTTTTTACTCCTCACCTTTATGCTGCGCGCTGTTCCATTTCACATGACGGAGAGAAAACATGTGAGGAACATTAGCTCCCTCACTCACGAACGCGTTTCTTCACCCCCTCTCTCTCTCTCTTCTTTTTTTTTCCGCTCATCGCTAACACCAAAACTTTGTTTCACTCGCACGCAGCCGCACGATCGAACGCAAAAACAGCGAAATAATAAAGACAGAAGAAGCTTCAAAACTCACCGCAACGCTGGTAACAAGTTCACGAGTTTTCTTCTATAAAGGGGACCGTGGTTGTTCTCTCTTTGAACTTCTCCAGGATGGTGTTCTGCCGCCGCTCAAGTGTCCACTGTGTCCAGAGGGCGTCAGTCTCTCCGCAGCACAAAGCGACAGGCAGTCGGGCGCCTTAAAGGCACACACTCCATTTTCTCTCCAACGTCTGTGAAGGAAAACACCGGGCCTCGGGGCATACACACATCGGATATGTGTCTTCAGGGTAAAGGGGCACGAATGACCCACCTTGCTGAACCATTATTACCACTAAAAATGAACTTACAGCAGCTCCCCGTCGAGTCCAGTGCGTAAAAGTTTTGTGCGTAAAATCTCCGTTTATCTTGCTTTATCCAACACTCCGGCGACTGATAAGCAACCCATGTGGGCTCTGTTTGGCTTGCTTGCAACCAGCAAATCTTTTACTTTCAAGCCTCCCCCAACTCCATTAAACAGTCCTTTGTCTCCAGGCTTATCAGCGGCCTTGTGAGTGCGCTCATTAGGTGACAAAGAGCGATACGGAAGCTGTGAAGCTGAGGGGACTTCCCGCTGTGACAAGTACCTGCGCTCGTTTGTAGCAACTCTGCCGCCACTGAAATTGCTCTGAGGGGCCACTTAACTCTACAGGCGTTTACATGTGTTCTCATCAAAGCCACAATAGGCCCCACTTCCACGCTGCAGTGGAGGGAGGTCAGCGAGGAAGAGACACACCTTGAATCACGGCAGGTAAAATTTTAATATGAATCAGATTCAGGAAAAGAAAAGTCTGAACAAAGGACAAGGAAACCGAGGCAAACAGGTCAACGTTGGACTTGAAGTAGACGCTTTAGCCGCTGATGACATATTAAACTGATATAAAATTTGAAATCAGCAATATAAAAAATGAAATAAATGGAGTTTAGTAAATATATCCTCCGAATCGCAGAAGTATAAAATTGTATTAAATAAAGATACTTGAAATTTAAATGTACTTTACACCCTTTCATTCTGATCTCTGTAGTTTTCTACATTATTTGAGCAAGAACCGTCTTTGCCTCTGTTACCTTGTCAGAGTTGGCTCGTTGTGCAGTGCTGTGTGCAGCGACACCTTCTGGACAAGAAAAATACTGCTTAAAGAAAAAGCGTCTGAATGGTTACAGCAAGTAAAACCGGTTCCTCTGTTCATGTCACGACGGAAAAATTGTGAACCTTTCCTTTAAGGGTGAAATGACCAAATTTCTGGTTTTCCACATAGAACAGTAAAAAAAACAACAACAACAACAACAAAAAAAAACAGTTTACACATCATAAAAAGTGTCAACCAGTAAATCTTTGGCCACTTTAACTTGTAATTAAAAATTACAGCTAATAAACTGCAGATTTCTGCCACAGTAAAATAAATGACACCAAAACAAATGTTTTAATTTCACAACAAATAAAATTTATTCAATTATATATTACAAATATGTACAAGTCATGTAACAAGTAAATATTAAAATAGACATTTTTAGAACTATCGTTCAAAAGGCATTATGTTGAAAAAATAGGATTTGTTGTGATCTCACATTGAAACTGTAAAAGTATGCTTTTTTTCCTTGGAAGCCACAACAGACTCTAATGTGCGCGAGACACAATGGACAACACATGAAGAGTGAGGCTGCAAAAAAGACAGAACACAATGCTGCAAAAAAAAAAAGCTGGAACACTTCAGTAAACCTCACAATTAAGTCCACAGTACAGCTTTTTAGGAAAGAAGTACAAACAACGCAACGCATGCACAGCATTTAATTGCCAAAGTCAAATAACACCAGCTGTGTCATGGAACTCCAGATGAGGAAGGAAGAAACTGTAAAAACAAAAAAACAACAAAAGCTAACACATGCTTAAACATTTTAAGCAAACAACAACAAGAACATCACGGACAAAGAGGACACTTGATATAAAAACCAACTTTGGTCCATTAAAACATGAGACAGAACAAGTTTACAATCAAAATATCTATTATTTTTTGTTTTTACAAGTTTAAAATAATAATTACATGGCTATTTACAAATGCACAATTCTTTTTATGTATAAAATAAGTTAAAAAATTAAGAGCACAGTCTGTACACAATGTATGAACAATTGAAATCTTTCAGTTGTGTGACCCTGCGCACAGTAGCAGGCTGTTGTCGCCCACACCTCTGCTTCTTGCTGCAGCTTCGGGCCCAGCTTTTGGTCTTGGCTCCCTGGGCTTCATCTGCGGCCCGGATCCCTGTTTCCTGGTCAGTCCACTTGGTGGGTGTGCCTGTTTGGACTGCAAGAGCTCTGGAGTAAAACCGTCTCTTTTCTAAGTGCCGTTTTGTATGACCACCACATCCTAAGTGCTTCACATTTTTCTTGAACATGCGGGCTGCCGCTTGCGTCTATGCTATGGCCGCCTCGGCACATCCGTCCTACAGCTCATATCGGGGTGAGGTCGAAGTCGTCATTGACCTCCACGAGCGGGATGTAGAACTCAGGGATCTCAAAGATGCTGGTGGACTTGTAAGTGGCTGGGTCCAGCTCCTGTAGTTTGAGTTGCCACTCCAGGCGCTGCACGGCGTTCAGGGCCGCTGCCTCGTGCTGCTGCCTCATCAGAAGACACGTCTGTGGAGGCGAGGAAAGAAATAAGCTATTTTACGGTCTGCTGCAAACAAAACTTTGTCTGACGAGACGTCCGAAATCCAGACATGTACAGTTTACTTTCATATATCACAAAAGACAGCATCAAATCCTCACATCTGAGAAGCTAAAACAGGAAATAATTGATGTTTTTACTTGAAAAAATACAATAGTTTAATAATAATAATTTTTTATCAACTAAATGTTTCTTCTTCAACAAGCTATTACAGAGAATCTGATCCACTGCTCTTAGATTCATACAAATCTCAGCAATTCTACAACAAGCCATTTGTCTTGTTATTGTGGGTTTTCATTTTGATTTGGTGTGGTCTTTATGTATTTTATTTTTCTGTAGTTTCATGTGAACAAGTGTTGTCAGGGATAAAGAATACTTTTATTTACATTAAATTCTGCCAGAAGAAATTACCAAAGTTGACAAATTTAAGGAGACAAAGACACATAAAGGTAGAACTGTGAAACTGATCTGCCCCCAGACCTGACCTGTGAAACCTTGTGTTGATAACTGTTGAGTTACAGTGTGCTCACCTTCAGTTTATCAAACTTGTCATCTACATCTTGTAACCAGGACATGAACTGCCGAGCGTTGAATCTGTCTCTTACTGACGTTTTGCCATCGTCGTTCTGTGAACCAACCACAAATAACAAATCAAACACCAGACTAATGCAAAAGGCCACAGGTAGACTGATTTGTAGTGTAACCTATGACTGTTGCTCTGTGTCATTTACCTGGATGTCTTGAGGCATGTTGTAGACTTCCGCGTCCAATAAAACTGTACAGGCACTGAAAGGCAGAGTCTGATTGGCTAGTGTTCTTGCAGCCCGGTAATGCACTCTTAAGACTTCCTGCTCGTTTGATACAATCAGCTTTTCCTGAGAGAAGAAAATTAAGTCAAATCAGTAATGCAAATCCACTTTCTGTGTGCATCTGGAACTGGTTTAATATAAATATGATATTACAAAGCAATTGTTGGATGAAACTGATAACACTGATATTCTGTTCAAGTCTTTGAAGAAGTTTAGGGACAAACCACAGATAATCACACGAAAGATTTCAGAACATGTCGTGCGAAACATGTTAAAAGATACTACAACCTACCATAACACTGCAGATAATAAAAACAAAAAGCTACGAGAACACAACAACGTACTCTTTCAATGCTGTGTTGTAGTCGTAGCTTCATGCGGACAACCTCTTGTTGTTTGAACATCTCCTTCAGCTGCTCAGGTAATGATGGAGGTGGCGTTATCTGTTCAAGCAGAAACAACAGAGACAGAAAAACACCTTATCAACACTTCAGACTGATGCAGGTTCTTAGGAAATGAAAATGCATATAAATAGGGTCAAGTGTGAACAGATGAACTTCCCATCAAAGACATTTTTTCATTTTGGCTTCGATTAAATTAAATATAAGAATTGTGTTTAGAGTTGATATCATCTGTTGCTGATGTTTGTCCTGCTAACGAATGAACATGACGCTCTATACCAGCTAACAAACCTAACCCCAGCGATGATATCTTTTCAGTAAATCAGACTACAGCTTACTTCCCTCAGCTTAACTGTGTGGTTAGTTTAATTTTGAATCCAAAATTCTAGCGCACAGAACTAAAAACGTCACTGTACACTGGCAAAAAAAAAATTGGGTTTCTTAACATTGGAGTATTTCTGGTGCAAAAACATCAGATCAGGAAATTCTAAACCCAAAATAAGAGATAAGAGAATGGGGGACTCACCGTTGGTATACAGAGCTTGCTGAGTGGGTTCCCGTCTAAGAGGTAGGATCCGTTGAAGGTCACATATTCGTCATAATACTGTGGTGGCTGGGGGGTAACGCTGCACAACACTTTGCGCTTCTCCTCGATCTTCTTCCGGATGTGCAGGAACTCGTAGTAAGGGTTGGCCCTCTCTGTCTGGTAGGGTTCAATCTCCTCCAGCTTTAAAGAGTCCACAATTGCAGCCAGAGATTGCTGGCCTGTCTCTTTCTCCTGCTGTGTCGTGGCGGACGATTGTGAGGTCAACACTTTAGGCATCTTTCTCTTGCGTGGATGGGGAACATGAATGTCCACTTCCTCTTCTGCAGAACGAACTTTGATCTTGGCCCCTAAAGAATCTGATTTATCTCCACATTGTGGAGAGGAGCTCCTTGAAGCATTGCTGCTGACGTCAGTCTGAAGTGCTGGCTGGACGGAGCTTTGACTCTGTTCTTCTACAGCCGCCGACAACGATGACCCTGGTTTCTCGTCAGCAGGAGTTACCTCCATCGGCTCTGACGTAGCTTCAGCTTTCGATTCAGAGAAGTCCTCAGTAGCAACACTACCCTCAACTGATGAACTCTCTGTTGTGTCAGAAACAGCATAGCCACTGTTGTTCTCTGAGCTCTGCGGCACATCAGTCATCTCTTCAGTCTTGTGATCAGGGCTTACGCAGGGAATGCTGTCCTTTTGCTCAATCTGAGCATCAATACATGGGCCTGCAGGGTCACCGGAAGGTCTTGATTTCTTGCAGTCAATGTTCTCTTCAGAACATTTGGACTCGGTGTTAATTGTTTTAAAACCTGGCAAAGACTCCCCTGTAGTGGAGGTGGGAATGTGCGAGCTGGTGGATGGTAGAGGGCTTCCCATCCCTTCTGTCCTCAAGCTTTCAGCAACAGCTTCGATGCTTTGTTGTTCTGGTCTATCAGCGATCTCATCAACTTTCTCTTTATGATCAGAAACCTCTGTGGTACCCGTGTCCGTTTGCTGATGGCTCTCTACACCAGACGATAGGTTTGGTTCTTTCTGCTGCAAGATTTTTGTGTTTGTGAGCACTGACGTCTCAGCAGACGAAGGAGCTGTAGGTACTAATAGCTGATCACATTCCTTGTTACTACATTCTGCCTGTGAACTCTCTGTCAGACACTGGACATCCATCACAACAGGAGACTCAAAGGGAAGAGCTTTCTGTTCCGTTGACCCACTTTGAGAGCCAATACCTTGTGAGAGGCTGGCTTGTGGAAGTGTAAGGTTTTTACTCAGAGGATCTTTGTTTAACCTTTCTGGTGTTAAGGAGCCAGGAGTGCTCCCTTCTCTGTCTGTAACCTGATCAACCACTGAATTCATATATTGTTGACTACTGACACAGTCTTCCATTTCTGCAGAGGTCTCCCTTGTTCTCAACTCCTCCATGGGTAGGCTGGAGTTTGGCAGATTTTCAACAGCTTTACAGCTTTCAGTCGATGAGTTGACGTCCTCGTCCAGAATAGCTCTGAGGTACGGAGTTTCATGTCTGCTGGACAGCAGCGTCCGATTATTTTGCGGCACATCTGGAAGACTGTTGCAATCTTTACTGTGAACAGACGGAGATCTGGTGGCCTGTATGACAAGGGAAGACTGGAGGAATGCAGGTTGAGAGTCCGAGGCTTCCAGGTTCATATCGGAGTCATATTCACCGTGTCTGGGTGTTAATGTTGTGGCCTGACAGGAATCCTCTGAGCTGGCGACAGAGACTAAGGACACAGATCTGGACATGACGCCACAGCGTTCACTCTCTGGTCTGGGTGATCTGGTCAGACAGTTTTCCACAGCTGACATGACCTTTGCACTGATAGAGGGCAAACTCTTTCCATCAAGAGACATAGTTCTGGGGCTACTGCCATCCTTAAGAGGTTTATCTCTGCTGTGGACATCAGAGGCTTCAGAACTTTTGGACCGCATTAGCTCCTTACTCAAATATGGTTCTGTTTTCGTCCGGTCTTTAGGCTTGGACTTCCCTGGGTCTGCCAGAGGCCTCTGTTTAAGCCTTTCCCTCTCTTTCTGTTTGATTTTCTCCAAGTGTTTCCGATGCCACTGCTCAATTTCCTGGTCCTTCAGGCTGAGCATTCGCTCAAAACTTGTCTGCATCAGGTCGTCGTTCACAAGCCTTTTCTCTTTTGGCTTGGCGTCTCGTGCTGCTGGCGAGGCTTTTGATTTGGCCTTGTCTGCATCCGCCTCATTGAGTTTGATCTTGCTGATCTTGGCCTGCTGGGAGCGGTCTTTGTGTCGATCTTTATCCTTGTCCTTGTGTCTATCAGACTCTCTGTCCCGGTCTCTACGGTCACGATCCTTTTCCGGTGTTCTCACAACTTCCTCTTTTGGTTTTGCAGACAAGGACCTGCTGTTCTCAGAGGGATTGCTCTTCTTCTCTTCCAAAAGTAATTTCAGATGAGAACTTGAGGAAAGGGTTCCATCTTTTATTTTATCTCTCTTCTTCCTGTCACAGTCCTTTTCTTTGGAGCGATCAGATTTACTATGATCCGTGATCTTCTCCAGAGGTTTTCCTTTCTTATCAGAGTTTGTGCGATCCTTTTCTCTATGGTCCCCAACACTGTATTCTCTGTCCTGCCTCTCTCTATCAGACCGTTTGTCCAACTTATCTTTATTTTTCCTGCTGTCTTCATGCTTTTTTGTTGTGGATAAAGATTTAAGTTTTTCATTCTCTTTGTAGTTTTTATCTCCAGGCGAGTGAGAGGAAATGGCCCCAGTTCTTTCTTTTTCCTTCCAACGATCCACTGAATTTTGCGGTTCAGCTTTGTCAGAGTGCTCTGTTTTAACCTTTTTTTCCTTGTCAAGATGCCTTTTCTCCATTTTTTCTAAATCCTTCTCCTTTCCTGGGAGCCTCTTGTCAGTTTTCTCGCGTGAGCCTTTTTCAGAGGACTCCAGCTGTTCCTGATCAGCTGGGATCCCACTTATGGGCTTCTCTTCTGTCTCTTCTTTCATGCTGTTGCTCTGCAGTGACTCCTCAGGAATCCGCCCTGAGCTGTGGCAGTCCAGCCTCTCGTCACGCTCGCTCAGCTTTGAATCCTTTACCTTCTCCTCTTTACCAGCAGCCTCCTTACGCTCTTTTTTCACCGTCTTGTCTTTTTCTCGCTCCTCTCTCTGCCTCTTTTCCTTGCTGCTGGAGTGTTTCTCCTTTGTGCTTCTCTCATCTTTAACAGGAGAGGAATCAGAGTTCTTCTGAAGTGCGTCATCACCTTCCTTTTTTACTGGTAGAGGTTCATCTGTCTCATCACTTTTGAAAAAATTTTCTTTCCAGAACTCTCTGTCAAACTCCAAATTCCTGTGGCTGTCTTTCCTGGCCTCCTTCTCTCTTCGGCGGCTCCGCTCTGCCTCATATTCCCTCCTGTGTTTGTCTTTCTCCTTGTGTTTAAGTTTATGCTTCTTTACTACTTTTCCATCTAAGTCGGTTTTCCGCAAGGCACCATCATTGCTGTCTATACTGTTTCCTATGCTGCCATCTTTGTAAGGGCTCAAATGACCATCATCTCCATCCACACTGGAGTCTTTCTGTTGATGTTTGCTCTTTTCCTTGTGCTTACACCCCTTGGTGCTGGAGCCTTCAGTGCAGTAGTCTGTGTCTGTGTAGTGGTTGTATTTGACACCATCAACCGGACAGGGACTGTCACTGATGGAAACACACATCTTAGTATTTTCCTGTTTGAGTGGTGTTTGTTTGTCTGTCAAGCTGTGATTTAGTTTAGGAGATTTGATGGATGACAAATGAAAGAGGTGAACGGACGAGTCATCTTTAGGACTGAAAGACATCTTGAAGGAGTCTTCCTCCCGACCCTTTTCTGTGCTCTCTGATACAGTTGCGAGGGAAAGGACCAAAGTTTTGCTATTCTCTTTCCCATCTTCTTGGTTTTCCTTGTTTTTATTCTGGCTCTTGCTCTTCCTTTTAACTTTGCCCTTGTCTTTTTGCTCAGCATTGTCCTTTTTAGACCTTGTATCTGCCTTGAGGCTCTCTGAGCTCTGAGAGCAGGTGGGTGAGTTCCTTTTCTCTGAAATGCTTTCATCACTGGAGGTATCTGAGCTGCAGGGGACACGAGAAGTCTTCTGCTTTTTGGACTTAGAGGACGAATCTCCCTTGCCAGCCTGCTTTCCTGCCACATGATTCCTATCTTTGTCCTCCTTCTCACGCTGCCGTAGTTCTCTCCGGAGGATGTGTCTGTCGTTGAGGGCTTTACTAAGATCCTCCTCCTCTTCCTCATCCTTGAACTCGTACTCATCCAGCTCTGGTATGGAAGATGATGCTTTTGTGGTTGGTTTGCCATCTGAGTCTTTTTCAGTATCCGAGTCTTCCATGTTGTCGTCCACACTGGATGGATTGACAGATGGTGGGTCTTCAGACTCTGGAGAAAAGAGAAAACATAACATGCAATATTATGTACTTTAATGTAAATACAGTTCTTTAAGAGTAAATAATATACAAAAATGGCAATGATTTCCCCCCTCTAAGTATATATATGTTGAACTAATTGTAAAATCAATGTAAAACTGCCAACACAATAACCACATCAAGTCCTTGGGTAGAGAAAGCCCCTAAATCACTGTAAATCACTGACACAGGAGGGTTAGCCAAACACTACAGCCTTCTCTGCATACCTGAAGAGCTGTCATCTTGGTCCGACAGCGGTAATTCTCCCTTTAATAGCTGCTCCAGCTCCTGGGAGTCTGCTACATCCACTGGCCGCTCCCCACGCTTGTTGGCCTGGAAAGCGTTTCCACCATGACGTAGTAGCAGTTTCACAATCTACACAAAACAAAACGTGATATTAAGAATCTATTTTGAAAAAGAAAGGACAAAATTCTTGACAGAATTGTTAAGACATCAATAATTTAGATATAAAATGATGCCCCCAACTGTCCACTATAGAAACTATATCAAACATATCTTCAGTACTGTACATGTGACAATTTTCACTTCTCTGAACAACTGAATTTGCTGCAGCTGCAGCTACATACATTATAACTGACACTAATCTTTTTAGTAAAGGTCACAGATAGTTTACATTCGAAGTAACAGAACATTGTGTATTGCACAAGCTGCAAAAACGTACCAACAATTTCTCTCGATAAGGAAATGTTTCTCCTATCCACACTAGGTGGCAGACAGACATTGACAGAAAGGCTTTGCTGTCAAAACATTCCTTATGCTATATTATGTTTCAGACAACAACCTAAGATTTTCTGTTTACAAAGAGTATGTCTTAACTTTGTCTGTTGTTCTGATGGGTGAGCTACAGAACTCATGGCTGACTTGGACGGTCAAGTCAAGTCACTCCATGACTCACTATCATTCTTAAATCCGGGGTTACATGACTAAATTCATGTCTACAAATTGGTTCAGAGCTTTTTTGTCAGAGATTATAAATGTGCAATTTACTTTCAAGTCCTACATTAGTATGGCAGGACAATCAATTCAAGTTAAGTTCTTACATCTTTATGCCCGCTGCTGGAGGCATCGTGGAGCGGAGTGTCATCATCAAGACCCTGTGTGTTCACTTCTGCACCTGCTGCTATCAAGACCTTGGCCACATCGTAGTAACCAAGATTACAGGCTTCATGGAGAGGAGTCCAACCTGGCAAGGGCAGAAAAGAAATGAGATATATTTAAAAATTCAAAAGATTTTTACTTTTGTTAGTACATCACAGTTGCAATTAATTTTTAATATATGTTGGGAGATCACACAGGTAGAGAAATAAAATGGAAAAATAAAGAAAAAAAACATGCACAGAAGGTAATAAAGTGCACACCGATGTCTGTTTTTCTTATCTCATCATGAGATACCACATTTGAATCAGCAGCTGTTAGTCTGCATTTATCATCATTAATAGCTACCATACAGAGATGATGAAAAGCTGTAGAATGATCACCTCCTGGGGCATTATACCTGCAAAGTCTTTGACGTTGACATCAGCTCCCAGGCTAATGAGCTCTTTAACTTGCTTGGCATCTCCCCGGATGGCCGCCATGTGAAGGGGCGTTTCCCCTCGCTCGTTCCTCTTGTTGACCTTGTCCTTCTGTCGAGACGAGGTGCTGCTGGGGACTTTCTTCTGCACAGGGGTTGTCTGAGAGGGGTGACTGGGTGTAGAGTCTGGGCACAGGCAAAGAGAGAAGTACTTAATTGATGGTTAAAGCAAAAGCTTGTCACACGTTGAGATAAGTGCCTGAATTAAGGTGCAATGTGTATTTGAATGTGATTTCTAGTAGGTATAAATTAGAGGAATAGTTTGACAGTTAAGATTTATGCTCATTTGCTCTCTCTTACAATGCGTTAGATGAAAACAGATGTTACTGCCAAATCTATTCAGAGAAAGTGATAGCTAGCAGCCGATTAAAGTAGGCTGACATAAAACGGAGAAAATTAAACGGGCTCCGTCCAAGTTTAACAAAATTAAAGCCGTCCTGTCCAATGAACCAGTCCAACCAGAAATTATAATTTTTACAAGAGAATTTCTGACGTGTACACATAACCAGGTTAATTCCCCTTCTCTTAGTACACTTGTGCATGTACTATAACTAAATCACTATAGTGTATTTAAATGGTCTCCCTGATTACCAGCATAACCCCATTACCACAGTGCATGTCAGGACACTGACAGACTGGCTTTATTGGAAAGCAGAATAAGTCTGCTTACATGCACATTTTCTACAGGTATCCATTAGGTGTCTTACAACTGCAATTTCATGTACAAAAATAACCTCAGTTAGTTAACTGGTTAAAGAATAGCTGTTTCTCCAGTTGCAGCAGCCATATTAAATATTAATCACTGTCCTATTTTCAAACAACCTTGAAGTATGCTCGTCAAATACTCAGAAGCACAACTCATCCAGCAGTAAATATACTCTAAGCCATCTTGAGGATGTGGTTATGGTGAGAGGTCAGGCACACAAACCTGGGCTGTTGGCAGTCATCTGCATTAGGAGAGCCATCTGTTTGCGCTCTGACAGAGGGTACCCAAACAAAAGGTTGGGAGCCTGGGGCTTCTTGCTCCCAGTCTCCTTTTTCACCTTCTTCTTGTCTGGTCCATCTTTATCTGCAACAAGAAAGGGTTCAGAGAACAGTCAAAAAATTATATCTAATAGCAAGTTAATCATAACAGTTTTCTTCCTCCCCTTGTATCTGTTGATCAAGCTGAGAAACAGATGACAAGCATGAGGTTTGAAAAAGAGAGAGAAAAAAATACAGCATTCTCTTAAGCCAGCCAAGTGCAGAAGGCACACGTCGAGCACCCGTCTCCATCAGTTGTTTGTTACTAAACACAGACATGCGTGAGCTGTAAGAGGGGCAGATGCAGGGCGAAAACACGCACACGTGCATGTGTGGTTATAGCAGCATTGCAGCGCAAAGTGATTTGAAGAGGACACAGGGGCTGAGGTTCAGGCCGCAGCGATTACCTGCGTATATCCTGCAGGGAGGCACTAATCTCTCTCCCCAGGTCTCACTCGACTGGCCTGGGTCTGAGTCATCTACAGTGCAAAGCAGAGAATATGGGGAGGGGAGAGATGAGGGAGGGAAGAGCAAGGGAGGGCGGAAGGGTGGGAAAGCACTGCATTAACGCTCACATTCTCACCCTCCGCATCTCACAAGTACTTAAATACAGACAGACACAAAAGGCAGACTTGCACTCCGCGCACAAATTATGAGTCATGGCAACACAGGAGACAGGAGAGAATATTCGATCCGAGGTGGTCAGTGGAGGGATTACGTGCCTTCTTCCTACAGCTGCTCAACACCGGACCTGAGGGGGCACTATGGAAAACCTGCTGGGAAGGAAAAGTCACCCTCCATGCTATCTTAAGTTTATATCAACATGCAGCATAAATTATATTCAGCGAATTCAAAACTGAGGGTTTGTCTGTTAGAATGATGCAGGACCACACAGAGACAAGTCAATACATTTTTCCCTACAGAGGACATGAAGGCAAATATGCAGAACCTCAAGCAGTCTATCAAACACATTACTGTAATTATGGCCGGATAATGAACAAAAACTGCTTTTAGGTCTAAAATCTGATGTAAACATACAGTTAAACATCTAACTAAATGACAGAAGCAGAAAAATGTGTTTACACAAGTAAGAGGCAAGATTGAGACTTAAGGTTCACAATGTCTCCAATTTGAAGTTAGGTCAAATAAGCATTTTGTCTGCAACATGATGAATGTTTTCTGGAAACTTACAAAGACAAATTATCATTGCATATCATTTTACAACTAGATGTACAATACTAGATAAAGGAGAAAGTAGTTCTATATTTTTGGACATTCTAACTTTCTCCTTTTTTAGCTAACATTTATTAAACCTGTGTAAACACTGCATTCGTTGGGCACTATTTTCATGTGCGGACTAATATGATTATTTTCACTTTCACTGTATTTATAGTAGAACTGACATACTACATTGTGTGTTTGTTAAAATGAAGAACATATCAGGTTTTGAATACAGATACCTCACATCTATTTTTGTTATTGAATTTGTGGATAACAGAAACTAGGAACAGTATAAATTATGTAAAGAAAAGGTTTAGGGCTTTTATTTGTACTGAAACATTGTCAAAACATATTATTACAAAATATGTTTTTATCAATCACCACTAAATCTACGTGGACTAATCAAAAAACATTTTTTAAAATTTTCATTATGGGCCACCGGGAGGCAGTGTAAGGACATGGCAGCGAGCCAGCAGCATGGCTGTTTGAGGAAGAAGAGGAAGGTGGAGCAGCAGTAACAGTCCTTACCAGTGTCCGAGTCTCGCTCCTCTGTCCGGGGCGGACTGGTCGTGAAGGAGAGCTTACGCTTCATGGAAGACTTGGCTTTCCCTTCCTTCCCCAGCAATTCACTCCGGTCCAGCTTCGGAGTTTTGGTGAAAGGGGACAACTTTTCTTTGCTCTGTCAAAGGCAAAAGGAACGTGACGTGTCAAACACAGCAAAAGTGTGGCCACATTTGTGAGTTGTGTCTGTATATGTAAACAATACATAGTCATGCTAAGAGGTATGACAAAATAAGGGCTGACATTAGCGTGTGTGTCGCATTTCAGTTGAGACTATGGCTTGTTAAAACCAAACAACGAGGTACACTTCAGGCTGTGTTGTGTCTGTGTAACATATTGTTTCGGTGTTGCAGGCAAACCCGCTGCCTGCCTGCATGACTCACTAAAAATCTTCTTCCCAAAGCAGAATTCTTTGCCAAGTTAGGAGTGAAAGATCAAGAGTGATTAATTTAATAATAATAATAATTTATGAAGACATTTCACTTTATTATCATATCACACGGAAATTGAATAATTGAGGAAGAATAGGCAGATTAACTGAGGAAAATTGTTATAATACACGAAGAATGTAGAAAATAAAGATAGCTACATCTCGAGAGACAAAAATTAAGATAAATATGCTACAGAAAATGTATAATAAAGGCTTTCCAGGCAGGTCTAACAACATCAGTGACAGCATCTGCTCCAACAGGCCTGAACAGTAACACCAGTAATATGCATTTTATCACAGTGTCTTACAGTTCCCGTCACCAGGTTCTTACACTGAGATCTGCAGGCAAAGACTTTTCATTACCACTACTTACAGTGAACTGCACTTGGTGCAGTAAAATACATTTCGGGAGTAAAAATGTCTGCAGTGTGGTGCTTCTTTGATCTGTGTGAAGCAATATGCCAGCAGTGCAAAGCTGAAGAGTGTGTGCATGCTCGTGTGTGTGCGCGTCTGTGTTCAAAGCAGGGGAGTTAGGATGAGAAGCACTTCTGCTTTAAAAATAAAAGCAGATATAATTTTTCACTCTCAGTTACAGAGAAAATGATAATTAAGTGGCGTTAGTATTACATTATGGGGAACATCTTTATCTAGTCACTCACTCACAATTTATACTACAAAATACCTTATATTCATGCATGATGCATGTTGCATATTAACATATGCATCAGTTGTTTATATTAGGCTGAACAGCATCTGATCTGCTCTGCTCAAATGAAAGCGACTACCTTAACATTACATGTCAAAGTGGCCCAAAGCTGATTTTTCTGATTCAGACCTAACTGAGTCAATTTT
>JAUBNQ010000009.1:16946064-16961970 GCA_032353495.1 Ctenopoma kingsleyae
AATTTGGGAGTGGAAAGTGGTATCAATAATAACAGATTGTGGCAGACTATCAAAGGTTTCAATGTTTGGGCATATCCTCCAACTGACTATGTCAGCCATGTATAATATATTCTGGTTTTGCAGTGTTGGTACTAGAAAACATCCCATCACGTAAATATAACATCTCCTTCATACGTTACAAAATAGATCTTAGACCAACTGAGTGATGCTGGATGTTCTAATCCTGTATGTGGTTATCTGCTTTGTCAGTTCTTCAACCTAACTTGAAAAAAGGACTACAAAACCTGGAATTAATCATCTGGGATATTGATAAGTATATCTCGCCAGTCAAAACTATGATCAACAGGCTTTATATTGGTCACATCCTGTTGACCAGAGGCCGAAAGAGAGAAAATGTCTGCTGGACTTTGAAGAATTTGATGTAAGATGTAATTCATACACATTGAAAAAAATCGTCGTGCCGTCTGTGTTATAATCTAATTTTGTATTATCACTGCCCCACTGTCAATGGGCTTCTCACATAAGAACAGCGCATCCATAGAAGGATGGATTTCCTTTTCCAAAGCCGTTTAAATCAAACATGTTATCTGGTTTGAACGGACTAAACCCACTGTTAACCAAGTCAATGAAAACTATGACCAAAAAGATCCACAGACTACCCATTAAATAACCTGCAGTTTTACCTGATAAGGAAAACAGTTTCCTCCAAAGTATCTCTAGTTCAAAAGTTGATTCCAGTTGCTCCACAACCTGTTGCCCACACGTTAATGAAGCATCTGGCATTCAGTAACATTCTGTCTCTGCCCTCCAATGTTACCGAATTCATGAACTAGCTAAATTAATCCACTATTATCCAGTCTGACAAACTGTCCAGCATGTGCGTTGACTTTCGGTCAGCATTAGCTAGGATTGGCTCAGAATAGCTAATGAAAACAAAGTCAGTGAACAATATATCTTTGCACCATGCCCATCAAACACAGAATGTGCCATGGGGATGTACAGCCCAAGTCCAGAGAGCCAAAGTTACAAATATGCTCCTTACATGAAGAAATATATAGTGCTGCCCCCTAAATATCAATTTGAGTTATCACTCATAAAGATAGTAAAGTCAAATCTCTGTATTTTCATCGTTGTAGACAGAGCAGTGGTGGATGAGAGCATGAGATAAACATTACAACAGAGACTTCTCTCAAAGTTAACGGACCACCAGCAGAGGTACGTGATACGATTCACTGCACCATTGATCTCAGCTCTGGTGCTGAAACCCAATAAATCTGCTAACATACTTTTGAACCAGATTCTGTTACAGCAACCTAAAAACAGGTAAACATTTAAGAGCTTTAAATGAGCATTAAATTCTACATTACATAACATACTACATTAAAAAGAATATAATTACTAGACAGCTAATGATTAATAGGGAACATTTTGTGAAAGTATTCTAGTGAGTGCAGTGGTTTGCTGTTTTTAGGTCCTCATTTGAGCACTACAGAGCTTTTATGTCCACTGAGATTCAAGTGAAGATCTGGAGATGCAGGCATTTTGACAAAATGACATTTAAATTTCAATGTCAAAGATGCCGCATAAGAGTCCACCACTGAGCAAAACTTTTCAATGACGCAAAAAAAAAAAATACTGCGGTACTGATGCCGGAGTACTCGTAATAGAAGGCAAGAGAATATAAAGGTGGTATACTGCTATATCATTTATTTTACTAACCATGTTCTTAGATTGCAACCTTTAGCCCTGTGGTAAGACTCATACACTCACTATATCACCGTCTGATATATCCTCAGTTGCCAAGTGCACTTGCAGGCTCTGTATCCATCCTCATGTTTGGAACTGTAGTATTTAGATATAAGGATACGCTCATCACTGACACCAAAAGAATACCCCATGACAACCAACCAAAAAACATGACCAGTTTAGTTCCTCCTCTCAGGTTTAAAGAGTGATAATGAGTGAACTTAATAAACATAGTTTTTCGTTCTAGCTGCAAAACTCTGTCTTCCACAGTACTGTGCAAGAATATGTGACTACTTAAATAAAAAAACACTACTACCACTATCCAATCATCACTCAGGGTGAATTTAACAATAGCAAATGACTAACTGTTGGTTTGCTTTGATGAGTGTAAATTTTCCCAATCCAAATGTGAATTTTACTTTCTAGGTCTAAGGAAGATTTGTTGAATTTAAACTCCTATTATGGTTTATCATGCCTTTAGTGACTGAGAAAATGTTGATATTACATAAATTCTGATACACGGTCCAGGAATACCATGGCTTAAGATTCTGTTAACTGCTGCTTTCTGTGGTTGTAAGATGAATATGTTGATGTTAGCAAGACAAATATGTTTTCTTCATATCAGTGAATTAGTGAAATAACCATTTAATGATTGTGGCATGTTATCCTAGGCATTACTAATACAAGTATTTTCTTTTTTAGCATAAGAAAAACATGTATCAAAATTATTCTTTTGAAAATAGAAGAAAGCACCAAAAGCTGTTTGAACTGCCTTTTAAATCGACCTACACTGTGCAAATAAAGTGTTTAGCCTGTCCAAATTAGCTACCATTTGTGCTTTTTGACAATGATCATAATTATGTTCATGATTATTATGAATTATCGCTCCAAATCATGTTAGTTGTCCCTCTCACAGTATTAATAGTACATGCATATATATAAATGTATGAGCTGGACAGCATTTAAAATATTGGTAATTCTACCATGATCTGGTATTCTCTGTGGCGTGTGGAAGGATTTCAATTCCAATTTAAGTGCGTATAAACTGTCTCCCTATACAATAACAGTTTAAACGGAGGTATTTTAAACTTAATTTTAAAAAATTCTGCTGGTTCAGAGCGGGCGCTGCAAATACAGCCGTGTTAAACAGGCAGCTTTTGTATCAGGCAACACACCCCCAAAATGTCACAGTCATTGGCTGGGAGGCGCAAAACCTCCTGGTTATTCAAGCTATTCTGGTTTCTTGTATGCGTGAGCACATCATAACTACATTTACACTAAATTTGATAGCTATTATACCTAAAGCTGTGCTGGGAGTAAATAAACGGTGGCACTGGCTGAACCACCGCAGACAGCACCACCCACCTCACGGTAATGTTGCTGGTGCTTGCCTTCAATGCACAGACACCAATATGTTGTTGAGCGCTAAACATTCAACTTGGCTATGGTTAGTAAACAAAGGGCATTTTATGTTACATCCTGGAAATGAGTTCCACATGTATGTGTTGTCTATGTCGCCGTGTGGCCAAAGAAAGGACAATTCAAGTTCGGGTTTTATATTTGATGACAACATACAACACAAGAGCAAAGCGCAGCCGAAGACAAAAGCCCACTGCAGCCCCTTCAGTGCCCTCACAACGTTCCCCCTCCCCAGCGCTTAATCTAGCTAGCAAGCTCGTTTCCAGCCCTACGCAGGCTCGCTGGCTGGCTGGAGCTAACGCGGCTCGCTCTGCTTCGCCCCGACATTTTCCTGTCAGCTCTCTGTGCGTTATTCACCCTTCAAAGGCAGCGCGTTTTTTTTTTTTCTTCCTTCAACTGCAGATACGTGCGAAATTTATGTTAGCGCCGAGAAAGTACTCAAGTGTGTGTAACGCACGTGGCGCACAACTATACCTAGCCCCCTCGAACACACAACATTCCATTTTTCGCACGCAATTTACGTCAAGTTAGCTTAACGTTAGCCTGCTCGCTGTAGCCAGATGGCTAACGTTAACTGGGCTCTTTACCCCTCGTGATCCGACACAATCAAACAACAAACCTTGTTTTGCGCTTACCTTTAAACTGGTTTTCGCGTTCCCACCGACTCATTCGGGTTCAGCTATATGCGAATATTGCGCAATGTAAGATGTTATTTCCTAATTGTTGGACGTTAACCGTAGCCTACGGCTGTGTGACGTTCATCGCTGCTTTTGAAAACATCCCAGCCGTTCGTCGCCCGTCCTCTCGGAGAAAAGCCCAGCGAACATGCAAGCCGCGCTGTCATTGGCTGACGCCAGTCGCGTGACCCGCTCAGCCCCACCGAGCGATCTCCGTCTGCTGGATAGACTAGATGGGTATGTGTCAAACGATTTAACTCTTGTTTCGTTGGTGCTACGACTAAACCCGCACCTTTAATATTAAGAGTATGCTTTGTGCTGTCACATTTTGTCAGCTAGCGGGGTGTGTGGCATCTGCAGATGGCTTTTAGTGTGCGAATTAGGACCGAAAGCACTAGAGAGGGAGAACAGTAATGGGCACTTGACGTCATCTTTTCCGTTGCTGTGTTGCGGTCAGTGGGAACTTTCTCGAAGATCACGGCTGATGTTAGCTGATAAAAATCGATGCTTTTCGTTCTTGTGAGCATAGGTACATACAATCTAGCTACAAATATATTAATAAACTGATCGCGTTTATTCAGCCCTTTCAGCCCGCCAATTCTTTGTGTCGGCCAGCTTTGAATTGGTTGCGCAGTGACATTTGCATCATGGTAGATGCTGTGCGCATGCGTCATATTGTGCATATTATTATATGTTGCAGAGCAGGCTTCAAAGTCGCAGGAGAAACTGAAGTGGGGGAAGGGGAACCGGCTAGACACGAAAACGCCACCAGGGCGGGATAGAAATGACAGGAACAGTTGTAGGAAGAGGGCTGTGTTGTTGAAGGCCGTGGCTGCAGGGCCGATCATATAATAGCCTGAACGCAGTACCTTTAAATATATCTGGAATTCATTTATAACTAGGGAAAATATTAATTTAACATGGCTATAATTACATTTGACTTGTCATACACTGAAGTTGCCCCCGCCTAATGCTGACGTCTACAATTAGAGTATGCTAGTTGATATTTTCACTTAAATGTAGTAGAAACAAACTCCAACTTAAATTAAACATCTACTTACTCACAAATAAAAGGATCTGAACGTGTTTTTGGATATACAATATAAAACCTGAATCAAAGTCCAAACAAGTGAAATGGATTCAGGTAATATGATGAGAGCTGTATGAGAGAGTAGTCAGTTGATTAATAGAAGCATAATAAACTATGTTGATAATTTAGTCAAGCTAAAGTTTCTGGCAGTTTTTGGTTAATGTTTCTTGAATAAAAATACATCATCTTGGTCTTGGGGAAATTATAGCAGGCACCTTTTCACTATTTTTGACACTTTATATATAGTCAGACTGATTAATCGTGAAAATTATCTGCAGATGAATCATTAATTAAATTGATCATTAGTCACTCTAGATATGATAGAGTAGCACGATGTAATCTGTGATTGATCAGATGCAATTTTAGATTTAGATCCTTTTGTGACCAAGTTTGTGTTAAATCATTTGTTTTGGGCAGTGGTCAGGTATGGACATTTGTAATGTGCCACAGTTGCACAAGACAAAGAGACATCAGATTTGTAACAAATGTAATGTAAAATGAATCCATGATTTGTCTTGAAATGGTTTTGCCATATTGTGAGAGCTGATATCACGAATGACTGTGGCTGGTGACAGTAGTGACGTTGGGAATGCAATTTACTAATCTACTTATAGTAAAATCCCTTTAAGCTTGCCAGAGAAAGTGGCCACCAGAAGAAGCACCTGGAAGATCAGTAATTCTAGAAAATACCAGTTTATAATCTATTGCAAAAAGTATCTATTTTTATAGTTTAATATAATTTCAGTCTTATGTATGATTTATCAAGCTCAAGAGTACCTGACTGATTCTGTAGTTATTATCACAAGCCAAATTATACATGTATTGTTTACAGTTATATTACCCTCTCCTTGTTGAAATGTAAGACAAGACGCAGGCAACTAGAGCACAGATACAACAATTTATTTACACAATATATCTGAGTTAAACATAATAGCTTCTGAGACAAGTTGCTTTTGAAAAAAAGCAGGTGGTGACCGAAAATGTCTACAGGTCGGGTCTTACACCGAAGCCTGGTCCTGTGGGAGGCTCTGTCAGAGAAGTTAAACCTCCTGCAGGCTCACAGGAGAAACGTCCGCTCCTGTAGAAAGTAAAACAAAAATGTGGGCTATTGTGCAGTCACTGAGGTGTCTATAAAAATGAATCCATGATGGGAACTTTGTATGTACCTGGGTCCTGGTGGTGGAACCCTGCCGGCTTTAAGTTCGTCAATAATATCCTCAATATCCTTTGGTGTAAGGTCCTCCTGGAAACAAGAAAGCAAGACAAATTAAGAGAAAAGTAGCATAGTGCACTGCTTTGCATCGCAAATGGTCTCATGCTGGACTTTCATAGGAGGGAAACTATATAATGAAAATACTCTCATGCCTTAATTTTAAATAAGATCATGATGATTATAGTTTAGTTTTAAACATAGGATTGACACTGTCACAGTGACACAATCACAATAACCTGACATTAAATAATAAATTATTATTTCAAAATAAATTGTCGGTGAAAAATTTTGATGCTTTCACTGATTTATCCCTAAATCTACAGCAGTTGTTGTGATAGGTGCGTTCTCATTCACATTTCTCTTGGTTTGTAATAATTCATTATCCGGTATAAGTGAACTACATGACAATACTGTGCTATATGGAAAAAAATTTAAAAAGTGACTTTACTTGTGAGCTCGGTATAAAGCCAGTTTGACAGATTTTGTTTTGACTGTAGTGAGTGCTAAAGAGGTTAAAACTGTGTTAAATAACAGACCTTGAGTTTGCTTGCAACCAGATTATAGTTAACAACCAAACTCAGGCTTGGTAGTGTTTGTATTTTATAATGTTATTGCATTTAAAATATAAAAACAACCTGACATGCTGGTTCACACACTGATATTTAAAGCCAAACAAACTGTACCATCTTTATTAAAGCAAAAGGCATGCAACTGATAACAAAATGAATCCCAAAAGCAACAGGCTGTGTGCCGTGCCGAGTACCCACTGCTTGCAGTAACTGAATTTCTGCAGCAATTGGCTGCAGAATTAATTTCAGATAATATTTAACCACAAATCCAAATAGCAAATTTTTCATTTTACATCTGGCTCCTAAAGTTAAGTTCTCCAAACTGACTGTGTATCCACACTAATGTTATTCCAGCCAGGTTATTATTAATTTAAAATTGTTTATTATTCAGCCTGGTTTCTGATTCCTGCCTTTTCACTTCTTTTAAGCATTAAACATGTAAACAGTTCCACAGCTGTACTGGCTTCTAAAGAAGTAGCATTCCTGAAATCAGGCTGAGTGGTGCACTCTCTGCAGACATTCTTTGCAAAACTCATTTCAGGCTTTAACCTAATTTTGTTCATTTAGTTATAATGTCCAGAAAGGAAGCCATCTGCACAAAGAAGTTAAGAACTCACATAATAGTTGTCATTGATCTGGACCATTGGAGCATTCACACAGGCACCCAGGCATTCCACTTCTATTAGAGTGAACATTTTGTCTGGAGTAGTCTCTCCGACCTTGACACCTGTGGAGAAATAAATGAAGACACACTTTCCACATTTGGTTATGTTTCAGATTCATCTTAAAGTGCATTCAATTCAACCCACCCCCACCCACCCCTCACTCTGCACAAAGTACATCAAAATTACAAAGCAAAAACATTTTTGTAATGTTTTGCAAATGCAGAAATATTGCATTTATTTAAGTATTCAGACACTTTGGTACTATGATGCTTGCAATTCTTCTTCCTATCTAGGTCTTTGAGATGCTTCATAAATCTGTGCTAAATTGAATTGCTTGGGTATAATTAGGAAAACGCAAAGCATGAGGTCAAGAGAACTAAGCATGAGGATTGTGTCAAAGCACACATCTAGAATTTAGAATGATGGGTCATTCATGCTATAAATGAATGACCCATCATTCAAATCCGGAGAGAAACTCTGAACCCAATAAAGAGTCTCTTAGGAGACCTGAAGTGGCTGTACACCCACACTCCCCATCAAAACTGACTGACCTTGAGCAATTTTACATTTAATTTAATGAGAGACCACCACCAAAAAGAAAGCTGTGCCAAGCTTGTAGGATCATTCCCAGGTAGACGTGAAGCTGTCAATTTTTTTGCTTTGTCATTGTGGAGTATTGTGTGGTGTGTAGATTCATGAGAAAAAAATGAGTTGTATCCTTTTTATCCCTCGATAATAACAAAATGAAATGATTGAAAATCTTTCATATGAAGTTTATGTGGCTAATATCCTTTGACAAGCTATAGATTGTGTTACTGAAACAAAAACAGATTGTTCTTTCTAACTCAAGCAGCAATACCTGACATTAGATGGCTATATGTGACTTCTAACAAAAAGTAATCCTCACTATCTGGCTAATTGAAAGAACAAACAAATATCAGTGTCTCCTATTAAATCACAAATGTATGCCTTTGTTTGCTGCTTCAATAACACTGACAACTGTATATTTACATGTTTGTTCCTAATATTCCTACATGTTTTTTCCTAATCTCTGTTTAGCTGAAATATACACAATAAAAAAAGCATTGTTTTCATCTGCGTTTTCATCTCTTCATTGGTGTACTGCCATAAAATGGAAAATGGCTCTCTTACCCAGTTTGTTTTGGATGGCCTCCAGGATGCTGTCTGAGTTGCAGAGCATGCAGGGTGTTGTTGTGCAGATCTGAATGAAGTATTTTCCCACAGGCTGACGTTGGAACATCGTATAAAATGTTGCTACTTCATACACTCTCATTGGAGGGATTTCCAGCACCTCCGCAACCTGAATGAAAACAATTCCAAACATTCAGTGTCTCAGAGAACATGCTAATGTATAGACCATCATTAAAATGTCATCCAAATGAACTTTATTATGGTTAGAAATATCAAATTGGCGTCACACAGCTGCAAAGCCAATTCCAGAAAATCACCATGCCTTATTCATGGCAGAGATAGGGAGCCATCCGTGTTGCCTCTGGGCTAAATCCAACACCGGGATCGTGGCTGCTTGCTTGTGTCCAACAGGGTACGATGAAATGATTGCCTCAATCCTCTACAAGAAAAAAATGTCATGAGTTTTATTTTTATTGCATTATTCTTTTGTAAATTATTATTTACGATTAGTTCAATTGAAATTGCTATGTTCATATTAAAAGCATTACCTACTTATATTTATAACAGGTCAGAACACTATTAGTTAACTGACATCAGCTTTAAAAAGTAACACAAATCTGAACAGAAAATAATTCTTCTTTGTCTTGGGTCTTTGTCTTGTCCTATTGAGGTGCTCATGTTTCACTCTCTAGAACAGTGGCATATACATACTTTACAAAATATTGATAGAAAACCACAGCATCATATTTCAGGGTTTAAAAAGACAAAACCACTAATAAACGAGTAAAACTGAAGCTGTCTTGAAAAGGCTGTAGGACTGTGTGCAAGTCGATCTCTTCAGACATGCCTCCTATAGACACATCTGGCATGCTCAACTTGTTTGCACTTTCATTTGAGTTATATACTCATACAAAATGCATTTTTGAATAAGCAAATGCAGGTGTTAAGTGTTGGTGCAGGCTTCCAAAAAAAAAAACACCCCATCAGTGCATCCCCTACATGAACTGTTGTGGTGCTGATCACAGATGCCTTTCTTACCTTTTTGTTCTCTTCAGTGAACTCAAAAGGAGTATCAGGGTTGTTGTTAGGAGTATCTCTGTGCTAAAACAGAAAATCAATCATGTTAACGGACAGTTAACATCACTACAACAAATGTATAACTATCCTGAAAAAAACTTGTCAGGTAATTCATATTCTATCCTTCACAGCTATCAAAAATATGAACTTGCTATTGGAGATTATTTTTTACTTGCCAATTACCGCTTTCAAGTGTGTCAGCAATAAGCTTTACTGCAGTATCTAACAGTCTCTGATAAAATATGAATAACCCATCTTGTAAGCCCAGGGGGGAAACAGGTGCAACTATCAGACCACAGGAAAAGACTCAGCACAGATAACAATTATTTCTGCTTCTGCACACACTGCCCCCTTGTGAGCAGCAAATATTGTCTGGACAGTTAACAAAGAGAACAAGTTCAAATTTAATGGTGTTTGAAGTTAAATGTCAAAAACATTATTCTTGATTTTAGAGGAGTGCCTCAAAAGACAGTTCAGCAAAACATTTTCTTCCCTGTCCAATAACAGATCAAAAACATCTTAATTATCAACAGACTATGCATGCAACATGTTTCCATTACGTGAGACTATCACATGTGATGTTTTTGTTGTACAGCATGGCTCTAACTGGCTTTGAAGGCAACTCCCAGTAGTGAAAAATGGATACCAGTGAGAATATATAAGCAAGAATGGAAGCTGAAACAGAGTTATGCATCAGTCAAATTTATACAACAGATTTGCTGGCTAATTCATTCTGAAATAAATACAAATGACAATTTGATATATATAATAAAGGGAAGAAAGTCCAAGTTTTTTTTCTCCAATTTAAAATTTGATTAACATGTATAATTAGATTTTAAGAAGTATATGAACATATTCAATTGTGTAAGCTCACAGATTAAAAAAAAACAAAAAAAAAAAAAACAGTGCATGACTTTGTAGAAAGAACCAATATATAATTCGTATGTGCTTAGTATCTATTACAGCTGAAATGACTACACTAATACAAGGCCAGAGACATCTATAATAACGAAAATATAAACAACAGTGATATTCATCAAAATATTGTTCTGGATGTTGTGATCACCAAAGAGAAAAATCAGATTGTATGTGTTAATTTAGTCTTGTGGTATCTATTTCTGTGCTGCCTGGTACCTCAGTTCATTCATTGCTTGTAGTCCCCAATGTAAAAAGTGAAAAGAAAACTGCCTGACAGACTTGAAAATTACTGATATTCAGGGTCTCAATAACCAAACTTAAGCATGGTGATAAAATTAAAGTTACCCACATTGTCCAGTTCAACGCTGAAAGTTAATTGTGATGTTTTTCATTACATCAGGTCATTAAGCCTGACTAGACAACACTGATGACTCTGGATTGAACCTCTTTATCATTAACAAAAGAAACTTTAACGAACCACAAAGACGCCACCAGCTCCAGCGCGTGCAGCAGACTGATGCAAACTTCTGATCTGTCTGGCCTGCAAACAGAGATAAAGAAGACGGATAAAATATCAGGTAGTGTATGACTTCTCATGATTAAACGTTTGGTGGCTATAGCTTGCTTAAGAGCAAACACTACCTGAAGTGTCTGGTAAATGAAAACCTTAAAAATAAAAACTTGTGATGTTGTCATTATCTTCCACACATGAATGATATGCAACAAGCGCTTTTAAATTTAATTGTACGAAATTTAAACTATAACAACGTTTAATATCATGGTACTAGTTTGTAAAAATGTGGAAATTTACATTGATATTTACACAGTATAAAATGCAGATAGTAGTGACGTTAATCACATAACATATACTCACTGATAGAAGCACTAGACTACAATAGACTAACCATTAAAGGAAATACAGCTTTTACACCACTAATCAGCATCAGTCCTCCAAATTTACTGTCAAAACTATTCAATTCTGGGACAAACAGAAACCGTATTTTTTAGGGGGGTGCATTTTGTGGCAGGCCAGTCTGCCGTGAAATGCATTCTCCTAAAGAAATCATTCATTTAAAGCACCGATTGTGATTGTCTGTAGGTGTAAGACAGGTATCCTGGATCTAGATTCACTTAATATAACACTGGCGTATATCTATGTTCACGTTTATTGCGTTTGATTGTGTTTCTAAAATTATTTCATGCGATTTGAACGTTTTAAAGCGCTTTTATACGACGGGGGTGCAGGAGTGCCTTTCTGGCACAACACCTGATTCTTAACCTTTTTCCTTATAATGTGAAGTTTTATCACAGTCAACCTCCAACTGTCCAAATTGGACAGAAGACCTTCATGTTTTATTAAATACAGCAAGTGATTCATATGCCTAACCGTTGCAATAAAAGTGCAATACCAACACACACGTAAAAGAAGGCTACAACACTGAATTCACACTCCATATTAGTGCTATCGATGTCAGATAAACGAGCATAAAGGTTGTTCTAATGGCTAAATGTTCGTGTCTGTACTTTTTCCTTTGCGGTGCCCATTTGTCCAAGAATCACCTTGTAACGTTAAACCCTTGACAGCAGAAAGCTAAGCTAGCTAGCTAGCTAGTTTAACCCTAGTTAGCTAGCTAGCTAGCTAACTAAGCGGCCTCCACTACTACTTGCCCTTGTGAGGAGTCATTGCCATTTCTTTCCAGATTATTATTTACATTTAGCATTTACAGCGCTGCCCATAATCATAAAGGATAACACATTCATACCGTCTGCGACACTGCAGTGCGAACTGCTGCAGACAAAAACATCTTGGCGCTTGAAGTTTGGTCCCAGTGCGTTAGCAAATGGACGGGATAACCGCGGCCGACATCAACATGAGCGCTCTCCCGCTCGATTAAGGAGGTCTGACGTGTGACGCTACGCCGGCAGCCAAGGCGCCACTGAATCGATCCCAGATTAAAAATTGAGATTAAAAGCAAACGATGCCAAAACAGCCATTTCGACATTTCCTCTCAACTACGTTATGTAACGTGAACTGTGTATTGTTTTGCATGTTTGCCAGCAGTTCTTCGGGACAGATATTTCCTACTATAAAGACAACGAATAAACATAAATAAACTCATGTAAAAGTACAAGTATTAGCCTAAAAAATATTCCACTACAAGTAGACTTACCACTTCAAATTCTTAACTGAAGCTTAAGTACTAAGTACAAAAGTACTCGTAATCCATTTAGAAAACTATGCATTTTTATCAAGTGTTCATTTTGTATAGGCCTGTATAGTGAATTTCCCTCTTGGGCATCTTTACAGTCTTATCTTATCTTATCTAACATTATTGAATTTTATGCTATTGCTATTAATAATACATTACAACTTATTAGTTGATTATATTTTTTTACAAGAATCTCCTTCTGAAAAAAGTAACTAAAGCTGTTAAATAAATGTAGTGGAGTAAAAGTACTAGTATTAAATTTGCAGGTTGAACAGCTGTTTTGTTTTGTTTTTTTATCTGAGAGCACCTATCACCCCACCTGTCAGATCAAACCTCCTTGCTCCTGCCTGAATCTCCAGCATTCGGCCCATACATAACTCTTCCAATACCTGCTCCACCTCTTTGCTTGGGAAAATAATGTGATCAACAGGCCAGTGAGGACTCATCCAATAAAAAAGTGGGAGTGCCGCACCCCGGGAGTCGATTGGCTGTCCTGGCGCTAAGCAGACTGGAGTGAGCCTGCAGCTCAGGGATTAGAGGTGGGTCTCTGTACATGCTGGATTGTGTTGCTTCAGCACCCAAGGCCTTGTAGCATTCTTACTTTACCTAGGGCGATCCAGACAGATCAACAGTGACTCCAGATTAACCCATTTTCCCACTCAGTCTCAGATGATTTAGGCTTGTCTGCATCTGTCCTTCCACAATGGTTGTTCCTGCATCTCAGGACAAAATGTACTACCCTACTGACGACCTGCAGAGGGATGCTCATGTGCCTGATTTTAACTCATATCTGGCACTGTACAGGAAGTCTCTTGAGGATCCAGAAGGTAGGTCAAACACTTCTGTATTTTTAGTGCAATGGTTGCAGAGTTTCCTTGCATTTCACCCTCCTCTGAGCCTGCATGTATACAGTGTCTCTTAATGTTTATGTGCCCTGTCTGCAGCCTGTAACACTATCATAAATCACTTTGCTTTAGCTTTCTGGAAAGAGGTTGCTAATGAGTTCTTCTGGAAGAAGTCGGCAACAGGCCCAATGCTGCAGTATAACTTTGATGTCACCAAAGGGAACATATATGTCAAATTCATGGAGGGGGCCAAAACCAACATATGCTATAATGCCCTAGACAGGCATGTGAAGGAGAGGGGCCTTGGAGAAAAGGTTGCCTATTACTGGTAAGCAATAACGCGTGCAGAGTGAATGATGGCTTTGCGGGGGAAATACTGCCTGGAGTTACGTCAGGTATTTCAGTCAATAGCAGCTGCTGTGTCCTCGTTGCAACCCAAGTGCATGAAACCAAACCTCAGTTGATGCAACACAATGTCAGGGTTTCAATCTCTCTCCTGTCAGAATAAAAAGAGAGCAAGACATTTTGCAAAAGCGAAACTAAAATGTTTTGTTATAATATGCTTAATACTTAAATTTCACCAGATTTTCACTCTAATAAATGTCTAGTAGATTGTTTACTATCTTTAAGTGCATGTTTTATATGTAAAATCCTATATTTCTTATTGTTTGTGTTCCAGTGTCTTGAAGCATGCTCAATAATCCAGGTAAGGAAATCCCAGGAAGTTGATTCTGTTCATCTGGACATAGTATTATTTATAAGGTCAGAGAAACCTGCAGTCACCTGGAACTGAGGAAGTCACTTGGATGACTGATGAAACGTACCCCCCACTGAAAAACACTGATGGCCAGATGAACAGAATCACTTTCTGAGGTTCTCTTTGCAGCGTTTGACTTCTATTTCTTGCCACTTAAAGTCCCACACAACCAACAAATTACTATGAAGGCTCTAGTTTATATTGTCTTTACATTAAGGTACATACAGTACGTGCTCTGTCAACTGAAGACGCTGAGCAACATAAAATATATGTTCAGTAAGCTCAGCACTAATAGGGGCTCCATGGAACAGGGCACAGCTACACAACCATCCATCACCTACACAAGTATTTTAACACTGTTTGCGCTACATGAAAACACTTATGTAATATGTGTGCCCATCCTGGTGTCATTTCACCACTGTATTTATCTATTTTATCAGCTACCAGATGGTTTGCTGTAACTGTTAAACACGTATATGACTCTAGTATAGTGCACACCTTATCCAAACAAGTGGCAAACAGCTAAAACATCAGAAAAAAATCAAATGTGGGTACTTTTAGTTGACTTTACTTGTTATATCTGCGAGTGTCATTGCTCTCTCACAGTTGACCCATGGTGTCACCTTTCGAACAAACAAAGAGTGATTTATACCCATTCACCTCAAATTTCTTAACCCTGTAAAGTACAAAAAAATAAATCAATTAAAAAAAAGCTCAACAATTAATTATGTCTCAGTATTAAAAAGAGAAACATCTACATAAAACAACATAAAGTCTAATTATAAAAATGCATTATGTTTTCAGTGTTAATTTTTAAAATCTGGAATATGTTCAAGATCTCAGAAGCAGCTTCACCACACTTGGGTTTTATGGCAGACAACCAGAGATACATGTGTTTTAGTCCTAAACAATTCAGTGGTTTAATGTAGAAGTAGTATTTCAATGAGAAGACATTGTTTTTGATCATAAGCAGCAAAGCAGTAGTTCTAAGTCATGCTATATTTTACAATGGTAAAAGACTACTTTTCTGTGTACACCAAGATTCCCCACTTCAGTTTTAGTTGTAGTTTACTAATATGTTCACAAATTAACCAGATTACAGAACAGTTCTTAAGCACTATCTACCACTATCACATGATAATTTGTCAATCAATATCTGTCCACTTGTCTTTGCAGAGTCACACATAGTAGTTTATTCCACTACTCGCAGTCATGTACTTGTTCTCATATTCCTGCTGTGTACTGGCTTCTGTTCCACACCAGAGGCAGCGTGCCATGCAGTCTGCTGCCTTGTGAAACACTGTGCCACATAGTTTTCCAAACAACTGTCCTGACAAACATCCAAACCCAAAATAGACCCAGCTATTACAGGAACAGGTTAACTCCCCCGTGAACTCACAGAACGTCCAGGACTTGAAACATTTGTGGATGCATGAAACTCTCTCTTCTTGTCTCATGTTTGCTAGGGAGGGAAATTCACCTGACCACCACATGACCATCACCTACCGTCAGCTGCTGAGCCAGGTCTGCCGCTGTGCTAATGTCCTCAAGCAAATGGGTGAGACCCC
>JAUBNQ010000009.1:17000672-17010950 GCA_032353495.1 Ctenopoma kingsleyae
TATCTTCCTTAAATATGGTTTCTATCAGATATAAAATTAGCCAAAGATGCATTTATTTAACACAAAATCTTATATAACAAATACAGCAAATAAAATAAGACCTTAATGAATATCAGGTTTGAATTTTGAGCGGGGAACAGGGGAGATGAAAATGCTCATGTTTATGCTTTTGAATGTAATGATCCTACTCTGGTTGTCAACTGTTTATTTGCAGGACGTTCCTTAAATGTGTTTTTCAAGAAAAAAACATTCACAGTTTGGAAATTGCACCAGTTTGTAATATGATTTCTGTTCTCGGGCCTTTACTGCACCCAGCAACAGTAAGTTGAGCTGTTCAGTGTGTACTGACCCTGGATCACCTCCCTGTCAGCCCAATGTCAAATGCAAATCACACAGACCTACAGTGCGACGCTAATCCTGCCATATCCAAGCTGCTTTCCCATTCATTCATTTCACCTCACAGATTACACTGCGGCAGAAAGCACAGGCACAAAAAGAAGCCTTCATCCATGTGCCATAACTGTAACTGTAATAGTTATGTTGCCAGCACTCTGCATTACGTAACAGCAGGCAATTTCTCTGTGAAAACAAACATGAGGCAGCGATTATGAATCACAGCGTCCTGCGATTACACAGCTGGTTTATTAAACAGCTGAGTCACTGAAGGATTTAACAGATCTGAGCTGATGTGTGCTGCAGTAATGTTACCGCACGCTCTTTAATTTTCTCAGTGCGTGCTGGAGTGTGTGTAAGCTGCACTTTTGCATACATGTACTGTATGTTTAATTAATTAGAAGAGCCGCAAAGTGCTGCAATGGTGCAAGAGGGCATCGCTATTCAATAATCAATCGATAGACAAATAATGTGCAACTATATTAATAATCAGTTAATCATTAAATGCTATTTTAAAGCACAATTGTTCGTTTTTAGCTTGTTAGTGGCAGCTTTTAAGTGCATCAGCCTCACAAGTCGTGTGCGTGGCTGCTGACTCACACACCGGTACAACACAGGTACAAGCAGTGAGGTCAAATTTGGAGAAAAAAAATAAAAAACATAGCACCGGTATCAGATCAATACTTTGTCCTGCTGAAACCAAGAGTTAATGTATTGGAATCAGTATCAGTGCAGATAAAAGTCAGTAAATCTCCTAGTGTCCGCTCGCTCTGTGGGGAAGTACATGACACCCTGGGAAGCAAAAGGTTTGTTGTGCTACAGCAAAGAACAGACTTTGGTTTGAATCAACTGATCAGAGAGAAAATTAGTTTCCAGCTCAAAAAATGTCCAGATTCATCCTTTAGACTCTACAGAAAAGCCCCATGTATGGGGCTCACGGTGGAGCCAGTGTTAGCTCAGTCCCACAGGTGGAAGGGGGGGTGAAGTAGGGAGGAGGCACTGACCTCTGCTTTTAAAGCCAGGGGCCTGTGGTACCTAGTGAGTCCCGTGGCTCCCCTGCTCTGGGAATGGCCCCAACCCTGGCTCTGGCTCTGGGGTTCCGCGCCTCGCTCCTGTCCTAGACGCCACTCCAGCTCATCCCTCTGACCGGACTGTGAGTGACGTGGAGTGGGGAAGGGCAGGGAGAGGGAAAGGGGGTGGGGAGGCGTGTGGACAGTGGGTGTAGAGGGTTGGGAGATGGGTGACAGGTGCAGGATACAGGGGTGCAGTGGTGGTGATATTGGGGGATATGTGTGAGGTGGATTGAGGACAACACCGACAGAAGACAACAAACGGGGGGAGGGGACGAGGAAAGAAAACGGGTGGGGAAAAACAAAAATAAAACAGAAATGGGTGAAGAATATAAGCAGAGGGGGGAGAAATCAACTAACAGACTACACGGTGTGGAGAAGAACAAACGGACTAGAGTACAAAGAAAAGCGCAAAGAGAAAGACCAACTTAAAGATGACGCCGTATGAGAGAGATGAGAAGAGAACGAGAATGAGGATGAACAAAATCATGGGCTGAAACATCTGGCGGGAACACAAAGAGGAACAAAGAGAGGGATTCAGGGGGGGGGAAAGAATGCAAAACACTTGTTATGAAGCGCATGCAATGAGGGATACATGAGTCCAAACCAACAGCTGAGAGATACCATGGCAAAACTGCAGAGCAACATCTTCAACACATGCACCGTGCACAGCAGTGTGTGTTGTAGAAGCAGTCACACTAAAGAAAGCTGGATCTCGAGCCTGTGTGGTGCACATTGTTTTCAGACATTACAGCATTTAAAATACACAGGAGGCAACTGAGGCTTAGGTGGAGCTTTGAGGTAGTGCCATGTGAGCTGCCCCTCTTATTTTGATAGGCGAGGATTCTCCCTAGGTAGCAATGTCAAAGTGTGTATCACATCCACCAAAGGCAAAAAAAAATTGCCTCTATCTTCTTTTATGTATATTTTATGCTTTATATGACGTAATTATGAGACAGACACCATTCAAAGAAATTAATCAATCTTGCAATTGCTGTATGAGAAGTTATTATTTCACTTCACCTCACAATTATCTCATAAATATCTCATAACACAATCAGCATCTTTTAACTCTACTTGAATTGCTTTCGAAATACTGGAGATTTAAGGCAGTTCATCAAAATTATGAGGTGTTCCGAGAAAACCTTTAATGCTGTGATTAAAAAATAAAGATCTCGTTTAGACATAATTAGAAAATGCTAAGATATAACAGACATACTTGAATCATAATCATTAGGAAAATCTGCAATTTCTAACAAGATCATTTACAGATAAAAAGAAATCTTGTTATTACAAGATAAAGATGCTGTTACAATGAGATAAATACTTATACTGTAGATGTGACTTTTTTTTTTCTTTGGTGAATGTGTTTCTATACCTACAGTTTCTTCCTTTTTTAGACTTTATTTATTGTGTTTGTATATTTGGATACCGTCCTCTTAGCAGTGAAAACCTAAGACTTTACAAGCTTGTTAATCTTGAACAATCCTCAAGGAACAAAGGTCTTATTGCTTTAAACAGGTGGGAGTTGTTAGCTTTGACTAAACCACCCAGCTTCACCCAGACTAGAGAGACGAGTCCTACAGGCAGAGAAGCAAAAGCAGAAACAAGTCATTGGGTAGAGTGAGTATGGAGGCAGCTTGAGTCCAGTCTATTATCGCTACAGAACAGACTGAGATCCTGAGAAGTGAGAAACGCTTTAAGAGCCGTTCGTTTTTTAATTCCATACCACAATCTGGCTAATTAGAGAAGACGTCCAAGATATCTGCCTGATCATGCAACACAGACATAATGACACAGTGTGTTGACATGTTGACTTACAGGAAGCTGCAGTAAAACAGTGAAACAAAGACAGAAAGCAGGATGCCAGCCAGCGACGTTCTTCCACAGGCAGCTCACAAAGCATCATGCAACTCCGCTTTAGACTCTTATTTTGGTGAACAGAGGTTATTTTAGAAAGTGCACACATTTTTATGGTTTCCTTGGCAACAGTATGAAGTAACCATGTGTATGTGTGTGTGATGCTATGTTGTGCAAACATATCGACACCATTTATGTGTCACACTCATATTAATGATATGCATGATCTAGCTGATCATCGTGCAACAATATGCTCTGAATCACGCCAAATGTAAGAAACTTCCATAAGTCCTTCAGTACTTGCTCCATTCATACCAAGCACCCTTTCAAGCAACCTCCCCTGGCCCTGGTTGACCAGAAACAGGGCAGCTGCAGACAGTGAGCGCAGGGAGAAGGAGGCAGGCAGGCAGGGCTGCTGGCTATGAGGATGTGCGTGGAGATGCAGATGTGAACGTGGCAGCGGCGGCGGCAGCAGCAGCAGGGAGCAATGGCGGTGGGTCAGGGGAGGGGTAGCAGTGGTGGTGGTGCCAGTTTGGTAGAGCTGGGTGGCTCATTGGGAGCGGAGGACCTGTATGTCACCCTGGGCTCGGGAGGAGGGGGTCTAAAGAGACTCTATATCCTGCAGAGGCTTGAAAGGATGGGTTTGGATTTTTTCATCGGTCTAACATGTCTCTAGGAGTGAAGGTTGAACGCTGGTGTGCCACACACTGGTTATCCCTGTAATAACTTTTGGAGAGATGGAGAATAAAATCCACAGTTGTCTCTGTTGTATAAATGTTTTCCTAAATTAAGCCAAAGCTACAGTAATATGGGGCTTTGAACCAAATTAGTATCTGCATGACGTACAAAGAAAGACATCGCAGGGAATCAGGAAAAGGTCATTTAATTCAATAAGGTCCTTAGTTTTAGAAGGTACCCCTTCAAATGAGACAACTACTGAAACGTCACGATAGATTTGGCTGGAATTAAAACAGCACTCCACTGACGTATGATGGACATAACAATATCTATCAGAATCAATGCATCACATCCAGACACATCACCAAATTTTTTTACATATACAGAAGTACTCTCAAGATGAGTAAACGTTATATAATATGTAAAATCTGCACACTTTCCCTTTAAAGGCATCTTTTTTGCACAGCACAACGGCTGTCAATTTTGCCCCTCATTTCTTACGCTGGAGTCACACTACAGCCAGAATCCAGAGGAGGAATAAACAACACATCTGTGTTAATACAGACTTTAAAAAAAAATCCAAACACATCCTTTAATCCATATTTGTCTACAGCTTAATGAGATGTTCACAGTGACAGGCAGGGCAGTAGATATACCGTGCTGCCTCTGTCTTTAATTAGAGTTGATTTTTTTGCACACAGTGCTGACTTAGAATCTCATTTAGTTTATTTTGGCCTTTAATGGTCCAATAATGACTGCACACTTTGGGCCATTCGTGTCAGACCTGTATTAATTTTCACATTTACAAATACACTGGTGGGATTACTCATGGTTATCCATATGAGCTCTGTCTGCTATTGAACGTAACTTTTCAAACAGTAGAATTTTACTGCTGCGTTAAAGCAGTGAAGCCGTCTGACATGATATTTTCTTGTGTTCAGTCTTTCTTTCTGGCAACACATCGTCAGGATAAACAGGTGGGATGCTTTTGAGGTTAAATGCCAATCGGTGTTATGTAAGATTTTTGAAGAACATCTTGTTTGTTTGCAACGGACGCAAGAAAATCAGAAGTATTGACTTTTTTTCTCCATCATGGCTGACGGGTGGACAGACCTGGATATTTGTCTTTTGCAAAAGAGCAATGCAGCCAAAAAAACATAAAAACTCAAAAGACGTGACCTTAAAAAAACGACAGAAAAGTTTACAGCTAGTGGATCCACTGAACTTACCTGGAAGTCCGTCACGAGGTCTCTTCCAAAGGTGCCGATGGGAGAGTCACGGGACATGGAGGTGACCGTGGACAGGAAGCTGCTGGACTCTGTGAGGTTTGGCATTGGCGACAGATCATCTGTCCTTTCTCTCAGCCCCTCTCCTGTATGATCCAACTTCTCCATGAAGATGTGCAGCTCAGTGCGAAAAGCCTTCATGCGAGTGTTGATGGTGTCCAGGACTTGGGTGTCCGGTTTGGTTCCAGAGGCCGCCCCTCCCTCTAGACTCTCACCTGTCGTCACCACAAGTCTGCCCTCAAAAATCAGACTGTCGGTGTCAGTGATGAGGCGGTCGACTGTCTTCCCAAGCCTTTCTGCCTCTCGTTTCACATTACTGAACGACTCCCGCTCCTCCCTCCTGCGATTGGCCAGTTCAGTGGCGCTGAGCTCGCTGCCATCTGAAGGTTTGATGCTTCCGAACCCTGAGGTGGTTGTTGTTTTCTCAAACAGGTCTTCAGAGTCACTCTCGCCCCCAATCGGGCCTTCTCTCTTGGGGTGGAGGAGAAGAAGTCGCCCTGTCTCCTCGTCCTCGGCGGCTTCTCGGCGGCCTGCATCACTGTCTGCGTCGCTGTCTCGGGGGCTGCCAGTGCGCAGGCCGAGGTGCGCAGCAAGGTCGCAGCGCTGGACGTTGGACATGAGGACACGGTTCTCATACTGCAGCTTCATGACCTTTCCACTCAGCTCATTGATCTGCATCCTGGCTGACTTTAGCTCCTCCATCATCATCCCGCCGCTGGAACCATTGCCATTCCCCACATTACCAGGTTTAAACAATCCCCCGTCACCTCCCTCTTCTGCGAGAGACCCAGAGCTGCTGCTGGGGCCGAATTTGAAGCGATTGAGTTCAGATGTTAGCTGCCTGTTGTGGTCCTCAATCTCTGAGATGGAGCGGCGCAACAGCTCAGCCTCCTCCTCCACAAACTGGAGATGCCGACGTAGTTCGCTGGCCGACTCCAGCGCGTCACCACCGTACGGCGATGAGGGCATGCTGGAGAAGGGTTCCCGTCCAAAGCAGTCTCTTTCATACTGACAGCGGATGTCTTCGTTTTCTGCCCTCAGGCTGCGGTTCTCCACCTCCAGCTCCACAATCTTTCTGCCCAGGATGTTAGCTTCTTCCTCCACCAGCTTGAGCCGCAGTCGCAGCTCAGCCTCTCGAGTGGTGTGAGGGCCTCCACCAGAGCACTCGGCCAGCGGTAGGGGACTGTCCACATCCCCGTAAATTGACTTGTACTTCTGCAGCTCCTGCTCCAGTTCATCCTTCTCCCGGCCCAGCTTTGCCATCTTTTTCCTCATCAGGCTGGACTCCTCTTTGGCGAACTGGAGCTGGCACCTGAGGTCTGCACTATCATCCTGGCAGGGTGATGGGAATAACACAATTAAAAACTTTAAACCTGCAATAATACATATTTGATCGCTTGAAGGCTACGAAAAGAAGCTGTGAGGACAACACTGACATGTTCTCTGTCTAGTCACTAACTGTGTCTGTCTGCGGTTTGATGCTGACCATGTAGTGGTAGTGATTTTTACTGAAACAGCTGCATGGTGCAGTGAAAAACAAACCAAAAATAGTAAAGTTGCAGCAACACACTGAGCTAAACTCACTGTGAAACTCTAAACAGCTCAGGGGAGCTGTTATAAAATATACATAGCTGATTAAAAGAAATAAAGCCGATGATATTTAATTGTCATCGACTCTCGATGTTTTCTGACTTGCAAATCCTTTCTGTGCCTCTTTATTTTAAGGGCATTCATTCTTTAATACTTCAAATAGACGCAAATAGTGCATCTACTAGGGACGACTTTCTTATTGTTGTTATCAGACTCATCTTTTGATGCCTGTATTATTGCATAATATTGACTTTAGAGCACAAAATTCATGCAGGCAGAGTAAAATATATATTTCTTTTACCTGACTTGTGGATTTCTTGTCCTTAAATGTTTCTCTGCTTCCTCGTCTCCTCAGTGCAGTCTGTAAAGGAACAAAAGGAAGTTAGTTGAAAACAAACAATCTGAAAATACTCCTCCAACCCACTTTGCTATTGCTGCATAAAAGGAAACTGTAATAATACAATAAAATAAAAGCAATTAAATCAGTTTTGAGTAATGATGATCCGTGCAGTTTTAAGATGTTAGTGATATTTCCATGTATCATAATGAAAGAGTTCAGACGAACATCACAGTGATGATTAGTACCTCATAACAGCAGTGCAGTGGAACAAATGTGTTGTACAGTGTGTTGCCAGCTCCACTAATGTGAAGCAGACTCTGCAAAAGGTCAGCAAGACATTAATCTATGTGGACAGCTTTCATAACATTTCCATCATCAGGTCAAGGTCTAATTAGGAAGTATTTAATCTAATGCAGATTGCAGATGACATAATTCTGGTCTTTTCATACAAATAGTAATTGCCTGAATCTAAGGCCAACATCTGGTTACGATGTCAGTCCTACTGTGAGTGAGTGAACGGTCATGTTGACGTGTAGATTGCGCTGAGAGTTAAGGTCAGACAAACTTATAGTACAGATGATGAGGAGGTTGTGTTGTTTTATGCATTAGATCCCACTCACAGCTCAGTGTGACTGAGTCTCAACCCGGCTCAGATTCAGACACATGGGGCTTCCACAGCACTCTGAGGGGAAGCATCTGCCTGTCCAGTGGGGAAATCTGTCCTGAAGCTAATATGACGGTAGGCATCGCACGCAAAGCCTAGATGAGAGTGCACCTCCTGCACGCCAGCTTACACAGTAATATAATCATTCTTTTTTTCCCCCACAAGTCGGTTTCTAACATCAGCTGCAGCTCCATGAGACAGATAAGCAGAGAGAGAGAGAGCGAGAGAAAGTGAAGGAGGGAGGAAATGAAGAGAAGAAATCCCTCTCTATAAATGCAGAGTGCGAACCTTCTTCCAGGAACAGATTGCTGCCCAGGCAGAGTTATTTAAAGGTTCTGATGATCAGTTAATCCACAGCCAGGCTCCTTTAGAGGAAGCATAACTTGATATTAATATTTTCCCAATTTGCAGAGTCATAGTAATTTTGTTAATAATAATCCATTGTAGACACAAAGAATGATTATTTTTGTTACTGGTTGATTATTTCAATTTTTTATTACTTTATTAATCCTTATTTCAGGTTTAAGTTAAGTTTTATATGTGTGTTTTAGTGTTTGCAAACTGGTTTTCCCCCAGTGAAGACCCGCGGTACAGCCAGCGAGTGAAGATAATATTGTTCATCAGTCTTTCCGCTGCTGCTGTTTGAGAATATAATGGCCTCCTTTTATTTCATGTTCATTTTTACTTGGTAAAAAGCAATCTGCTCACTGTACAAGCTCTGTTTCTAGCCAAAATAAGACCAGTAGGACAGAGTGAATCATTATTGGCCAGACGGACGGAAAGTGTGAGGGCGAACCTGTTTTACCCGGAGCCGGAACGGACTTTGACTCAGTCGCGGCCCTGTGGCAGGAGGGAATCGCCCACTTAGAAACAGCATCAACATAAACACAGCCAAACTGTGGGCAGCATTAATTATAGAAAGAAATTTGTGTTATGTTGTGTAAACTGAACATGTGTCCAACATCTTCTGTGTCAACATTCGCAGCTCAACCTAAATTACACAGAAACACGGGAGCTTTCTTTGGCTTCCTTTGCATACTTGGGAATGCAGAAAGGTTAATTGTATGTGATTTTTTTTTTGCTTGTGAGGAGGACACAAGCCTTACTTCATTTCAATTTTTAGGTGACCCAAATATTTACCTGTCAAAATGAGAGTGCACTGTGCTGTTGTTTCCCTCTACTCATCTGTTCATATTATCCCTCCATCCAGAATAGTTCCTATAACTCACTTCAGCTCCAGGAATCCTCTTCAAGACTGTAATTATTTTTATGCGTCGATGACATACTGTAATTCTTGGTTCAGTTATTTATTTATCGGCTACATGAGACACATGAATCCACAGCAGCTTTATGTCTGTGTCAGCATCTCAAACACCAGTTGTGACAGAGCTAATCTCGCCGTCGCTAATATAAGCCGATGTTTCTGATGCACAATGGAGTGAGCTCCACTGTTGCTTGACTGCATCAGACAAAATGCAATGCGCTGCTCACTCGAGCCTGTTAGCATGGGTTAGTGGCAGTCAGTCATGCAGTCATGCAGGCTAGCAGGCAGCTCCAGCTGGTGTCAGAGCTGGCTGTAGTACTGGTGCGGCTGGTTTTACTCCCTTGGGCGTCTGCCAGCCTGTGGGATTAGCAGATTGTAGTTACACAGTCATCACCCTGCTGGGACTGAATGATCCAGAGTCCTCACAGACTGACTGACAGTCTGTATATCACTGGCCTTTCACTGTACCTACTTTTCTCCTCTAGTCTCCTATTCTGTTGTTCTGCTGGCCTCACACGTCATGTATAAGGGACATTTGAAACAGGGGGGTAGGAGGCAGATAATGGACTCTGTTTGTTGTGCTACTGCTCTGAGAACCAGCTGGATTTCAGACCATCAGATCGAGGTCATTCAGCTGCTAAAAACATCTTCAAATGCTTAATTTAATGTACAGATTATGTTGCTACAGCCACTGATATGAAGATGGAATACAATCACCGTGGATAATACATTTACAGATTTAAAGGTATATTAGATGAAGAAATGCTGCAGAGCGGTTCAGAAAACTACGAGATAGCATTTTAAAAGTCTATACTTATGATATGACAATGGCTGCTTCTGTTTCTACCCTCACAACGTCAAACGCAAACGACTATTTCAGGAATCTGCTCTTGTACATTTTGTACCTTGGCCCTGAAAGCACAAGGCAATTTAATAAAGCAGGCACAAAGCAACAAAACACAAGGACAAAACACATCTTTGTAGCATTTTTTTTTTCTAAATGCCGCTCTTGTGTGGTCAAAGTGAAGATTTTCGCAGTAAGCTGAGCTTCAAGGCCACTGATTTGCCAACAGACTGCAATGGTGGGCACCACTGTTTAACATCAGGTGTTACAGATCTTTGTTTGAGGAAGC
>JAUBNQ010000009.1:17042439-17054463 GCA_032353495.1 Ctenopoma kingsleyae
GCAATGTTCAGGCCTTGTTCAATTTAATTCATGTATGGTTCAACAATTTAAATCACAATTCTCCAGCAGAATGTATAACAGGTTTATTATAAGACCAACATTTAAATAGAATGGTTGTTAAACAAAAAGTCATCTATTCACCTTGGCAGTAGGTGAAGTTGTGCCAGACATTTCTTTCTGCTTTGTTCTAAAAACCTTATTTCTGACAACTTAATTAGTAAAATCATTCACCATTCATTTACTTGTAATTAAATTTTAGTTTTTAATTGTAAAGTGTGTCCTTTAATAGCAATTAAAAAACAAATTCTGGGGGCTAAATGTTAAAATAAAGGCCAAATGTCAAATAAGTAGTAATTAGAGCTGTCAGATAAATGTAGTGAGTAAAAGTATATTTCCGTCTGTTTTACAGTGGAATCATAAGTCTACTTACATACAGTACTTGACTTGATTTACCACCTGTGCGTGTAATTACAGTTAAACTGAGTTTTTGTGGACAGACATTTAAAGCAAAGATTTGTATTTAACATGCCGGCGTGTATGCGCAACAACACTGCTTCGCGTTCCGGGTCTATTGTCCTCGGCGGCACCCGTGGCCTGCGACAGCCCGATGACGTCGCGGCCGAGGAGGAGTTCCTGCTAATCCAAACATCGACGGAGCAATATCTACATCATTTTTAGTACAAGTTCGTTAAGTTCCGCCGCTTTTGATCGGCAGCATGGCAGCGCAGAAGATAAACGAAGCTCATGAGCACATAGCTAAAGCGGAAAAATGGTGAGTTGCGACCTAAATTGTGTTTATTGCCTGCTAAGTAAAAACCAGTTCATTTTACTACTGATGTTAGCTAGCTGTAAGGCCACTCAGGAAATGTTTGCAAAAAAAAAGTCTATGCGACATAAATTAACGCTAAGGCTGACTGTCACCAGTGCATTTATAAGTAGATTTAATTGAAAATACATTAGCCCCTATTTGTCTTCTTCTGTTATTCAGAATTAACCAATAATATAGTTAATTCTAGTTGCTTCAGGCGTCTCTAATGTGCTTCTGTGGTTTTGTAGCTTAAAGACAAGTCTGACAAAGTGGAAGCCTGATTATGACAGTGCTGCATCAGAATACGCCAAAGCAGGTAACCTAATTCAATATTATTATTTACTGCAAAGCGCATCTTTTAAGACATACACCATGCTGCTGCTAACATGTCTGTGTCCTGCTCCTAGCTGTGTGCTTCAAGAATGCCAAGCAGTATGAACAGGCAAAGGATGCTTACCTGAAGGAAGCTGAATATCACACAGAAAACAAGACGTATCCTCACTGTAGTCACACCTTCTCTGTCGTCTGATATCAGACATTACTGTTGTTTTGTGTTATTGTTGTTCCTTAACTCGCCCTTCAGGCTTTTCCATGCTGCAAAGTAAGTATCTTGTTTTATAACAGCAGTATTAACTCAGCAAAAAATATTAAAAACTATTTGTTTTATTCAGACACTCCTTTTCCTCCTTAGGGCTATTGAACAGGCAGGTATGATGATGAAGGTGAGTAAAACATTGAACTCAATTTCAGGTACATAAAGGTAATGTGTCTGCAGCAGATTTGTAACCTAGCTGTGTTTGTACTGCAACAGGAGCAAAAGAAGATGCCAGAGGCCATCCAGTACATAGAGAAAGCCTGTATGATGTACATGGAGAATGGGACTCCTGATACTGCTGCCATGGCTTTGGACAGGGCTGGAAAGTAAAAATAACACATTTTGACCTATTTCACTCACAGAATAACAGGACATTTCATTTAAATACTTCAGTTATGGAGATTGCTGATACAGTTCTCATAGTTTTATGTCAATGACATTTTAAAAATTTAGAATTAGTATTTAGAATTATTGCAGATTACAGCTGCATTGCTCTCTTATAGTCTTGTTATTAGTATATCATTATTTGTCACTGGATCTTTTAATTCCAGTGGAACAATTCTCACAGAAAACAAATATTGATGTCCTCTTAAGTTAAAACTCATCTTTTCCTCAGACTTATAGAGCCTTTAAACCTGGAGAAAGCTGTGGACTTGTATCAGAAGGCAGCTGGAGTGTTTGAGGTAACAATCAGCCACCAACAATAGCAACATTTTTATGCTGTTGTTGATTTGTATTTTATGTAGCTCATACATCCTCGTTTTCTGTCTGTAGAATGAGGACCGTCTGCGGCAGGCAGTCGAACTGCTGGGCAAAGCCTCCAGACTTCTTGTCAGGTTAAAAAGGTAAAGACAGTACAATTAAGTGGATGGGGCACTGACAGAAAGCTGCACCCCCTGCTCCTCATCAGTCCTCACTCTGTTCTTGTCTTTCTGACCAGGTTGGATGAAGCAGCAGTTGCTGTGCAGAAAGAGAAGAACATGTACAAAGAGATCGAGAACTTTCCCATGTGCTTCAAGGTGGATTACCTTGTTTTTATATTGAAAAATTTATGTAAGATTTTTATTTATTAAATTTATTTCAAGCTAAAATTGAATTCCCAATGCTATATCATGGTTTCAGTTGTACTGTTGGTTGAACACAGCCGATTTAGTTTATGTCTCTCTGCTTATCATTGTACTACAGCAGAAATTAAAAAGGCTTTTGTGACATTGTTAGAAAATAAATTACACTGTAAAAAAGAGCCGTAATCTATGCCGTAATTCTATGGATCAAGAAGAGACAAACACTAACAAAACAAAACATATTTCTTGAATCTGTGTCAAACTCATACTTGTCTTTTCTCTCTCTAGAAAACAACTGCTCAAGTGCTGATTCATCTTCACAGAGGCGACTACGTAGCAGCTGATAAATGTGTCAGAGAAAGTTACAGGTACGTTTCAGGTAGTTGCTACTAGGAGTCGAAAGTCACTTGGGCAAAGTCTGCAGGAAAATGTCCTGCTTTCCAAGTAAAACATGGGTCTGTGAAAAAAACAAAATAGAAAATGATCATCGCTTAGCTCTCTGCGCTCTGTTGTGTTTTTTTTTAATGCTGTAACAAAACTGCCACTTAAACTGAGGGTCATTACATGAAGTGGTGCTTGATCTCCACCAGTCTGCCCGGCTACAGTGGAAGCGAAGATTGTGTTGCCATGGAGACGCTGCTGCAGGGCTACGACGAGCAGGACGAGGACCAGGTCTACCGCGTGTGCAACTCACCTTTACTGAAGTACATGGACAATGACGTGAGTGCTGTTAACACATGTTTACAAATACATGTGGGTTTTATTCATTTTTGTCTCAGGTGTTTAGCTTCAAAATGATGCTATAAAGTTTTACGTTTACTCACTTCCAGTCACTTTAAAAGCCCATGGTAACCTTATTATGGCCTTGGAAATCTTTGAGCAAGCAGTGTGTCTTTTTCCTTTTGTTTGATGACACTTATTGTAGAGTGTGAAAACACCACCAATAACAATATTTTGTTATTTTTTATTTTGTATCATCATTTATGTATGTTTTTTTTTTTTCTAGAAAGCACTTAAAGTGTTTCCCACTTTACAATCTCTCACATGAAATAGCTAAAACCGTTGTAGCTTCTGCACCCTGTCGTTCATAGCTTTTAAATCAGAGAACCTTTTATTCCTCACAGTACGCCAAGCTGGCCATATCCCTCCGGGTACCTGGAGGTGGAGGAAAGAAGAAGAAGGCTCCAGCTGCTCCAGAAGGTGGCGCTAGTGGGGCGCCAGCTGCCGCTGAGGAGGACGATGAGTATGAGGGCGGGCTGTGTTAGCCTTCAGCCTCCCGAGAGACGACTCTACCCACATGCTGCTCCACCACGACACCCTCTGAGCTAAAAACCTTGACAAACCCTCTCAGTTATGTTTGATCTTTATTGTGCAAACAATACTAAGAAAAAAAAGAAAATTATAAATCCAGCAGTCACAGTAGGTGTTGCAGAAGAGTGGTGTTTAAACCTTTTAAATTGTTTCTTTGAGGTGGATCCTCAGTGTAATGAAAAATCATTCAATGTTTAATAATGTATGAAAGCCTGTTGTATGTACATGTTCTGGGGTTTTTTTTTTTTGTCTCTGTGAAGCTGTAAATTTTGCTGTTATTGTTCGTGGGTAGAGTCTCAGATTACTATAGGTCTATTAAAATCAGAAATACTCTATATGTCTAATTTGATTAATGTATAGGTGTTTATTTGTACAGTTAATTTATTCAGTATTCATGGCTGTGGCCTGTTGAAAATGTCACTGGAACAATATGCAACCAGTCTGTTAGTGCATGGAAAATTAAAACCATCTATTTGTGTGCTCAAAAATGATTCGCACTATTCAAGTTACTCAAAAAACATTAAAGGCATCATACAACCGGTGACACAGCTTGTAACGGTTTTCATTCGTCTACCTCGGTGTGTGAGTGTGCGTTATACACCTTCAAGTAAAACATAGTCAAGGTTGTGTCATAATCTCCTATTTCCAGAGTAGAATTTTTAATTTAAAGCAACTAAAACGTGAAAAAGGGACCATGTGGTGATTTTGTTCAGTGCACTGATTTCCTTTTTAAAGCTGAATCTATGTGTGTATGTTATTTCTCATGCTGTAAATGTGAGTAGATAATATTCTAATATCAGTGGAAGTTAAAATAGTTTACCTTTTTATTTGTGCTGTTGCTCACTTCAATCTCCAAACTTTGCACATACATCAATAAACATTTCCGATGTGTGGCGCTTTACGGTCTCTGTACACTTTCTTAAACGAGTTAGCGGACAGATTTTCCATATCAGAGAGACTAACAGCACAACAAAATGGCCTCTTACAGACATGTAATGAGCGTGTAGCTTCCTAAGACATATTTATCTTTGATGAGGCTAATGCTTTCTCCCTGTTAAACGATATTTAATGCACACACACAAACACACGCTACTTTTATGATGACCTCCCAATCTGAATGAATATGTGTATTAGCAGGATCCAAACTGGACTTGAGTGGACATAAACGTTGCACTCAACTCAAAGTACAATGCGGTGTGTTCATTGTTTATTCATGCTCTGCGCGGGTGATTCAGGCAACTTCACTGATTTTCATTGTCTGATTTAGGGGAGTTCACGGGTATGAATGGTGTTAATCTCCTCTGCCTTCCCTGTATTAAAAATACTTCTGTGCCTCCGGATGACATCATCTGGAGGAGATTTTCAGTTCAGATTACGGTATCTTGTTGCTCATAATCATGGCAGAATCTGAATTAAACTCTCCTCTAGACGACAGCACCTTGAGGAGAGTTTCCGCTAGAAGCAGAGGGAAGTTTAATACCACAATCACATACAGCACTAGTACCACAGAAGGCACTGAAAATTGGTGAAGTCTGGTGCTGTAGGTTTGCTTTTTACCAGCACAGACGCTGCTCACTCACACGGGAAACAGCAGCTGAATGCAGAAACTCGACACCTTTTCCACATGTTTTATTCGCAGCTCTCTGTACGTCTATCATACCACTCTATCATTTAACATACAGGTACAGTTTCACATTTCATTCCTCCATGTCCTGTCTGTCAAAAACCTTATGTACATGTAATGAAAATTAGTCATGGCAATAATGAAGTTTCTCTTTCATGCTACAGTGTCCTCTAATGCATAGTTTGGACCAAAGGGCTTCATCTTTCAGCCCTTCATGTGAGGAATCTTTTTTGTTTTTTGTGTCTGCTTGTTTTGTCCTTGATGACTGACTGAATGCACAGCTGTGGGCGCCACAGTGTTTGTGAGAGGTTTGCAAGTGATGTGCAAGAGTCTACCACCTAATGCACGTTACCCTGATTCAAAAACAGCCCCCTGCTGGTCTCGACTCTAGCCAACCTGTAGATGACGTGGATGAGTGGCAATTAATCTCTTTGAAGGAAAAAGTCCAGAGATAAATTTACTCTCTTAATACAGTCTTAATCTGTGCCCCTTTACCGTAAACATACTTATTCTCAGTCCATCTGAACAATATCCACATTATATTTCATGCCATTTAAATAGTTCTCATCTCTACAATCAAATTATTTTAGATCCATCAGAGCCTACATATTGTAACATTTAAGTCATACACTGAATATCTGTGAAAACAGCTCTTCCTGAGAAAGATATGTAGTTGATAAAGAGTTTTAGTTCTTCTCATACAAACAAAATAAGGCAATTAAAGATTATCTCATGTTGACATCGACAATTTTAAAAAACAAAAAAAAAAACGTCTTTACGTTCATGTGTGTCTTTTCTTTGGGTCCACATCAGTCCAAAAACCCGGAAGAATTAGAGTTCGGTATTGCACAGTCTCACAATCCAAGCGTTTGTAAATATAAGACTGTGCTCATGTGGTCATCATTGTGCACGTGGGAAGCCCTTAAAGAGTAATGCTGCAGCCAGGTTGAGCTTCTCTCCGCCTGCTGTGTGAATTTGTAAGACAACAGGCGTGAAGAGCATTGAGAAGTGTTTAAAAATCTACCCATATATCAGGGAAGGAACTTCTTATGTCTTAGGAAAAATTGTCCTAAAAGACGTCTCCTTCTCCAACTGAACACCAGCTGCTCATTTTATCCACTGGCTGCAAAACCAACGGCGGTTTCACAAGATAGATACAGCACCAGCAAATTGTGCTAAATTTTTCATGACAGTAAAAAATAAAAACTATCAGTTTATAACCGAAAGAAGTTTTTCTGCGTCACTCAGTTGCGGAGTGAACAGTGTGAGGCTGGTCCTCAGCTGCTTTGTGCTCCTTCAGGTAAACGGGCTAAAGTAGCTGCTCACACCAACAGAGCAGCCACGGAGTGTTTCCGAAAAGCTCAGACTCGCCTTCATAAATTAACGTCCCCTCACTGAGTTTTCTCCCGGGTCCACTTGATCATAGTCTCTGGTGAGCGGTAGAGGAAGATAAGTTTGGCGTACATGTCCTCCTCCAGGTCCAGCTCACCCGTCTCTCGGACCAGGAAGATGTCGGTGCACAGCTTGAGGATGCGATCCACGTTGGGCAGCTCCTCGAACATGATGGTGTGAGAAATGCCGCTGAAGAACTCGCGCACAAACTTGCCGATGACCAGAACTACAGAGGCGTACAGACCCATGATCCTACACAAAGAAGAGAGGAAAAAATATTACATTTTTTGTTTTCTTCAAGGTGGGTTTTTGTGTTTTTGTTACTTCATTAAGAGAAACTGCATTTGGTCAGACTGCATTTTCTATTAAAACATAACAGCGTAAAGTATTCTCCCTGCCATAAAAACACTGAATACGTATATTATGTTTATCTCAGCTTAAAAAATGGCTAATTGATTAAACGATTTATGCTTCTCTTAAGGTTGTTGATGTCTTAATTTTCATCCTTTAACCTATTTTGTACTAATATGATTTATTGTTACAGTATAGCTTCATATTTTTGTAATTTACTCTAGTTTATTTTAGATTATTACAATTTATTGCTGTTTTTTTGCGGCACGGAGGCCTTATGACAACTACAGGGACTAGAGATAAAAAATGAGCTTTTCACAGAAATGTTCTTGAATGCATACTGAACGATCCCTTTGTAAATAAATGCATCTAAATCTAATGAACAGCTGAACACAAGTGCAGAAATTATCTGCCTGGTTGCAACTGCTACAAAACTGTGGTTAAAAACTGTGACAAAAATAAAACTTAAAATTAAATAAATTATTAATAATTATGATCTAGTTATAATCCAATTAGTGCTTCTATGTGCTTGTGTTTTATTTACAACCACAGGCCAAGTACCTTGAAGGTTCAGCAGCGACACCAGGGGGCACAACCCCTGGCCCTGCTCCTGCAAAGCAAGACAAATGTTTTTCTAATTCAGTGTTTTTTATTACTTACCCATATCCAGCCAGAAAGCCCAAACTGGGTGGGCTGACTTGGTCGCTAAACACGTAAAGCTCCAGGCCTGCTTCATACTTATATTTTGGATTCCTCATTTCTATCGGGCCAGGCTCTGTCTGGTTGACAATCCACCATTCCTGGATCTGCCCCGACTCATTCCCACCTCGTTTCAGGGTCACAGTTATGTCCAACATCTTGTCATCTACACAGATGAAGAATAAAGTTATGCGTTTAATCCAAATAAAACAGATAAAAATGCAAATAACGTCTGATTTTTATAAAAAAATATAACGGTAATATGTGTAGGATTTTATTGTGATAGTAAAAACAAAAAATTCTATCTAAAATAGGAGCTCCAATCTTTACTTTTCTGTGTCTATACAGTGATAAAGATGGTGACATTCACCTTTATAAAGGTGCTCAACAGGCTTGGCATCTGAATCACTGGGGGCTCGAATATAACGAGGGAAGATATCCGTTAGGGTCCTGCAGAGGAAGAGAGGCTGTTACTGCTGCAAAACACAGTCTGCGTTACTGAGTTTCTCAATAAGTTGTGAAAAGGAAAAGTAATTCTTTACACTTTTGTTAAAAGAAAGACTCAGACTTTCATAATTTGTACTGTAGATCTCAGGTTAATCCAGTTCATCCTCTCAATGTACATGAAACATTCTCCGCAGTGTTATATAAATAGTTCCAAAAGGAATAAGCAGCTGATAAACTCACACTTGTGCGTTGGTTTTTGTCCCATTCAGGAGCTTTATGAGCTCCCGCTTTGTTTTAGTGTCTAGATATGTCACTCGTTTTCCAGATGCTGTTTCAGACTTGGCACCAACACTAAGGTTTCTGAGATCATGAAAAGAGGAAAAACATAAATTAAATACTTCTAATTCGTAAAATTGCTGCTTTTTGTTAGCAAACATTTATTTTTCTTAAATATAATTTTTTTTTTGGCAGGTTATTTGAAATAATTTGCCTGCATACCTTTGCACAGACCAGGACACAGTTATGGGGAATTCCTCATCCATGCCCAACATTTCTATTAGGTTGGTTCTGCTGGGAGGACTGATGGTCCACAAAGAGTTGGAGCTGCCTTTCAGCTCAGCTATGACCAAGTCCTCATGCATGTAGCTCTCTAGCCACTGCATGGCTTCCTAACCCCAACACAAAAACACACAGTAAGAGCCAAACAGAATCTCAATGAACCAATTTATATTGATAAATATTTTATGATGTCTATGTTAAATCCACAATATGCCAATTTTATAACTAGTGATGTGGCTGTAAGGTTGGTCCACAACTGTTGTCCAGGCTGAAATATCTCAACAACTATTGTATAAAGTGTCATGAAACATTGTCCAGATATTCGTAGTCTCCAGAGGATGAATCTTACTGACTTTGGCTGATCCCTCTTCTTTTTCTGTGGCACCAGTAGCAAAGTTTTCACTTATTCTGGGAACTACAGGACAATCTACATGATAAACTGACACAAAATTTGGTACAAACTCCAGACTAATTTTTACCTCTGGTCATATCCTGACTATCATCAGTTCAAGTAACTAAATTCTGTTCAACTCTTTGGTTTATGACCTAAAACCCACAATGACATTCCTACTCCTCATGTGCTTACTGCCAGCTAGCACATGCATGCTAACATGCTAAACTAAGAGTGCTTTAAAAGTTAAAGTTAGTTATTCTCTACACAAATAACATATTATATTCTCTGATGTGCACAAAACCTAGTCGTACATACGACACGTGAAAAAGGCCATTTGGATTATGTGGAAACTAAACCTTGGTGGAATTAATTCTCATGTTTGACGCCATCAGCGCAGTATTCATTCCTCGTTTTTTACTTGTCACAATGATTTTTAAAACGTAGATTTATCATTCAGTCTGGAATATCTGAAGAACACAACTGTCATCTTGTCAACTGCATTTTCTTGTACTTACATCGTTACCACTATATCTCCTCCAAAATGCTGCAAATTTGGTAGATGCCACATTCTGCAGTTGTTTTTGCTGAGCGCTCATGGTGAAGATAGGCTGCGAGAAGAGAAATAAAAAATAAAAAATGCTGTTGAATTAAATGTTTTCTCAGTTGTTGGAGAAATATAGTAGATTTACGTATGCTTAAAAATCATTAAATCCTGCAGCCAGAATACGTCTAAAACTTGAAAATATTCTATCCCTCTCTCTCCTCAAATAATAAAATAAATTAGACCTTGGCCTTAGAATGAATCACAGAATTATTTACTTCAAAGGAGGCAGAATTCATTGTCACATTAAACGACTTTGGCTTGTAATTGATTTGATTAAGAAAACACCTGAAAGCCAGCCAGGGTGATTTCGAACGAGACGTCCAGCGGAGGGTTGACCACGCCAGCTACAGACTTTACGAGAGACATAAAGAGCAGCGGGAACCAGACGATACAGATCAGCAGCACCACAATCATGCCTCCCATCCCGTACTTCACCACCTTCTTCTTCTTCTGGCCTCGTGGCTGCGGGTACCTCTGCAGAAAGGACGTGATAAAGCACAGTTTGATATGGGATAGACAGTCTTCCTGAAACTGTGCAGCAGACCTGATTCAGTAAAGTAGGTAAAGACACTGGAAAGAAGGAACAGAAACCTTTAGGACACAGTGTCCTTCCAGACTGAACTTGGAAGCACTGAAAGAGTGCATTATTAACTGTAGTGAGGCATAGAATAAAGATATTTCAGTGCACTTTCAGGAATTTTGGGCATCACAGACACAATTTATCTTCATTATTTAATACACAGTACACTACAGATAGTGACAGATCATAAATTTGGTGTTCATGCAGACAATACAGATCTTTGTCTCTCCTTTAAACTCAAGAGCGTGAAGACGTATCGTAAATTTCACCCTGAATTCCAACATGTCATGGCTTTGGCTCTGAAGGTATTTCTTTTCACGCTGATGCCACAATGATAAACACCTTCTCAGACTCTCTCCAGCATTTGAGGATGAAGATGTGAGCATAGATGTCCTCCACACAGATCCAGCTGGACAGAGACAGCGAGGTGTCGGTCCAAACCCAGTCCATCACAGCTCGCAGCTCTGTTAGGAACGGCACCAGACGAAAACTAAAAAAAAACAACACACAGACCTGCCTTAGTTACGAAGTCAAAATAAGGCACTAAAATCTGCAAACAAAACGTGCTATGTTTTGGGCCTGCAGGTTCTAACACCTAACACACCTTCATCTACACATCAAGACCAATCAAAGTCTTGTCATTATTTATTATCACCTTTTACATATTTGGCACCAAACTCTACATATGCGTATATAATGACATACACAACACTTGGACATATTTTCCCAACATAACTCACCCTTGAAACAGGAAGAGGTTGACATAATTGTAGCTCTTTGTGAGAAAGTTTCCCAGAACACGGGTGGGATAACCGCAGCGGATCTGATAGGCTGACAGTCCGAAGTAGATGCACTTGACAAAATACCACACCTGAGCCACATCATTCTCACTGAAACGTCTACGAAGGGAGGACAGACCAGACACAGTTTGCAAAAACGGACTGAGGATAAAGTTGTTGTTTTTTTACAAAATGCTTGTATAAACAATGAAAAAGCTTCCTGTCAGCTGTGAAACATTTAGAATCACGCGTATTACTGGAGCTTTTTAAGACTGAATTACTAAAGTTAATAAAATTGAATTAACAAAAAGTTCTTACTTCTCTGTGACTCCTGGCAGGATAAAGAACATCCAGAAATGGATGCCAAAGACCAGGATGACCTGAAAGATGACCTTGCCCATGACCGACTTTCTAAGATAGAGGGCCCGGTCCACAACCATGGTCCCAAATTGGATCAGGACCATGACCAAAAAAGGACCTGGTACCTGATCCTCAGACAGAGACGAAGTGATGTCAGCTGCTGAGTGTTTCTAGAGGGGAAAAGATACAAATAATTGTTAATTATGCTAAAAAATGGATCTATTAATTTAATTTAAATTTGATTTTCAAACATACACCAAACGCCCAGAATCCAAACACAATGATGATGAAGTCCACGGTGTCGGCAAGGAACATCAACACGTAGACGTCTGTTACTGCACTGTAATCTGGATGGATCAGGTTATAGAAGAACTGCCGTATGGGAAGGTAAATCTCCATGAACCTACAAACAGCAGGAGTTTATGTTGCCATGAGTTACAAAAGGTTGTTTTATTTTA
>JAUBNQ010000009.1:17103827-17123546 GCA_032353495.1 Ctenopoma kingsleyae
CAACAAAATGCAATAAGAATGAGAATATTTCAAGAGATTATGAAATTATTAGAGAACATATTTTATCTACAGTACTCCTGTAGAATGGGGCATGTCATCACCTAGCTTTTTTGGATGGAAACTATCCCTTGGGCTGAAAAAAAAAAGCAAAAGCTACACCTTTTCTGGTGATATACAACTCTGTGACACGTCATCACTAGATCAGGTCAGAGTTTAAGTACAAAACAGCCAGCGTGATGAATGTGACACATGTGCACACAGTCTGTCATGAGTGAACATGCACCAACAAGTAGAGATCTCATCTGCTCAGACAGAGTGAACTGTTGTGGCAAAGTGAAGCTAAGCTAACCGGCAGCTACCTCTCTGCAACAGAGTTAATAAGTATAGTTCCCAATACGTCAAGCTACTGTGAAGTGATTTAGCCCAAACATAACCACACCTGGGACACAGGGCGCCAACCGCAGTATCTGGTGTGTCCTTCCCCCACACTACCCACCTCCTTTTTTATGTATATAACACATACTGCAGTGCTAAAATTGTTGCCAGTGAACATAATCCAGACAGTTTTCTCTAAAATGTCTTTGGCAGAAATATTAGGTCATACAAATGCAGTAGGTAATTTCTATTAGACTGAGCTGCAACTGTCATAGGACAGAACACAAATTTTAAAAAGTGATGGTGTTCATCTGTTAATGTTTTCTATAAACATACATAACACTTTCTGTATCTCTTCTGAAAAGTTTACAAAAGCAAAAACAAAAAAAGGCTAAATCCCCCAGAATTCCAGTCTTCCTTTGTGTATTCTTGAGATCTGAGGTGCTTGTACTTAGTACATACCTAAAAACCGTCAGAGTCATAACTAAAACAAATGCAGTGTACTGATACTACAATGATGACAACAGAGTAAATCACAAACAACAACAGGTTTCATAAGATATTGACTGACGTCTTGTGTACCTCTACATTCCAAACAAACCTCACAACCTTTAGAGGCTGAACTATAAAGGCTGCAGTGTACTCACAGTTGAAGTCGGAGGTGATGGAGTTCCCAGCCAGGAGGCTGTTGACTGTAATCTGATAGATGATGTGGAGCAGCAGGAAGGACATACTGGAGAAGCAGAGGGATTGCAGCAGACGTCCTGTGTGGCCTGGAGAAAGAGAACAGCCACAGTGAGTTCACCACCACCACCACCACTACCACTAAGCTTAAGGATTTCCACATGTTAATGCTGCACTGAAACACACAGAGTCTCTTTGCTGGTTTGTTTTTTAATCCACAAAGAACCTTGTCTAACACACAGACGAAAATTTGCTCCTGTTTTAAAAGTGACTGTTTTTCCTGCATTCTTTTATTACTCTTAGGGCAGGTTAAGGAATGTACTTGAGCATGAACAGCTGGTTCCAATGGCAGAAATCTGAATATGAATCACATTCAGGTGAGCAACTGTGGCGCTGTTTTGAATGCTTTGGTAAAAAAGGTGGCTGGGAGAGCAGCCAAGGCGGATTTTCTGTGGATCACGATACATATCCTAGTTAAGAACTGGCAACACTTTCATAGAGAAAAGCTTATTTCTTTTTCATATATAAATAAACACTCGGGTGGACCACAAGACCTCTAATTCTCAAACTCACTAAGTCATCATCAAAAGAGGGCAAAGCCAGGCTTTATGCTTGATTTGATTCGTTGTTTTTTTGGCTTGAGTAGCTTAAAGTTCACATCGTCACTTTCCAAGACTGTAAATTGCATAACGTGTAGGTGTGACTGACTCTGTGTCTTGTTTAAATACAGGTAAAGATACAGCTGTCAGTGGGAAATTACTGATCCTGGAAGAGATGGATGAGAGCAGGCTGGGAAGCTAGCACAGCTGTTCAACACATTGCCATTTTACAGTGCACCTACAGGTATTTGGGATAATTTCAGGAGTTGTTATAGTGATAGTTCTCTACAGTAGTAAGAGTTTTTGACACCCTGTTATTATGAAAATGAAAATCCTCTGGTAAGAACAAGCTTGATGAGACTCTGCTTCTTTGATGAGGAAATAACAGTAATGTCCCTCGCTGTGCTTCCAGCCCTGAAAGGTTAAATCATTCTGACATATCTGCACAGTTTCGTCCACTAGTTATTCACGGGGAAACATCTCCATCTCATTACATTTACTGCATCTTTGCGGGGAACACATAACAGTTTTACTGTAGTATGGCACAGTATCCTGGCTAAGGTGAAGTGCTACTGCTGAGCCTCAGGCTAACCTGAGGAGAACTAACCTCACCTCCGAGCACCATGGAAGGGTAATTAAACGTTGAAGTAAAAACAATTTGTGCCAATATCCCATTGTAATCCCCTTGGCTTTCACAAAGTTGCAAAAGAATGCTTGTAAATGTGACATATGCAAACTGTTAGCAAGCTTCTGTGTCCAACACGCTCTGGATATTGCAATTTTATAGAGCTTTTTTTGTGTGACAGCCATATGTCTCGGTTTCCTGATGCTTAGCTTGAATTAGTATTTTGCTTCACTTCATAGTTCAGTCTCAAAACGCCATCCCATGAGTGCTTTTAAAATTCATACAAAACAGAGGACATTGTTCAGATTTAACAATTTGTGAAACGGACCCATTTGTCAGCTTTAAAACTTTATTTAGCCACATGGTTGTGCCAAACAATAATCTCAGAAAAGGCCAGTGAAATGGTTTGAACACCAAAACAATTTCAGAAGAGTTTGCACTAACACAAGAGAAAAAGGTGTCTCAGGTCATTTAAAAAAGTATGAGGACAATGGGTTTTAATGCATTAAAGCCAGACAACCTCTGTTAGAAGTCTACTGGCCAAAACATAAACCTGATAAATGACCCATAACATCAAATATTTATACAAATTCATACAACAACACTAAAAGACTCCCTTGAGGGAAACTGTCATGTCAGTACCTATTCAACAAGCCATATTTCACCTAACTGCAAAGGCTCTTAAAATGCTCCAACCCATATGAGAGCAACAGTTCAGATTTTGTTCACTTCCACTGAGAAGTTAATGTCTTCAAGGGGAAGTGGAGCCAAATACTACAATTATGGCATTAGCAAGTAAATAACAAACAACAACAACAAGTTGCGTAAGACACCGTTTGTCTCCAGTTAGAACTGGAGTCTTGTATACTGAAGTATCCTTGGGCATAATGCACAGCCATTATTTATAAAACAAAAATACTCCAAATGAATTATTCATGTCTAACATTTGGTTTGAATTAACATTTAAGTTTCTGACTGCCACATGTCTTAAGTTTGAACACACAAAAAGAAACAGACCATCAAAACAAAGCGCTGGATTAGCTCAATCCATCTCCTAATTCCCCTCTAAAATACTTTTTAAAACATATCTTTTCTAAACAAATAAGGTGTGTTTTTTTTAGGTTTGCACTGTCAGTGTGTATTCTGAATGTAGTAGTGTTATCACTGTCCTCCTCAGCAAAATTAAACAGTTTTCCCCTTAATAATTGGTCTAATCTGATACTTACTGTACCTTCAACAACTTGTTTATTCTGAAATGATAATAGATTCCACTTGTTTCATAACCAGTCCAAAATAATCCTATTACTAAGACGCTGCTCACTTCAACTTCCTCATAAGTGTCAGTCTGCGGTCCTCCTCCCTGATGACAGACAGATGAAAAGGACAGATGGGATTCATGTCCTAACAGGTGTTACGCATGACAAATATCTCACACTATCTGACGCCAGTGCCAATTTACTCCACCTTTTGTGTTTTTACTTCTTTCTACTCCAATAACACCTGGATAAAGGTTACATAAACATGAGCACATCCTGTGCACGCTCATTCATGTCTTCTTAACTTTAAATGCAAACTTCAGTAAATTCATATCTAACAAAATGACCCCAGGAAAATGAATAGATTTATTTCTAATAAACACCTTCAGTTGTATCATCTCATTTTCAACAGGGTCCCAACACAAAACCTCACTAAGAAAGATCAGAAAACAAATGAAAAGTCTTGCGTGTCCTTTACTCAGATTGTGACACTTTGATATTACATGTGGGATTAAGAAAACTAAACCACAGTAAACAACACATTAGACTTTTTACAGAGTTGTAAATAATATCACCAGTAGATGTAGAATCTGCAAAGTTACTGCAAGGTGTAAGCCCTGGATAAGAATCTGAAAGTGTATAACCACTGTGTGGGAGACCTACTTGTTGTGAAAGTATGATAAGCAAAATGTTGTGTAAATTAAGTATATAAAAAAGTAATTGCATCAAAGCTTTACTCCTACTGTAAGCTGTATGCTCCAACATGGTTGCGAGATTTGTTTTCATGAAATATGTCAAAAATGTCTTGGTTCATGCTCACGTATTGTGAGGATTTACCTTGGACTCTATAATGTGTGACATGTGTGTTTTGACATTTGTAGACAAAACAACTAGTTAACTGACTGGGAAAATATTCAGAATATTCAATGATTGTTAAAAAAAATCGTTGACTGCAGTGTGACCTTTAACCCAGAGACACTATTTCAAAGTGTCTATAATCTAAAGTAATTTGAGCAAAGCTTATATAATATAATAATATAACAGTGGGGGACAGGATATTGTGGCTACAGCCTCACTTTAGGTTTTAGGCTGATAAAACATTTTCATAAAAATTAAAAACCTAACTTAACTGTTGATGCATGAATTCAGCAGCCTTCAGATACAAAACAGTCAGTTTTACTAGAAGACTTCTCTCTTTAACTATTGATGAGAGTGTAAGTGGTCCACTTTCTCTACTCCCTCCTCCCGTCTTCCTCCTTTACTTCCTGATTGTTATTTCAGCTGGAGACGAGCAGAGGCGGCTCTCGGACTCGATGTTGTTCCCCCCACCAATATACGTTTATGTATTATTAAACACTGCATACGGTCTCCTACAGAAAGTCATTATGAGAGGTCTGAGAGGTGTGCAGTTTAGTATTTTGCGGTGAGCAGTAAGGCGTGGCTGGACACAATCCCACATCTAGAAGAACAGTCATCTCAGTCACTTCTGATAAACCTCAGACGTTCATTGTTATTTATATTTTTTTACGGGATTAACACCTGTTGCACAGGGTGTTAGCTCACCAGCATTGAGTGACGCTATCAAAGTATTTTATGAACCACAATACCAAACCATTACTGCAACCACTCATCTCCATTAAATGGTTGCAGATCATGGTAAATAAAAACCACCTAAAGAGTCAATGGGGCAACTTTTATAACCCCCTTTGATACCTCAGGTGATTAGCCACCTCTTATGTATTTCTTTTTAATCATTTATATGAACATTACTTGTGCAAATAAACCAAACGTAAGCCTATAATGTTAACTTTTATTATGCAGACATGGCCCTGATGGATCATAGTTTTCTATCTCAGATCTGGCTGTGGATCATTTTTATTATTACAGATGGACTCACTAACCGATATTACCTTTCATGAACTGAGCTACGTGCCAAATCCATCCTCATCTCAAGGAAATTCAAGTCCCCTGACTGAAAGGCTGGTTTGTATTACAGAGAACAATATTACAGTTTAAACTGGAGGCTTTTGGGAAACAGTCAAGACTCTCCGGGCGGTGCACGACACCAGAGTCACGGAACGTGCGAAGCTTGAAAGAGAGTGATCTTACCCTGCATCGTCGTGCTTGTGGGCTCTGCGAAGAGTGGAATAAGCAGGAGATAGATGAGGTAGATGAAGGACAGGACATTGTACCTGAACAGGCAAGCTGCAGAAACAAAGACACAAGCACAGATTCAATTGCTAGGTGACAAACCGCCTTTAAATCATAATGAACAAACAAAAAATGCAGTTAAATAGACAGTAAACAGTAAAAGAAGTGGATATTTATCGCTGAATTATATATATACTGCATTACGTTACACTCCTAACAGTAAATAAATGCAAAAGCTGGCAGGAGTTACAAAGTGCTCGCTCACTGAGATCAACTAAACACAGATTTGAGAGAAACATGTGGTGAAACTCATTAAAATGTTCCTGGTGCAGAAAAGCTGCTCATGGCAATAAAAAGCTCCAACATTCTTCTAACCAAACTTCACACTCACAAGCCTCATTATCTGTTCATCTGGTCTGTATCACAAAAAGAGCCTGAGCTTAATTCAGTCATTCAGAGATCTGATGTTTGTTTTGAAGTAAAATAATCACACAATCGTCCTTGGGTGTTAAGAGAGAGAATTAACTGACTGAGCTGCCTGCGGTCAGATCTGTTTAATGCTTCACAAAGTGCGGCTTTGTATCAGATTTCATTTCGATTTCATGGATTGTGAGCATTATTGAAACTGGATAACGTTTTTTTTAATTAAAATCTTAAAAAAACGAAGCTGCATCACACACACCTAAAATCCACGATGTGCCCCAGTTTTCTGAAAGTAGGAAAATAAATTTAAGTTGCCAAAATGTTATATAAAACACGTCCACATGCAGGAAGACTGTGAAATGGCACATGAGAAAACACCCCAGTGTTTGTTTGCCTTTGTGATCAGGGACTGTTTGAACTTTGTAATATTTTCACTGCAATGGCTGCACTTTCATTTTTGTTTAATTTCGTTTACTTATGCATGTGATATAAGTTGAGGAAAGAAAATCAGTCAAGTGAAACCCTGATGGCGATTAAGATACTGAAACGCTCTTCTCCAACTTTTCTGTGATAATTAACATTTGTTCTGGTTATAGACCGAGTAACATGGACACTTTTTATTGTTATAAGACATGTAATAGACCAAACAATTCATAAATTACCAAAGAGAATAAACTGAGAATAATCGGTGACATAATTGCAGCTCTACTTATCTTTGATTTCAGTCAAGCTTGTTACAGTATTTAGGATGTGTCACTTCCCATGACGCTGGATAATGTAACTACACACGCACCATTTCCCCAAACACTTCCCGTACACACAGACGTGCATACACACCCCGTCAGTGCACATAAAGGAAGTGTTTTGCGCTCATGATGAAAGTTGAAATGCTTAAGTGCAAATGTGACTTCCAAAAACCATTAATTGATGTATTGATCCTTAACGCACCTCATTTCCCCAGAGTCAGACGGACTGACGGACGCCCTGACTGGGGCTTTTACCAATTAAACCGCTCACACCACCTGGTGACTGAACGTCAATTAACGCGTCCAAAATGAACCAGACTGGGGCAAACACATTTCAACACTGAAGCCAACGTACAACCCAAGTAAAGCTGCAATTCCAAGTATGCCCAAAATATGTGAAAAGATGCATCAATTCTTACATTTCTTTTAACATTTTTAGGTCAATCAGTGGTGCAGCAAGCAGGAAAGAGCAGTGACTTTGTATAAAATGATGACACACAGACTGACCTCCCAAATTTCTCTCAACTACTGGTCTTGAACTACTGAAAAATTACACTTAACTGCTGAAAACAGTGCTTTATTTATCTTTGCACACTCAATGGACCTATTCATTGACATCTGACTTGCCTCTGACTGTTCCCCTTGCTAGAGCCAGTAAGTGAGCCTCATGGGTTTCCCTATGCTCAGATACAGACCAATGAAACCTACTTAATAAATGTTACAAGGGCAATCAATCTACAACATCTGTAGAGTATCTTAGCGATTAAGTTTCAAGTATGCATGAATGCCTGACGTGTCTGACCTATTTAATGACATAAAATTTAATGCAGTTTATCATTAATGTTAATCATTTTTTATTTTCTTTGTAAAACTTTTTTTAAAAGGTAAGTTAGAGCATCTTGAGTGAAGAGAGGAGGGAGTGACTCACAATCTCAATTTTTTGGTCTTACTCTGCACCATTTCTATCCCCACCCACTTCATTTTGTTAAATGCCACACAAAATAAGCTCATAACCTGCATGTTTTGACCAAGCAGGCACTCTGAACGTTACTCCAAAATATTTATCAGCTCCGAGTCACAAATCCAAGGTAGTCTTTTTATATCTATACTGTGTGGAGATCAAGATAATCATTTTCTGCATGGCTCTGCCCCAGCTGCTAGCTTGCAGACACTTGACCGCAGTCTTCCTGACCATTTGCCTTCACTGTATGACTCACCATCTGAGGATTTTTACACAGGGAAGGAAAATAAACTGCTGTTGTTTTCAGACATCAGATTACAGCAAAAGAAAAAAAAACGTAATTCACGGGTGAATCAGGCTTTTGTCTTTCTCAGTAAAAGCTATTATTACAGACACACTAAGCCGCAACATAAAAGAAGCAAACCAGCCTTAAAAATGAAGTCAAGGCCAACTGACTTCAGAGTTCGAGTCCAAAAACATAAATGCAGTGATGGAAGATAAGGTGGTGTAGTGTCTGGCCAGGCCAAGTACTGGGAGATATCAGAGGAATTTAAACCACTCTGAAGAAAATAATACAGAGCACACCACATCAAGGCAATACCACCACTGTGTTTTCATCAGAGCGCTGAAACATGAAACAGTCAAAGTAAAAAGCTGGATAAGTATAAGTTTTTCAATAGACATAACACAGTCATTTGTTCTATAAAATATCACCAACTTGTAAGAAATTCATACATTCCCAGTGTTTAAAGATGACATCGTTACACGTTTTCATCCAAACTTCAGTCCAAAACCCCAAGATACTAAGACAGACATTAACAGAACTGCAAGAAAATCAGCAATTCATTCATTATTATTATTATCATCAAGTTGCAAACTAGGGTTGCAGCTATTAATCTGCTAATTATTTTCTCAATTACTGTCCACAAAGTGTGACTCAGTAATATTCATAATGCTGTCAGATGTTACCCAGAAAGCCGTTTACTTACATTTGAGAAGCTGAAACAAGAAAATATTCAGAACTTTTGGTTAAAAAATGTCTAAGAAATTGCTGCAGATTGAATTTCTCTTTTTAGCAATGGATTGGCTGATCAACTCAGGCTCTACTTTAAACTGAAATTTAGCAATTTTTGCATGAAAAAAAAATGTTACCAATTAATTCACTCCACTCATTGATGAATTAACTAATGATTGCGGCTCCCAATGCCTTCAATTGAATTTTGAGATAAAATTTCAGTTCGTTAGCTAGCTCAGCACAGCAGCTATTCATCGTTAGCTCGCTAGCTAACAACATTACAAGCTATCAACTAACAGTAGCTAACTCCCACTAAGCACTGACCACTATGATTACATTACTAGTAAATACTATAGTGACAGTATAACTGAAGTACAACTAGATATGAGTTATAAAGTGAACATATTGACTTACTCTAACTCTAACTAAAAAAATAATGTAACTGACACTAACTAAAGAAGTCAACTGAAATTTGCCAGTATTGGCTAGCATTAGCATTAGCTAAATGTAACGCTCATAGCACACCATGTAAGGCTATTTTGGAAATTCAAATATAATGACTTGAGGTACAATTTTCAGTTTAGTGCTTCAATTAAAGTGAGGTTTCTGAAAATAAAAACAGTTTTTTTTCTTTCAAAGTTTCCATTTAATGCCAGTTAGCTCATGACAAATTAGCCTGTTAGCTGCCTTCTTGGTCAGGACACACTTGCAAAAGAGATTGTTAATTCTAATGAGCTTTTCCTGGTAAATTAAAGTTAAATAAAAAATAAAGAGAGGTCCATCATTTAATGTTTCACACATGGGTTAACAGTTATATAACAGATATAATCATCATTATCAGATATTTAGCTACTTACAACAGTGAGACCACAAAGCTTTCTTTTAGAAATGCATTACTTCTCTTGTACCTGGGTCCAAAGCTTGTTGGGTGATGATAACAATTTCATTTCTTTTATGTAAATTTAAAACTGTTTATAACTTTAATTTAGCTTTGTCTTCAGCCTCGTGGCGGTTTAGATTAATGTCTGAATTTTCACTTTCTTCTGATTTGTTTTGCTCAATCAAAAGCCAGAAGCACATTTTCACATCCTTTCTTAATGTTCAACAATGGTTTAATGTGCTTTTATGCTAGATTTTTGTTTCAATGTATTTATAGCCATAGAAATATTAGAATAGGCTGTTAGTGTATGTTATTATCACATCTAATAACTAATTTCAGCACATTAAAAGCATTGTTTCTACAGCAGGTTCTCTATGATAGTGCCAACTGATCCAACTATGGAATGATGTGGTAGCAGAAATTGATTTTGTCTTATTAAATTAAAACTCAAAAACAGAAACAAGCACCACGGTTGCAGTGATGCTCCAAGCAGCTGAATATCTGCATGTCCACCGCCGCCTCTGCTCAGTCTTTGTTCTGTTTTACTCCGCTGCGACCTGCACCACTCAACACAGCTGATCTGTCTGTGCATTTGCACCACACGTCCGATATCAGATCAGACATTTGGGAAAGTGCAAGCTCATAATCATGTTCACACTCCAAACTCTGCCGGTAAACACATAAACAGCGGCCTGTTTGATCAGCGAAACTGTAGCTGTGTACAAATGTGTGTGTGTGTGTGTGTGTGTGTGGTAGTGGGACTGTGTACACATGGGCCCAGCAGTTCTGTCCATTTCAATAGAGGTGCTGTCAGATGACTCACAGGAAACACAGACTGTGTAACGTCAGCAGACAAGTCTTTCACTAGGACACGAGAAAAGCGACGATCTGTAACATACTACGCTACTGAACATGCAGTAATGATACTGTAGGTGTTTGGAGTCAGATAACATCTGCTGTGCTGTTTGTTCAGCTCTAAGAAGCCAAAAAATACTTTATTGTCCTATTGTACCACAAAACTACATGAAGCTGGGTAAAAAAAAAAAAAGGAATACAAGTGTACACGTGTGACAAAAATATTATCAGCATTCATATGAGGGTTAATGATTTACGTAACATCCATTTATTAGCTTTTGTTAAGATTACATAAAAAGTAAAGTACAATCACCTGCAGATCTGATGACACAGATACCTCTGCTCATCTCTAACATCATCTGTTCCTCTATATGTTCCACTTTACATTTCCTCCTCAGCTCTTGTGTACATCTATGGTGAATGGCAAGCGCTCATTTGCACTTAAAAAAAAAAAAACTAAACATAAAATATTAAAAGGTATGTTTACGATAAAAGGGAAGGCAATTCTTCTCTCCCTCACAACCTGCATTATTAATTCATACTGTTAAAACGACTTTCCACGAATTAATGGAGACAATGCATGGCCTCACAATTGCTTTTTGGAAATAAAAGGGGGCGTTGGGCTGTCAAGTGATGCATTAGGGTGGTACTGAGTGGGTCTTATCTATAGAAAGCATGCTGTTAGCTTCAGAAATACCTCGGTGTAATAAGTCTTACCCAGACATCACAGTTACAATAACCATTCTCATTTGTGGTCTACCACAGAATTACACTTAAAACATAAAGTAAACTGCATTTAATAGAGTCTGCGTCCAAGGTGTGATCATACCACAAGCTTCTTCTGCACAAATCTGCATTTCAGTGCGTCTTTATTCATAGAAACTAGCAATCGGTGCTGTAAAAAGGAGACTTTTCCAGTGTGCCTACAACTGCTAAGTCCATAAAAGCTGCCAGGTTTGAATATGAATCATCTTCTAAATCTGCAGAGCAAAAAACTGAATCAAGTAAAAACATTCAACAACATAGCAACAAAAACTTCATCTGTGCCGAGCACTCTTCTTGACAGAGTTACAAAACAAACTCACAAGTACCACTGACTGAGACTGACAATCAGCACCAGACACGAAGCTCCAACACTGAGAAAATGAACAAGACATTAATAAATAATATTAACACAACTGAATGTCCAGTCTGTAGATAAACAATCAATAACAACACTGACTTATTAATAGTCATTAAGCAAACTCAGAAACCACAACAGAAACCAAAGATACTGATTTGTAAAACTGAAGAAGTATAGTTGCATATATTTACTCCGACTACAGTTCGTTATGTCATTCACTTGTTTGTGCAAACTCTGTGCACTGAAATCAAGTTTTCTGTGTTGCTCAGCAAAAAAACAGAAGAGAACAATATTACAGTAAATTACTGTGAAAAGAGAGAAATGCACCTAATGTTAGTCTCATTTGTTTATCTCACACATTTCTATACATACAGACTGACACACACACACACACTATGTTACGTGTTGTGGCTGCTAAAGGTTGTCTAATGCACACTCCGCTGTGACTCCATGCTCTGTTGTCAGCTGTGTTCCCTTTACTAAACCCAGTAAAAGGCGGCAGGTGAAGAACACTGCTGGTGCAACATGGCTCTGGTTTGTAATTTATGCACTGTACACTGATGGTGTTCTCACTCTGTGACCAGTCAGTCCAGTTCTTTTGTCGGGGTTCAGTTAGAGCGGTGAGGATGGGATGAGATGACCTCCAAGCATTGTGAGGTCAATCACAAATCATCAGAAAAGTCAATTAACTTTTCACTCGGTCATAAATCTGCTTGCTGCTCTTAACGTCCTGCATACACAAATACTTATTATAAATCACAGAGACTCTCATCAAGGTATAAAGGTGGGAGTAGCTCCTTATTAAAATAAATACATAATTTATACATAATGGGAATTTGTTTTAATAATTATACTTTATATGAGTTATTAACTAATTAATCAGCGCACACACAGATCCATTAAAGATGTAAAACATGATAATAATTTAAAAAAAAAAAAAAAAAACCTCACCAGCTGCAAGACACACTGGCAGCAGCAACCTGAAGACCAGTCCGCACACCACCTGAGAGGCCATGGCTCTACGCAGCCCGTGCTGAACCCAGGTGAAAGTTGCCGAGTCTCGTCTCTCTAATGTCTCTCTCGCATCCCAAACTCCTCAGCTCGGTCAAATCCCAGCTGGCATCAAACTGGTGCGCTCCTCCGGGCGACGACATCAGCTCTCCCGGAGCTGGACACCTGGACTCCGGTGGATTATTCCACGGGGACGGAGTGCGCGTTTGTCATGGTTCAGCACAGCAGGTACGCAGCCGGCAGGATGTGTCATAGTTAGATATCATAGTTCAGCTGCTCGAATGCGTAAAAGTCATGTTGACGCCGCACAGCTGTACAGCGCGTAAAAAAAAAAAACGCCGGAGAGAGGAGCCAACAAGTTTTCAAGACCAATTAACCCCCTTTTTGTAACACAAACTACTTTCTGTAGTACAAACCTCACAAACGATTAACATTCAAAATATTAAAACGTCAAATTACATTGTTTTACAACGAAGCGTGACAGAGAGAGAGCTCTGAACAACCGGGTAACTAGAACCCTCTCCGTTTCTCCCCGTGGTGAAATTTGACTTTCTGACTTCTGGTGTGCGCTGTACCCAGTACCAGGAGGCTACAGGACGAGCCTGTCATTGACACCTGGTCCAGCCAATCAGAAGTCTCCGTCCGGCAGCCGGTCCAGCCCTCTGAGATAATTGGAAGCAAGAGGTGGGACAAGGAGATGGATGGAAATACCATTAGTGCTGAAAGATAGCGTCTCACAAATACAAACATTTAGTTTGATTTCACACAAAATAGTCTTATTTTTTATGTGTATGTGTGGCTACTCAGTTTTAATAAGAACCAGCATCTCCAGAGAGATTCTATGGATTTAACACTTATTCTTTCATGTGCTCAGTTCTGCTGCACAAAGCTATTTATCAGAGAGAAACAGCGACGCCTCATGGTGTGAACTCAGCCTGCGCAAAGCTGCTGCACATCTGTCAGATTTTCCCTTGGAGGCAGAATTTAACCAAAATGTTTTCAGTTCTGGAAATAATCACGAAGGCTGCAGCTAAAACATCTTCTCTGATTACATGTAATCCAATTGTCTGGTGAGTAAACACACAGCATGACTCCAGCCTCAGCTGCAATCTGCCCAGATCTGTTTATATGTTCCCCTTAAAATGCATATATGTATACATTGATTTGCATCATCGTGTGGTGTTACACATGATGATTTATTTTGTATTTTTTATTACAAAAGCATTGTTGTGATGATACTTTTACTTAAGTAGAAGTACTCAAGTACATGTTTTGAGTACCAGTACTCATTTGGCTATAATTTTTTTTTTACCTTTGAGTGTTTCTTTGCAGTTTACAGCACAAAATTGATTTAATACTTTTTCATTTTAAAAACTTGTTTATTTATATATTTTAGTACTGTTGTTTTTAAAGGTAATTTCAGAGCAGGTACATCTTGTAGTAGAGTACGTAGCCTGACATCACAGATAACTTTGATGGTTGTTAGTGCTTTTCAGGACACAAACTGATCTTCCCACTTACAATCTTATCCGATTTGTTTTTTAAAGTCCTGATTACTGTAAATATCATTAAAGGATCACTAATCCAGATATTTCATGGGAATGTCCACACAAATCAAATGAAAATAATAATTTAGTGGAGGAAATATATGAACTAATGTAGTTTCCCTTTATTTCCCAGATATCAGAAACACTTAAAACTTCGCTTAAGGTTATTTACCACTGTTATAAAATAAACTGCATTCAGAAACAAGCTCAGGAGTGCTGACATCATGTTTACTCGTTTTAACTATTGCATTAACATAAGAATAAAATCAGTCAATCACACTTATATGTTTAACGACTATATTGACAAGAAAATGATCCATGCTGTTGTTTCCTCAGAAGTGCATTAGGCAGGAGGGAAGCAAGGCATTATGGGAGTCGTCAGGACTGAGCCAAATGACCCTCCACGTGGAAAAAAACAGGGCACTTAAAGCAGCAAAGGTCCTGCTTGTGATGTGATGAATCACCATTTGGACTAATCACCAAAACCGATTCAGTTTATGAAAGAAAGAAAAATAAACATCTGAATGCTGCAGAAGGAAAAGCTGACTCTGAGAGACCAACATGCTCGCTGCCAACCTCTGTCCTCAAGCTTCACTTTTCCCTGCAAATCCAGACTGTCTGGACCCTGTGCCACAGTGGTCGTGTGGGAGCAGTCAGAGTCACCACGAGGCCCCTGAACTGCAGCCAGCAATGATCAATAACCAACCTCAAAACATGTCAGGCCTCGATTTGTTTTTGCAGTCTGACGTTGGGACCTGCTGATCTAATCCCTCAGATGGATGTGAATCTTAAGTAACGTTTGTGTTTGATCCATTATTCATTCGATTCTTGAGAGGGAGTTATCGATACACCCTCGGACCAAAGGGATACAGTTTCGCACAGTACACAGTGGAGGTTCAGGTCAGATTCTTCTGCAGTTGGCATAGTGTCGAAAATTAATGTGTAATAACATAAAAGTGGTGACAGTGACAGACAAAGTCTTTGTAAGATGCTTTGTGTTTCACACGTCTATTTCAACACGGAGTCATCAGGTCTGTCAACAATTTGGGATAGTGAAGGACTCCAGTGCACAACCACATGGTTTAACTTACACTTTTGTGGTTTCCTGCTGTTAGCCCACCAGTCATGCTAGTTCCTGAAGGTTATGTTTCTATACCTACCCACACCATTCCCTGCTTTTGGAGTAAATGTGGGTAAATTTTGGTGTGACTGCACCTTTAGGAGAAAATAGCTTTAGAGTTAATATCAGCAGACAGGACATGCAGCAATGCTCTGATGACTTACAGCAGGAAACAGATTGGTTCAGGTTAATGAGCCTGTCTGACTAGTGGGAAGAACATGCAAACTGCACACAGAAAGGCACGCGACTGACCCGTGGAGTTGATCCCTGGTCCTTCTTGCTGTGAGGCGACAGTGCTAAACACTACACCACCATACTGCCAGCCTTCTTACTATGCCAAAAATTATCTTTTCGATTCAATCTGTCAGAAAGCTGAGCTACCAGCACAGAAATTCAACCAGCCTATATTATATACGTGAGAACGGAAAATGTTCCTAAATTCTGAATTTCTTGTGATTTCGCTTAAGATCCTGTGCTGTCAGTGTGCAGCAGCGTTTGCCAAGAAGAAAACAGAAGTGCAAATGAGATTAACATCCAGATTGCTTCAATATTGATCCGCAAGTGAAATCCAAACTGTGTGCATGTTCAATATTTACATGGACGCACTTTCCATACACTCTGAAGGTGCCTCTGCTTAAGTGGGCTTTTTAGTGTCTTTCTGTGGTGGCTGCGGGCAGATTGCCTATTTAGGAATTTAGACAGATATACTATGCCTGTGTTGTCATATGACAAACCTCGTTACTCCAGTTTGGGTTAGGATCATGGTTGAACTGCACACATGTGAATTAACCTGCTGGTTTATTCTGGGATCTTTTCACTCTGGCTAAACATGCACATGTGCTGCACATGTGAGTTAATCAGGCTTCAAACAAGACAGTTTCTATGAACTGTTGAACATGAACATGACAGCTTAAAATGACAGTTTTATTATATACAGACTGTATGAAAGACTCTGTGAGGCTGTATTTAACTATCATGGTACCTCAGCACAGTAACTTCCTCAAAGTTACAGTCTTAAAATACTGATGTTGAGTCACAAAAGTATGGAATAAACATTAATGTCTATGCCAAATTTCATGGCGATCCATCCAAAAATTGTTAAGATAGTTCACTTAAAACCACAAATCTCAACCTCAAGGTGGCACAAGAAGAGAAGTGAGTGGATCCTCCCAAGTTGGTACGATTTAAATTTAGTGACGAATAATTAGTGTTAATATTTTTGTGCCATGTGATCTAGAAGAGATTTTAAAAGGAATATTTGACCCACCCAAATCAAGTCTTACTTTCGATAGACAGTGTTTCCCTGCTGAGTTGCAAAAGAAAAACAATGACAAAAAGACGTCGTTTTTTATTGTAAAAGTAGCAACCGTGGAAAAAATCCACTTAATGTGTTTAATTTGGAAGGATGAAGCTTTAAATTATCTTCAGATAAACATATTAATATATTTACATGTGCACATTTTGAACCTATATTCTCTAAAAACTACATGATACAAGACTTTTAAAAGCTAACACAACTGGACACAGCTAAAATTATTTAACTGAGAAGTCTGGATGTAAGAAGCTACTTTATTATTGCGAATTGAAGCGGAATAATGGCTTTCATTACATGATGACTGAAGATCTGTTTAGTGGTGCCATCAGATTCTATTATCAATCTCAGCATTAGCAGGCAGGAAGATGCCTGTGTTAATGCACATACCCAGGACATCGTCCTCATCATAAAGAACTGATATGTTGAGAGATGTCTTCTTTTACCCCTGGGCCGTTTGTAACACTACATTACATCCTGAAAGATTTACAGCACTCAGATTGAAGTCCTGCCTCAGGCTGTAAAGCCATGCATTATTGACGAGTGTTTGTGCTCCCGAAGAGGTCCCAAAGCAGGGGAGAGTTTAGCTTTTAACACAGCAATCATGACCTAAGGCCAGAGGTCACGGAGACATCACTCCTGTGTTGTGCTGCAGCAGACAACAGCGTCAATCTTTTATAACATGATGGAGCAGGCGGCGTCTGCTGTCAAAGAAAGCACAGAGTAAGTGACTTGATGAGGAGGGAAACTGAGAGCGTCTGTGATTAAAATGCAGCAGGAGTTCTTCCCAGAATCCAGTATTATCTTAACTTTTCATCTAGTGACTGAGGTTAGCTTTGTTTGTTACATGATTCAGAAGCTGTAAACCCAGGGTAATAAATTAGTTGAGGTTAGTGGCTCCTTCTGGGAACACTCAACCTTTCCTTCCCTACTGTCACATATATCATAATTATCTGACATTCACAGTCATGATTCACTATTTAGCCGACATTGTGACAAAGCGCTGGTCAGCGCTGGACCTTTACAGTTATTTCCTACAATTCCCTGAACAAATTTAAGCATAGCCCTGAATACTCTGTGCTCAACTGTGGGCTGTTCATCAAGTACAAAGTGTATTTTTGGATCCTTACGGTGAAGATTTCTGATTATAACATATCTGTGGGGTGAAATGGTTGTTTGATATCAGTCCAACATTGGTTGGGACTCAGCAGAAAACATTTTCAGTATTCGTAGAACCTTTTTTTGCCAGTTTACACTGACGTCAACAGACGAACATCCTTTCCTCTTACTGCTGAATATCTTTCACATGGACCGCTCGTCATCAGGAGGAAGACCACAAACTGGAGATGGGTTACACAACAAGCAACAACTGGTGAGTGTTTTATCTAGTGCTCCTGTTGAGGGTTTATTAGGTGCCTAATGCACTTCTAATCTCATTCTAGTTTTAATCATTTAAAGCACAAACAATAGTGCTTCCACCTCACAAAAACAAGCCCTGATTGAAGTTGAGCCTCATCCTGTAATATAACCTTGTTAAGAGCTGCAAATTATCTATGATAACTCAGCCAATCATCAGACACTGCATTAGGTGTAATGTGATTGTACCTGGGAACTGAGTGTGTTATGTAAAAGTTTCCTGCTGCGCCTGCAAAATCTGCACTGCTCTGACACCTGTTTTTTTTTAGTAGATATTCTTCATTGATCCATGTGTCGAGACACAGAAAGACCACAGATCAGCTGAAGCTAAAGACTTAAACAGAAATGTTAATGAAAAAAAAAACTTCTTGAAAAACAAACAAAGTAAAATACAAATAAAATATGGGACCTGTTCTAAAATGCAACTGAAATCTGTTATTTGTAAATTTTCCAGTGTTTTTATGGACCAACTTAACTTTTATTTTGTAAATATAAGCACATTTAGAGTTTGATGCCTGCAACACACTCAAAATAAGTTGCGACAGAGGTAAAAAAAATAAATAAATAAAAATAAATTAACACTGGTAACAATGACATTATTGCTTATTGGTAACAGGTGAGGGAATCAAAATTGGGAATAAAAGGAGCATCTACCACAGTCTCTGTCTCTCCAAGCTTTGTGCCAAAATACATTAGAGAATGAAAAAAATTCTCAGTGCAAGATTGCACAGAAGTCTATCAACATCTTCAGTGCATAATGCTGTGAAAAGATTTGACGACTCCAGAGTAATCTTAGTGTGCAAAGGCCGTGAGTGGAAGAAACCACTTTCTTCGTGACCTTCGGTGCTACTAAATGGGAAACCATCATGCAACCATCTTTCGACCCACGCTCACCCACGCTGTCCACGTTTCAGGTTGTTTTAGAGGAAAAAAGATGTCAGGTTCAGGTCAGTCAAACAACAAAAGGCACAAAAGCCAGCATCTGTGATGGGATGGGGGTACACAGGTGCCTATGTGTGACTTGCACTACTGTGACGGTACCACTGATGTAGAGGCATAAATTGGATTTTCAAAGAGACATACTATGCTGCCATCAGGGAAACGTCTTTTCCTGGGAAGTCAGTGGATTTTTAGCAGGACGATGGCAGACCTCGTTCTGCACCTGCTACAGCAGCGTGGCTTTGTAAACACAGAGAATTGATAATACATGCATACGTAGCTGTATAACATTCATTTCTTTTTGGTACCTTCCTAATTTAGTGTCGCTTTTGTGTCTCTTTGTAATATTTTTTAAATCTGTCTGTGGTCATTTACCATCTCTTTTTGTGTCTTTGTTCAAATTTTGTCTTTGTTGACACTTTGCATCTTAGTGATGTTAATGCTTTGTGTCTTTTTATGACCATTCTAGTTTTTTACGGCAATTTTTCATCACTTTGCACAGCACAGGCACAAGATAACTTCATGTAGGGTCACGTTAGCCTTAATAAAACCACTTTTGAACAACCTGCTGTACCAGTTCTCGTCCATGAAAGGTGTCGTGGTCGTCCCGGCCGTCAGGGGGCGCTCTGAGCGTGCGCCAGCCAGCGGAAGGAGAAGCGCCAACATGGCGGCTTCAAAAAT
>JAUBNQ010000009.1:17161962-17175279 GCA_032353495.1 Ctenopoma kingsleyae
AAACATAGGGTACCTACAACATAAGGACATAAAGAAGAGTATATATAGCAACCAAGTTCAAAACCAGTTCATGCACTCTGACATCCAAAAAGTCACACATAAACCAGTACTGCTCCATTTAAATACTGTATGCAGTCCAATGTGTTTATTTCACTCAATTAATGCTAATTTGTGTCACAGAACAGCTGTACTTTGAGCAGTTCAGTGTGTTCAGTTATTACAGTATTTAAACTTGCAGAGGACCACGGCATTCACAGAGTTGTAAGAAGGAGAAAAGTTACATTTAAGTTTTAAATGTTTATGATCACAATATTATGTGGCATCATTATGATACAGGAATATTGACTGAAATAAACAGAAGATGCTTTTTGTTTACATATAGTTGCACAATACACAGACACAGACTGACTGAGAGCAGCAAAGACAAACACAGTCCCTGGACTGTAGCAGCTCCACCTTACAGATTCATGTGACTCTCCAGCAATCACCTGACTATCTCTCTCCATTCTATGGAAGCTGCTTTCATCCAGGGCAACCAGGGAAGACTTGATCCAAAGTCAAATTTATGTTCAATGAATGGAAGACATTCAGGAAAAGAGAACAGAGACTTGTTTACATGCGTTATCATATTTAAAACATCTCAATGCTACACCCAAGCAACACAGACTCACAGTACCCTAACAACAGGACAATTTCACTGATAAAGTGTGTTTCTGATCGAGCCAGACTTTATGATGGCAGATGACAACTTCTAAAGGGTCGCACTCCTGAGCCTATACCATGTACACGTCCTCATATTTACAGAGGTCCAGAGGTGAGTCAGAGAGGAAGAAGGACAGCACCGTAATCAGTGAATCACTTTGCATATCCAAACTTCCTTTTACGGACAACAGGTACTGTTGGAGAATTACAAACAATCCGGGGCACCATGCAAAAAGATATCAGTTTCAGCATGTTGCCACACAGCAGTTATCAGTATTTCATAACTATATTATCTAAAGTACAATTGTATTAAGTAAAACACTATACATGTGGCAGCCAAAATCATGACCCACTTAGATTTTGTCCACCCAAACACTGGACTGAAAAATACTTTAACAACTGTATTATTGCAGTTTTACAGACAAAAACTACATGAGTCGATTCCAATAAATGGCCGCGCTTTTTAATACAGGCCAAAGCGCTCTTTGCATATTGCCATAGTGAAATGTCAAACACAATGACGTGAGGTGATATATGTATAATTTTCCAAAGAATACAACTGTTGCTTGCCCTGCCACACCCAGTGTAAACATATCTCAGCCACAGGCATATATGACATGACACAAGCACACACACTGCAAAGTGTTCACCTCAAACACAACACAAAGAGGATGGACACAGCAGGGATGTGACAATAGTTTGCTGCCTGTAAAAACAAACTCTCTTGTCTTGCTCTGAGTATATAATGCACACACAGATAGCTGATTGCATAATTTATGCAGTTATGAACAATCTTATGTGAACTTATTATACTTTTATACTTTTGTGAAGCACAAAAAGCCCCAAACACTGCCACAAAATATACTTTTAAAGTTTGAACTCACTATTGTGCACAGTCGATGAGCTGGTACTCGTTGGACCTCTCAAAGCATGCCTTCACTCCTTCATCGTCCCATAGCTTCTTTGCGTGATCAAAGAACTCCTGAGGAGAAAAACATTAAGAAATAAACAACAGACCATACAAACACATACTGAGAAATATAATGATTTGTTGTAAAGCGTTGTAACGGAAAGGTTGGAGCCTTGACATCACATTCACAATATTAAAACAGCAAGTGTAATATGAACAGATAAATAACAATGCCCACTTAAGCTCTGTCTGTGAAAGCTGAGCAATCACTTTCCCTGTAATAAAATTCAAATGTGATAAAAGCAGCTTTTCACTACTACTAAAATTAAAATAATATTTTGAAAATACGACTTAATGCTGTTGAAACTCATGCTGCCGTAATAGTTTTATAGCTAAACAAAAGGTACATTTTGCATGTGTATGAATCTAGAGAGACCTACCACGCACGTTTCTTAACACAGAGTTCCACACTTTGTTGAATACAATAATACATACACACTTCTGCCCACCACAATCACTGTCTTGGTTGATCTTCAAGCAGGTTCTTGGTATCAAGAACCTGCTTGAAGATTTGCACAAGCACCACTGCCAGCAGGAGCAGAAAAAGAAGTAGAAAATCTTACTCAACAGATATTACATCTAAACAAACAACTACCAGGCGTAAGGACAGTGCACAGCTTCCTAGAGCTCGTCAGGTTTGGTACCACGAAGCCCACACAGGAACCTGGTGTGTACTAAAATCTGTGCTCACAGACTCCACCTGGTAACCTGCTGGACACCGTGCACAAAATTGTCACCGGACTCATGAACAGCTGTTCAGCAAGAAATAGTTACACAATTCCTGTAAAACCAGAAATTGTTGTTTTTACATTTCTGTTTGTTTGTGGATGAAACAAACAAGATTTAAAATGCTGACAAGTGAGCTTTAAGGTTGTGAGTAGGCATTTCTGTCACTGTGGACACAACCAGGCTAGCTGTTTCCTCCTGCTTCAGTCTAAGATAAGCTCAACTAATCATGCCCCATCTCCATATAGGACTTTCTACACGTAAAACATGTTCTCAGATCAATATTCTCAATATTTTTGGTATAAGTATTTCAATTCAGTACTTCATTAAAGGTCTGCCAGAGTGATTGCTATATGTAGTCATTCCAAAGTAGTAAAAAAAAGTAGTTTATTACTACTAAAAGTATTTATTACAATATACATTAATGACAGTACTTGCAATGGGTTACATTACACCAGCTGCAAAACCTAGCAAGTTGTTCCATCAACTGAAAGATAATTAATAAGTCCATAGAGTACTGATAATCAATTCATAATCTAAAGCTGTATTATGCACATTTGTTTTTAATATTTTTGTAGAAATATGCTCCAAATCACGTCTTAATGTGGAGAAGTGCTGTCAGAGGTGACGAGGCTGTGCAACGGTGCCACAGACACACTGAACAGCCTGGCAGCAGTGTGGAGACACAGTATTACCTTCTAAAGTTTTTGAGTGAGGCTCGACGTTCTAACCAATCAGAGAAGGCTAAAGTCAGGGTTGCGAGCTCAGGTCTATATATATATATATAGATATATATTAACATAAGAACTCACTTCCAATTTATTAATCCTTTTGCACGAAGTCTTCAAAATAGCAGACTCAAAGGGTTAGCAAGCTCTTGATTGCTGCATTAGGTGAATGGCTGGACAGAGTGTAACGGAGCAGGGAGTCAGACAGGTGGGATTACAAGAACTTTTAAATTGTAGTTTTAACTCACTTGTCAAACAACATGATGTTTACACCTTCTCAAATGTGACGATTCAAGTGAGAATTGTGCTTCTCTTTGTCTTACATTATAGTAAATATGTTATTTTGTTATTTTTGACAAGACATTTAATGATAACATCTGGCACTTTGGAAAAGCATGTTTTGCATTTGTGACATTGTTATTGTGTTTTATACCAAGCTATCAATTAAAAAATGATTAGCAGAATAATCAACCACATATGTAGTTAGCTGCAGCCCTACATTACACCTCTCTTAGCAGTAGTAGAGGGAGGTGATTTCAGTTTTTCATTAATTTCCTCTATTTGGGTTTATTCCGCAGTTCCTAATTTTAAACTCATGCTTTTCTGATCACAGGTCCTCTTTTGTAAACCTTAAAATAAATCAATAAATGTGGTACACTTGGATGCTGTAGCTTAATTGTGCTCACCTAAAACTACAGGCAAAAAAATAAGCTGTTAATTGCATATACAAATATAACCAGCACTGCTGCAATGCAAAATCAATCTATAGGCATGATGTAAATGACTATTGTCTGATTGCTTCAGCTGACTTCCTGCTAATGGACAATGGAAAGCATTATGAGAGGAACTCATCTTATCAGTGACTTTGAGACATTTCCCAGGACTCTCTGTATGCCCTAAACAAAGATGACTGGACCAAAATCCCTCATTGCCTTCTGTGCAAGTCTTTTTGATGGGCTCCACCTCTAGCCTGGAACCACCACATGATTGTTTGCACTCAGCACTGGCTGTGTGCTCCGACTGGAGAGAGGGTGAAAGTAGCCCTAAACCAGAAAGACAGAGAGGGAGAAGGAGCCTGATAAATGATCACATGCTCTCGGAGATCTCCTCTCGGCAGATCCGGTGATGAAGTTCAACGTGGAGGAAATCCACTGATCTAGTCTGCAGAGAAAGTCTCACAGACGCAGACCTTAACAATTGTTTTTTTTTTACTGTTTATTTTTGTTACAGATGAATGTAGGCTCGCTCTTCAGGTATAAATCAGGCATAACCTATAGGCTATGATGCTAACATGTTGGCCTCTAGTTGCTCACAGTTCTGTCACGGGCAAACTTTAATAACCACTTTAACTAATATCAATAGCAATCCACAGCATTGATCAGATTCTTCTGCTACAACTTCTGCTAATTTTTACACCAGCAGACATGGGGCCCTTGAAAGCCCAAGGAAGCCACAACAAAGCTAGTAAGTGTTGGGACTTGAAGGAGTGAAGGTGAGGGGTAGAGGGTGGAAGGGGTAGAGAGGAGGGGAAAAAGCAGAGTATGGTCCTCGGGGCTCTTTTCCACAGAGGCGTGTGACACTGGGCCTTTGAATAAATGCAGTGTGTGCTGCAGTGCCCTACAGAGGAACTGATAACACATAAAGAGACCAGAGACCATTTGCTTTAACACAAGCTTTGTTAACTCTTTCCTCCGCCTTTTCCAGTCCACTTCCAAGCCACAAACAGCCATGAGATACTGATTGTCTGGTGGTTCTGCCTTGGTTTTAGTGTAAATCAAGCTAGGTTTGTGATGTAATATTTTACTTGAGTGATATAGGTCAGGCTGACCCAGAGAACAACATGGCCTAAATCTGATCCAACTTAGTTTAACAAAGTTGTAAAGAAAATGGCTTTTATCTTCAGTCGAGTGTGGACACTGGAATTCTTTTGTGTAAAGTTTTAGTGGACCTTAGAGCAAAATGTACGGCAAAGGTCAATAACCTCAAATCTCTCCTTATTTAACCAGCCAGACAACCACCTAGCTACTCTGTAAACCATCATGCTCTAATTTATTGGACTTGAAGAGAATATCTGTATTAGATAAGTCACCCAGAGAGACCTGACTTTCATGGGTTACCTCAGTTAAAGAGTACAGACAAATTTAGCTTATAAAAAAGCAAAGTAAGAGCAAAGGAGAGAGGGATGGACTGTTCGAGACTGTTCATCTTTCATAACATGGCTCCAAAAACGAAGCAGACGTCCGTGCCACCCCTTGCCCCACATCATGGATGCTCAAGTAATCAATTAGAGGGACAACTTACTTCTAGGACTCATCGAGCTCTTCATCACAAGAAAACAGCAAGCTAACAACAAGGGAATGCTGCAGAGGTGTTACCCTTCATAGCTACAGTGGAGAACAGAGGAAGCACAAAGCAGGTCATGTTGTCTAATAGGAAGTCATAATTATGGGATGGCCTATAAACTGAAATCAGACATTAAATAAAGTAACACACTCACTGGCAGTCTCTGATGTGTGCTTAAGATTTAAACAGTTCATCAGTACAGCAATTCTGCACCTAAACACAAAGGCAGATAAATTCCACAAAGGGTGGGGCTGAACGTCACAAACGTAATTCATATCTTGAAGTTTTTTTAACCTAATCCTCTGCTTTTTGATGTGAGTGTAAAAACAAGAAACATTAACAGTTGTAATCACATTAAACTGGTGTCACAGACTGAAAGCTACGTACAGTTTATGTGCAAAACAGGGACCAGGGCTCATTTGAATTTGCTCCACTTCTGCTGACAGATGCTGTCAGATGGCTAGCATAGCTACCGCAGTGGCATTTGTTTCCATTTGCATAGACAACCGTTTGTATCTGTAATTTCATTTCCATGGGCATATTTTCCAAAGAGACTGTAGGAAAAAGTTCTGAAAAAGGATGTTTCAATACTAAAAACTTAAGGACTTAAGGAACTCTCCACTAGTTAGCCACTGACTTGAGTAGCCAAAAAAAGACTGCGCACCATTACAAAGAGACGTAAAACACCAAGATAGATTTACTGATTTTATATCAACATACAACTCTGGAAAAATCTATTTTAATTCAACTCAACATTACTAACACCTTTCCACCAATAGCACTGCCATTAGATCATGAACAAAAACAGCCATGTCTCTGTTGTTGGCATTATTTGAATAACCAGATAAATCACAACATTGTTCATTTATTTTTCTCTATCTGGAAAAAACTTACTACACTGTCACATCAAGTGATTGTGAGCGATACCCAATATATGATACCTGATATACAGTGTGTAGCTATATAATGTGGTTAAACATTGATTAAAGTCATGATTACAATAACCATTAACAACACAGTGTACTGAACATAATGACACAGAAGTATAATACACAACTGTAACGGCAGAAAATGGAGAAAGAAGTGTTTCATCAGTTGTGATAGAATAAAAACAACAAAAATAGTCAGTGTTGTTAAACATTAATAAACCCAATTTTCTTGTCTGTTTCTGTAAGATCCAGGATCTTTGAATCTGAAAACAATAAATTTGGATGTTGGATGTTGTTAAAGAGCAGCAGCCAAAAACCCCAACCTATTAGCGGAAACAATTAGTAAATGAATAAATTAATTGATCAACAGAAAGTCAACTGCAACAGTTCAACTGATCCTTGATAAATTAGCAAACATGACAAACAGCTGCTGGTTCAAGTTTCATAACTGTGAAGATTTGCAATTTCTTATGTTATCTTTTAGTTTTGGACTGTTGGGCTCTAGGAATCTGTGAAAGCTGATATCTTTCACTGTTTTCTGACATTTTATTAATGAAACAAGAAACCAAACAGAATATTAATAATAATATAATAAGGGTCACAGCCAGTGAAAATTTCATATGTATAGAAATAATTCAGGGAAACATAGGAAGTCAAAGATCATCTACTTCTTCCTGTCCACAGCAATATCTTATCATAGAAAAGCTACTATAATGCACTAACCATTATGCTCCTCAAGAGTTGGCTTTCCCTTTAAGGTTTGAAACTAATGAACTTTGGTTCAACATGACATCATCTGTCCAAAAGTAAAAATATGCTTCCACATTTCAAAACGGCGACAACAGGTGAAAGCCACAGGTTACTGATTGGCCGTGTTCCTGTGCTGCTGTATTGGATATCGTGCCTGGTGGCATGAGTAACAATATAATGGTGACACTGATGGCACAAGTGAAGCTTGAGACTGATGACAAGCACAGACACTCCAAACAGAGCCATGTTGTTTCCTTTGGCCTGGCTGGGTCTGGGAACTCAACGCCGGCTCTCCCCATGGCCCCGGTCCTCACACAACACAGCATCACAGATTAACGCTGCCCTGTTAACACTATCACTGTGGGCGCGGTCAGGAAATTAACACCCAAATCCTCATTCTGATGGATATTCCTCAGATAAGCCACTGAATAGAATTGATCAGAAGGATCCTGAGAAGCACTGGGAACATTATAAAACAACAGAACAGTAAAGACACAGCATAGCAATATTTTAACGACACTGATTTAGACCTGAGGACTGCAAGAACCAAAAGAGCCACTGAGTGCCCAGTCAACAAAGTGTCAGCACTGGACAAAGTTTGAAGCCTGTTGTAAAACTCCTACACCTTAAGACAGCAAAAGCTGAAAACTATATACAAAATTTATTGTAAAAGGAGAAGAAATGGAAACTTAGAAAATATTTTCCTCACAATGTAACAGATTGGGCTGGAGTTCTTTGTCAATGTCTTTTAAAATCTATAAAATATCACAAAATAAACTGTCAGAGAGTCAATGATCAACTGGTTAACAGTTTTAGCTCTATAGACACGGTTTAGACAAATAAGAAAATAAGACCTACAACTTTAAAATTTCTCAGTAACTCAGTTATAACATAATGAGAATAGGGCTTGAAGTCAAATCCAATACAACAAACAGTAAAAGTGCAAACCAACACACTGAAAAGATAAATCCTGCAGTTGATTCACACATAAGTGAACTACAGTAAACAAAAAAAAAATCCAAACTTGCATGAGTCTATATCGATAAAAGCTTGTGTCAAACAAGGAGCACTTTCAAAATTATGTAAAACATTATCTACATTTCCAACACATGACTCCACACTATTGAATGGCTGATCGCAAACAGAAAAGTATCCGATGTACTCCAACTTGTATTCTAATCCACGTCTAGTACAGTACATATGCCCCACGTACAAAAAGGGAATCAAATCTTTAACAACCAGCTGGATCACCTATGTTGTTCCATTCATAACTTCAAAACGATTTGATTTGTTAAAAAAGACCCCATAACCTATGCAAAACAAAAAAAAACATTAGTTCTGTTATAGCATAATTACATCATCACCCCTGAGCTACATCACTACGACTTACAGTATTAGCCATAGGACTCCTAAAAACAGCTAACACTCTTATCACATACCATGATACACCCACACAAACACAAACAGCCATTAAAACAGACAAAAAACAGCACACATACACTGTACTTGTCCACGTTTTACTGCCTCTCACTCTCATATTCACATGTACAAACACATACGGACGCTCACAGAAACATATGCTTACCTGTGAATAGTCAAAGTCAGAGAGAGGTGCTATGCTTTTGATGTATTCGATTCTGAATTGGTCCTCTGGGTTAGCTAGTGGAACAGGGGGTATTAAAGTGCTCATCGCAGACACTATAGTCTACATGTTGTTGGAGAAAAAAACAAAACAAAACAACAACTATTAAGCAGGATGAATGCAGGACTAAAAACAATCTGATTGTGCAGTAAGCCTGTATCATAATCAGTGAAATGAGACTGCAGTGGTAAGCAATACAGATGAAACTCACCACTATGGCATCCTTTACGTTTTTCCGAATATCTTGGATTTTCTGTTTCTTTTCTCTACATGGGGACACAACAGACGTGTGAGGCAGCAGTTACAAAAACATCAACCACAGCAGACCACAAAAAGATTAATCATCAAGGTGGTTATGAGTAAGACAGGGGTTACAGCCAGGTTAGAGAGTTTTTAATACAATTATACATACAGTACATGGGTCAAGCCTGAGAATATGTACCAGTGTAGGTCAGGTAACAGTAAAATGTATGACGGGGTTCGGTAAAATGCAAAACTAAAGTTATATAATGTGCTGTACTCACTTACTGTTCTCATTTTTAATGTTAAAAATGCATAATAATGTATTTTAATCTCTCAAATCTGATCTCCTTTTTAATTTATACGCAAAGTCATACAGTTACAGGACTGTTAACATGTACTGGGCATGTTTAAAATAGACCACTGCTAAGATCAATGCCATGCAAGGCCTTGCAGCAAAACAAATCATCAATAGGCCTGTGTCGATCACAACCTTTCACCCTCTCACATGAAACAGGAAACAGTGACTTATTTGGCCGTTTGTGTGACACTGAAATCCTCACATGTATGACAACTGTGCACGAAAAGGAGGGGAAATGATAGACAGAGAGAGAGAGAGAGAGAAAGAGAGTGGGGACGACATTAGCTACTGTGCATGGGATACTGGGCCCAACAGGCGCTGCAGTGCCTGGGGAAAATCCATTTAGAAACCATATTCTGGCCTCAGTGTTGCTAATTATACGTGTCGCCTAAAAAGACGTACATTAATGTAAATTTTGAGGTGCTAATGTTGCTGTGAAGCGACGGCACTGTATAGCACTCACTCCGCGTTGAAGCCGTTGACGTGTAGGATCCTCATCTGCTTCACAATGGTGCTTTTTCCGGACTCTCCCGCACCTTCGAAAACACAAAATACACACGAATATCAACCAAATGCCCACAAACAGGCACATCCTGGTTAGCGTAAGACACTCGGAAATATTTTAGAAACGAAGCCAGTTAATTGCGGGCTCTGGTCGAGCTTCGCTTCCATCAATATCCACCCCCATGACATATTATTGCAAGCGCTGTCAAATGGGGCTACGTGTTCGGTAAACGAAAGACATTAGCTTACATTTCAGACAGCCTAGCACGTTTAAACAAACCTTACCCAGTAATAAGAGCCTGTGTGTGGCTTTATAAGCTTGTCTCTCCTTCTGCAGCTGTTTTTCTATCTTTTTATTAGCCTCTCGTTGTGCCTTTTCGTCGATGCGTTGATCTTCAGTCTTGCTGTTGCCCAAACAACCCATCTTCCGTCGCCCTAACCCTTCCTTGTGGAATCGTAAAATCTATATAAAATACCACCTGGGATGATATCGTGGTTTGAAATGACACAGGAACGAGGCTAGTTTAAAATAAAAAATAAAAAAAAGAGGTTAAAAAAAAACAAAATCTCTGCGAGGCTTCTCCGTCGGAGGGAGGAATACGTTCCCCGTTACAATTCCGCTTTAGCCGCAGCCAACCGTCATCCGTAACCGTAGGTTAGCTGGAGCCCAACGTACAGAAACGACTCGGCTACACGGACAAATATCCAAAAATAAAAAATAAAAAAAATACGAAGAGAGAGAGAGGGTTTTTTTTAATTTCTGGGAATCCAGTCAACTGTTCCTATCGCGTATCCAGCCCCTCTCTTCTCTCTTCTCTCTCTGTATATATGTGTGTGTGTGTGTGTTTTTTTTTTCTATCTGAATTTCTATCAGTATTTCTGCCTCTCTAACTCAGCACTGCCTCTCTCTGTGGCACCAGGAAGTAGCCGCGGACCGTGGAGGAGGAGGAGGAGGAGGACGACGACGAGGAGGAGGAGGAGGTGGAAAACAAACCTGCGTTAAACGGTAACATTAACAACCCGCACTGATATAGCCTAGCATTTTATAACTTGTGTGGCTAAAGGCAGGGCAGCCATTCCTCCCCCTCCGACCTAGCTCCTCGCTACCCTCGCTACCAGGACTGGAAACCCCGGACGACAACAGGGGCTGGGTCTCGTCTTCTTATTGTTGGCGTCTAGTCAGAGAGAGGTGGCCCTGACCCAAACTGGCAACCCATTTACAGTATCCGTGTGTGCCAGAGGCGGCAGAAGTACGCGAAACTCAACAATCAAGTAAAAGCGCAAGTACAAGTACACACACTGAGACACTAATTTCTAGAGGTTTGAAGTAATCACAACATAGAAATGCTGCATTCGAATTGTTACTTAAGTAAAAGTGCAAAAGTATTACTTCAAAACTGCTTGAAGTAAAAAAAAAAAAAAAAAAAAAAAGTAAAAGCACTGTTTATCCAGAATGGCTCATTTCACATCAATGACTATGATATATAGTCATGATATATTAATAGGGCCTAATTATAATTAAGGCCCTATTAATGTGTTTTTCACTTTTTTGTTGCAGCTGGTAACAATGGAGGTTGTTTTAACAACCTTATGCTTTTTTGACGGTCTAATAATTACCATTTGAATTACTTTACATGCTGCTGAGTGGTTTGTGAATTTCAATCAAATAATCAATAAAGTCTTATGATTATGCTGTATTTTGTATTATTAATCTAAATTTAAGAAGTGAGTATTTATTTATTAAATACATGTAGTGGAGTAAAGGTATCACATTTCCTCCTGAAATTTAGAGAAGTTAGAATATGAAGTAGCAGAAGTGTGCAGTTAAGCTTATGGCGTTGCAGTGTTAGACAGGACAGTTCTGAATTTAATTATGTTATCAATATGTTAAATATATTTCCACTGACCTACAGTATAATACTGAAGAAATCACATAGCAACTACCACTGTGGTGAAACCGTGTCACACCAGACCAGGGATGGCCAAGTGCTGCTGTCCTGCAAAGCTGGAAGATACAGTACCAATTCACCTTGTCTGCCCCACTCCACCATTGTCTGAGATCTGGTATCTTCCAGCTTCTGATTGACTGAACACACCTGGTCCAGGTAATCAGCTTTGGGTAGGGCAGGGATTGTTGAAAAACATGCAGAACAGTGACCCTCGAGGGCCAGAATTGCCCTCCCCTTGACCAGACTGTTCTTCTAAAGCCCACTGATGCAACTCAAAACCAAGCAGCAATATTTATTAAAAAAAATGTACTGCCCCTTTAAAACACCCTAATATTTCTAGGTTCCCCACGATGTAATATTTATCTTTATTTATTTAGTATTATTACCCATGATAAAATTATGACTTTATAAATTAGCCGTATAATAATTATAACTTACATACAATTTGTTCTTTTTAAGACAGCCGGGACAGTATAACAACAAGCATGTGTATGAAAAAAAAAAATTTCATAGTCACAAAACACCGTTCTGACAATTTCAAAGTAAAGTTTTTATATTTACATGTACAGAATGAAGTTCAAGCACATTTCTGATTGAAGGATTAAGACACTGTTGCACCTGTCCCCACCTTTCTCTACATGTACTCAAGTACAAGCACAATTTACTTTATTTTACTCCACTACAATTCAGAGGGAAATATTGTACTTATTTACGTACTAAACTATTTTTACAGTTTTATTTACTAGTTACTTTTTGCAGATGTAGATTAATCTAAAATATAATACACTAATAAATGTTGATGTATTATTATGGATTAACCACCTGTCAGTACGTACAGTGGTTAAAATCAGCTCCACCTTTACATGATGTGCTGTTACTGTTCCACATTAAGTCTCTATAGTTTAATACTTTTTAAAATACACTTTGGATACAGATAATACAGTGGAGTACTAGCGCTTGTGTACTTTAAGTCAATTGTACAGTATGTACTAACTACTTCAACATAAGTAAGCTACACTCCTGCACGCCCTCTTAGATTCACAAATAAGAGGAGACTGAAAATTCCCTCCTCATGGGGTCTCCAATCCCAGTCAAGTCCATTTTCCTTTGTTGTCCCTGGCTGGTGGAATGACTTTCCCTGCTCCATTCAACTAGCTGAGACTATCACTACCTTTAAAAAGCATTAGAAAACTCACTTGTTTAAAAAGTATTTTAAATGAGTCTTACACACACACAAAAAATTGTCTAGCACTTAACAATTCCTAACATGTTCTTTATCTTGATGAGTTGGGCCTTATCAGGGCTCTTAGTTTGTAGTAACTCAGAATTTACAGAACCCGAAAGGTAATTGCTGGTGTCTTCTCCTTGTAAGTCGCTTTGGATAAAATCGTCTGCCAAGTAAAGTAAAGTAAAGTAAAGTAAAGAATTTGAAGTTGTACTTCTGCTTGGAGTGAAGTACTTTTTTAGGCAAGT
>JAUBNQ010000009.1:17233586-17247110 GCA_032353495.1 Ctenopoma kingsleyae
GGTAACAACAGCATTGTTCTATTAATCTTCTGAGAATAAAATAACGTCCTGAAACCGTCTTGGTTTGAAATAGTTCCCACATCAGCCCAGTACATTCAGAGACATGAAAGGACAGCAAAGTCCTTAACAGCTGGCAAATGTAACTCCAACCCACAGTTCTCTGTAGATACTGTGACCTTTGTGAGGTAGTTTCACACAAATGTACTCAACTAATATTTCACTACTTTTACAGCCAACATGTAGTTTGTCATCACAGTTCTCACCTTCCACAATACTCGTCTTGGCTAAAAATCCCGATGAGGCTTTCAAAGCGCCACTGAATACAAAGAAGCAGGCTCCAGTAACTGAAAGAAACAGCACAGAGAAAGAAATGATAAGTCAGGAGGAAGATGTCAGGCAAACAGAACCCTACACGTAACAAGCTGGAGACAAAGACCAGACAGAGAGGTAAAGGAAGTCTGAAATACGATGCCTCGGTTTCTGTCTCTGCACCTTTGCGCGGCTGGTGATGGATGCTGATGGCCTGCGTCTGGTAGTTCCCGTCGTCGTTTTGGACACACACCAGGTGGGAGTCGGCCCGATCGTTGAAACACGCCCCCATGGCCAACACGTGTTCGTTGGACTTGTTCATGGCCTTCATCAGCTGCAAGGACAAATAATATCCATGTCTAATTAAGCTGCCCTTTGGGTGTGTGCAGTGTAAATCGGGCATAAGAGGGGCTGCATGGTTAAGCCTAATTGCTGTGGGCTTGTGGGTAAAATTAGATGGGATGGTGCTGGAGATGACAGATTGTGGAATAAGGCACTGACATGGATGGATATCAATAGGTGAAAGATTCCACACATTAATTCCACTAAATCCCCTGCCTCTGGCTCTTAGAAGCCATCCTTCTGCAAATCAGAAATAAAAGTGAAAATCTGGAGGGCTTTAACCACTTGCTGCGCTAAAAGCTCGCCTGCAAGCTGTTGAGAAACGGTCCCCATTTCATATTCACTGGGTTCCCATCTGTTAGTGCATCAGCAGCCAAACGCTACAACCGAGCACCACTCGCTCCACCATAGCTCACTTTCACAGCCAAACAGAGTTTCATGTGTATCACTTCTTCTGGCTGGACGTTCATTCACACCCTCGAGGCAGCAGCGTCATAACAAGTCGACAGCCTACGCCTCGTGCTCGGCTGCAGGGACCCCGGAGAGTTTGTCACATCTCACCTACACGGAGTACACGTGCGTGTTGATGTTCAGAGAGCTTGGAAAACAACCTCGTCTGCTGATGTGGAGGATGGTTTATTGTGTTAGTATGTTGAAAAATTTATAGTCTGAGAAGAAAAGAAAAAAAAAAGAAGAAGAAACAAACGAGACATAGTTCTGGTTTCTCAGTGTCTGGGACTTATTCAAAGGCAAAAAAATGTCTGAAGTGGAAAGTTTGGAGCATTTGCCTGTTTATTTGGAGGGTGTACACAACAACCCTACGATGACGACATAAAGAAGGAAGGTCTTGATCTGCTTCCAAGTGTTTAGTTAGATTTTTGCATAAATTCTTCTTCTTCGGACAGATTACAAATGTGTCTGTGTAACGTGAACTGTGAAGAGATCAGTCTAAGCAGCGTTTACATGCAAAATCATTTGAGAAACGAGATGTACATCATACACAGATGTATTTGGTTCTTGTATTTTCCATGTATTTCAGTAGTTTCTCATTAGAGAGTGAGTAAAAAGTAAAGACCAGTTACCATGTAAACAGTAAAACATGCTCTTAGGATGTGAACGGATTGTTGGATGAAGCAACAAAACAAATGGACTCCCCCATTTTGGAACACGTTATGGGCTTAAAAATGAATCAGAAATAATCATTGGCTGCAGTTTGCTATCACATTTTTATATCATGATATAGTAGATGTTTTACAGACTCTCCAGTAAACGATGTTTATGGATAAAATAACGTGATGCAGTTGTCTGTTTTTGGGACTTAATGTCATTTATGCAGAAATTATATCAATCCTAATAATAAGAATGATCAGTTATTCCTAAAGCACTAGAGAACACAAATACACACACACTGCTGCATTAAAGTGTTAGTAAAGATATGAGACGCAGGAAACGCACCTCATTGTAGCGATTACTGGGGATCTTGATGCTCGTCTTCCTCACCTCCATGTCCACTACCAGACCCTTCACTACTGGTAGCGTGTACTGGTAGTTACGGAAATCCTGCAACAGAGAAATGAAATAAAATGTGACTTAATTACATGTCTGCAGTTTAGTTAAAATAAAGTTACAACCCTTGCAAAATACTAAAACATATAAAAGGAAAGCAAATCAAAGTATTTGGACACGTGAGTGACCTCCTATAATTTGACTTTATATAATTATATACAGAATAATGTAGAAAATCCAACAGCCCCAATTGTCCCACTTATTTCCACAGCATATAACAGAGTCACAGCAGGAAAATAAAAACAAAGCAAAGCACTTACTGCGAGCAGATTCATGATAGTGTGACCGGTCTCTCCAAAGAGCGGTTTTCTGAAGCGAACACTGAACAGCGGACACGGATAAACTGCAAAACAAAACGTTTGCATTTTCACTAACACGCTTTTTCTGCTCACTGTGTTTACATTTTTAATGTAAAGCGCTGTTATTATTGTTTGAAAAAGAAATGTTTCAATTAGCTCAGCAGAACAACGTCCACTTATTGCTGTGATTGGAAACAATTTCAGTGTTTACTGATGACATGGTCACAGAAACGGATTTACTCTTACCAGTTTGTGTTGTTACAGTATTCGTCCCATTTTATTTTTATTTTAATGCTCATCCTTCTTGGTTTTGGGTATTACCTTGTTCAGCTCTAAGGTGTTTCCAGGTTTTTTTAAATGTTTGTGCTGATCTCTGTTTCCAGTGAACTGTGTCTGCAGTTATAAGGAACGCTCCGAATGCACAAGTGAAAAATAAGGCTGCTTTTTTTTCTCCAGCAACCAAAGCTCCTTAGATGACTATTTTTAGCCTTGTCTCTGCAAACTGTTGGAAATAAGACCTTGCCACAAACTCTTATTAGCAATAAAAAACAATCTCAGCCTCAGTCACCAGTCCAGCTTGGATCCACATGCTGACAATCCTCCCAACTTTCTGCAGGTCACTGCTTAAGGTAACGATGAGAGCATAGAGAGCTACAGTGTTTGTGCAGTAGATTCATTTCATGAAAGTACTGATATTTAGCGTTTAAGAGCTTATCTGGCTTTGTTAATGTATTCTACCCATGCTCGCTGGAAGCAAGCAAGAGGCTTAACAGAGCCAGGCGGCGCTCCGTGATGGCAGGTCTGGCTGTGAAAGAAGGGGATTTTGTGGAGAGCAACCTCGCTGATAAACCTCCTGACAAGACCTCCTGGTGCATATGGGAAGTAGTAAGAAATGTATGAGGCAGTCTGGTGTGAGGTTGACGGGCTTTCTAAGACAGCTGACAGAGTAAGCTCTCAATAGCTATAGCAAATAAAGGATATTAATCTTAGCAAGTTTTATATTATAAATCATGTAAAGTACAACATTACACCATACTATACATTATCATCATCATGAACATCATCATTATCATCATTATTATTATTCACACATCAGAAACAATATGTCATTTTTGTTGGTGATCATGTGCCAGGAAGTTTTGAGATGTGAGCATAACTTAACAAAAGAGCAGGTACTCCACCACAGTATTTTCATATGCTGAACAAGAGGTCACCTCAGTGTTCAGAAAACAGTGTCAATGTAAATGTAAATCTACATTTCCGTGACTACTGGACAAACTATCTGCCAGTGAAGACCGTGTCGTATGATCAAAAGCTTCCAAATAAACCTTGTGGCGCTATTATTTTGTAAACTGCTGTGTTCAAAGTCGGAAATAAACGTCTTGCTGTAAGAAAATGATCCACTTGAACCCAAATAATAACATTTAACTGAACTTTAACTGAGTCAACAATTTAGTAAAATACCATCAATTAATAACTGCTATTACGTATATTATATTATATAGAGTGAACCCAAGTAACTCACATCTGTACTCTGCGCCCAGCCGCAGCATGAGCCGAATGGGAAAGACTTTGGCCCAGGGCGTCTCCCACTTCTGTATCAGGATGCCAAAGAGGTAGGGGGGGTTTGGCAGCAGCAGGTCCTGCAGAGACTGGAAGGAAGGACTGATGTAGAGGAAGCCCCCATGCTCCTTACTGCCCAGAAAGCTCTGTGTGAAGAACGAGTGACTCAGGTGGCTCAGTACGTTGCCTTTAGGAGACGAGGAAGAAAAGGAGAGAGAGAGAAAAGATCAGGGAGAGGTTGATGGCAGAAGATGTGGTGAGAAGTGTGAAATAGGAGAGGGAAGTCACAGCAGGTTGGTGGAGGGGGGTGGGGGAAGGGTAATATAATAGGTGGTTTGAGACTAAAAATGAAGAAAACGAGGATGAAAATGAAGATGACATAAGGGAAAATGTCATGGCAGAAAATGAGGTTCTCATCCTCTGAAAAGGAGGAGAGACATGAACAGCAGACGCTCTCAGCACATTCCTGGGATTACTGTGTGAATAAGGAGCCTTGCGTAGTCCCTATTAAGCTCTACAACAGTGAATAAAAACTCGTCTGCTCAACCTACGGCCTCATATTACCCACGAAGAGTCTTGGGAGGGACCACTGCCTTTAGCTCAGTGGGTGGGATTTGCTGAAGCCAGCATTTCTTCTCAGGACCTGGTTATCAGTGACTTAATCAGGGACGACAAACACAATATGGCTCCAGTGTGAATATGAAAAAGGAAACAGCCTGAGGGGAGCAAACCGTCAAAGTCACAGATATTAGCTGGATTTGCTCTGCAGCATACGGAGTTAAAACAGACAAGCAGTGGTGAGATGTCACGCCTGGAGGGAGGCGACCTGACAGCAGGATGCTAACGTTTGGACTTTGTCATGAAAAACGCAATTCAGCAGCAATGGACAGTAACCTGGTTTCCATATAGAGGACGAGTGGGTGCACCTGATGTCTCTATAGAATAACAGAGCTGGAACAGTTTCCATATGTATTATACTACATTATGTTAAGGCTACCTAATTATTTGACTGGACAGCACCTGACTGAGACAGGTGGACTCACCTGGGAACTTTGAGACAGTACTGATGAGCTACTAAATCCCCCAAGAAGGGCCCATAATGGAAGTGGACTAGTTTCACAGAGAACGTCCTGACGGAGCTGGTGGTTGTGTTCTTACCACTGAGGGCCTCCTGGTAGAGCTGCACGAAGTGGGTGAAGATGTCTTTAGGGACGGTCTTCTCGTCAGGAAGACACTGGAGCAGAATGACCACCTCCGCCTGGCCGACAGCATGCATTCCCTTCGTCGTCATGTACCAGCACTTCCTGTTTACATCTGTGGGTTGAGAGAAAAGAAAACAAGTGTGTCATATCAGCCAAACATGGGGAGAGTTACTGGAGTTCCTCAGAAGAACCATAAATATTTTCAGTATGGAGAGATTTAACTATTGATAATATGTACTGTATTGATACAGTATAATGTTGACACCTGGTTTCCTGCATCACGATCACACTGGAAACTAGAATTACAGCTTTCAAACTGATAACTTCCCCTCGTGGTAATGGTAGGTCCCACACCTACAGCAATAATTAGACCATCTGTCTCCATTTTAAATTTTCATCCGAGCCACCTGCATTGATGAATTAATTAATATGCAGGAAAATGCTTTTGATAAAGCATGTAAGCAAACGGGAATATGAAGCCCAACTTAACACGTTGTCATTCTACACTTGTGCATTACAACAGGCAGCGGGATTCTGTAATAAATGATTAAAACAAAACAGAACATCTATTCTTCACCGTGAGAAACAAGGAAAGAATATCTCCCCCACCCCACACACGTCATTAATAAACTTAACTTAATAATTTCTAAATACATCAACGAAACAGACTTTATAAACACTATAAAACACTTTTTATATCATTAACATATTTCAGTTCACCTCAGATATTTTCTCTTAAAGAAAAACAACTATATTTATAGTATGTGGTATCAAGAACAGCTAAATCGAGCATGTGCAAGTATGCATTTCCCCTTTTCATCGTGAAATTATACATTTAAAAGTAGGTCTACTAATAATACTTATTACTGCTCCTCAAAAAACACTTTAATGAATTCTGAAAGCCTAAGATCAGTTCCTTAAACGGTGACGGTGTAACTTGCTGGGGAACTCACAGTTGACGAGCTTGACCATGGCGAGCAGGTTAGCATTAAGCACAAAAACCAGGGGGTCTGGACCTCCTTCCTCCAGCTGCTGCATGAGGACAATCTCCGACGGCCTCTCCTCCACAGCATAGTCTGCAGGTGGGTTAAAGTGGAAAAACAGAAGGAGAGAAGGGTGAAGGAAGGGGTGGAGTTGAAACAAAGTTAGGTAAACAGACAGGAAAAAGCGATGAAGGGGAAAGTGTGGAGAGTGAAAGATGATGGAGTCGTAAGTGAGGCAGGAGAGGGAAATGGTGTTCAGAAGTTAACAGCCAGAGATCCCCAAACGGATTCACAACATTGCAGCATCCAAATGTACAACCCGTACTCCCTTGTTGGCAATGAGTGGTCGTAACATGAGCCGTGATATAAAACACACGACAAGCACAAACACATCAGCTGACGGAGCAATGAGGAGGCAGCAGAATGGTGAGGATGAGGGCAAGCACCTGTGATGTGGCCTCCCGTACCTCCTTTGACTCCAGTGGATATGAGGATGGGAGGGAGCCCGTCCTCTGGGATCAGACTGAGCGAGCTGCCCACGGGGCTGCCCACCGGGGCAACTGGTGTATGGGTTACCTGGGGATGGAGAAGAGGGGTGGGATGTAATGAGACAGCAACACTATCCAAGAGCATTCACATTCATAAGGTGGACAGAAACTCAACTCCAAATTAATCTTTGTCACCTACACTTAATACAAATTCTGTAAAAGGTGCCTCTCTGCATGGTAAGCCAATTTTCAAACTTGGCGCGACAGCTTTGTTATGTAGGCTTTCTGCTATAAAATTATTACTTAAGTTATGTCACTTTACTCAAATTTGATAAAGTTCCTCCAGGGTGTGTAGTTCTTCCTGTGTCTAGCAAACTGAATTTGATCTCTTTTAAAGATTACAACTGACCTGAACAGTAGGTTCTCTCACTCAGTCTGGGTGGAGTAAAAGCACAGATTTGTTTCTACACACATTAAAAATGTTCTCAAAATGATGAGAATATGCGAACAGTCTTAACTATGTAGTACTGAATTGTGGCGCTAAGACGATTAAACAGTTTTTCACCATTGCTGTGATCAGGATTTTTTTGGGCAGGGCAGAAAGGAAGCTCAGTGACGCACTGGAGCTACTGAACTGAAGTGAACCTGGAACTTCTGAAAACCCCGTCCAAAATCCCATCGAGATTTTAACTTCACTAATTATTAACAAGCTGTGTCTGCATCAGTTGGCCAACAGAAATAAGGTCTTTTCAAAGCTTCAACAATCACTCCGTTCAACAGACCATGAATCATCTTGACAGTTGGCATTCAAGTCCAATGAGTGGACAGCACTGAGGAAAACTTCTGCGTACTGGCCACGTCTCTTGGCCTAACGTCAACCAACTGCATTAGATGCCAGCTAAGAGCATTTCAGCCTTCTGTGATTTCTAATTCTGATTAAGCAGTAAATGTTTTTGAACCCTGTTTACTGCCTGTTGATTACAGTCCACAATCCAGCTTGTAAACACCACAGAAAGAGTTCTTTGTCATACAAACTAACCTAATAACATTAAGTGTGCATGTTTTCCATGCCAAGCCTACCTCTGAGGAGTCAGAAGTGGAGGATTTGTTTGAATACGTGGAAATGGCCAGTGACTGGGAGGGGGCCGGGCTGGAGGTCGGAGGTTTGGGGGACTCTGCTGTGTCTCCATTAGGTAGGACACCATCAGCAAACCACACCCTCCTCTGCTCTCGTGAGAGGGACACTAAATGAGACACAAAATGACATTTTTCTTGAATGCCTTGGTTGAACATCCGCACACAGTGAACAACTAATGTGTATAAGAACTGCAAACTCTCCTCAGAACTAGCAAAAAGGAAAAAAAAATAATACTAGTTTTAAAAAGTCACTATGAAATATGAAAGTGTTCTTATTTTTTGGTAAAGGTCGTACCCTCGTTGCCAGTCTGTTTCAAAACTCCCACGGGCACCATGACGGTAGGAGGAGGGGAGCTAAGTACCCCAGAGGCCTGAGCCTGCTGCAGAGGAGGGATGGTGGAGCAGTACTCTGCTGGATTGTTGGGGTTGGGACTTTGGTTGCTTCCAGTGGCTGGTGTCTCCCATGATTGAGCTGCAAGAGCCAGAAAATATCACTAGTAGTAAAAAAATTGTCTCTAAAAACTAGAGATGGTAGATAGTATGGTAGAATATGTCGTTGCATAAGTTGTATGTGCCAGTTCTACATACAGATGTTTATTGGACCACTGTATATAACAACATTTTAACTTTTTGTATTAGCTGAAAAGTGATATTCAATCTATTTGAATTACGTTTATGTATAAATACACTCAGGGCACATATAGGCTGGAAATAACTTTCTACTTGCAATGATGCTCACCACTCGTCAGAGCAGAATGACAGGTGACACAGACACGGGCCTCCTTCCTGTCCATGTACATGAGCCTGCATTTGAGACTGCAGCATGCTGCACAGAACACCTTGAAAATAACAGACACGCAAAATTATTTATAATTTGTGCTGTAAGTGTACAGGACATGAGCACATTATTTCATGTCCGTGTAAAGATTGAAATTAAGTGCTGAAAGCTGTGATTAAATGTGCAGCAAATGTGCAATTTTATAGATGTTGATTTCCTGCACTTCAACAAGCTGCAGCTGTGTACAGGGTACTTTCCATTCAATAGATTAACACCTTATTACACATCATTATCCAGTAACGTCTATTTAGTAGATGATTAGACATAAAGCAGGAGATCCTTTTAATTTCAGAGCCTCACAGCAGTATCATAACTCGGTTTGTGGATCCACCAGTCTGCTGGTGGATGTACTGAAGTTCCCGCTGTGTCTATTGTTTTTGCGGCCCCGCTGCCAGTGTCAGAATTACTGCAGAGCCAGCTCCTCCTTGCTCAAGTGGCAGAGTGTGTGTTTGTTTACCACCATGGGAAATTAAGTAGCAGTCCGGCAATCTTCCATTGCTCTGTCAGTGACCACATCTTCACTTTAAAGCGGACTCCCTGTGTGGGTGGACACGATGACAGAAAGCTACCTGCACACCCACTGAGTTAATCTGCAAATAAAGGCCTAAAAAAGGAACTCATTTATCAAAACACTGCTTTTATTTAGCTCCTTACTCTACAGAGTCCAACAAGGCTTCAATACTTAGATGGAATATTAACCTGGAAAATTTGCAATGTGTTTCTCATATTTATTTCATTCCTTGTTGCCTGAAATCTCGCTATTCCTTTAGTAAATATTGATCCTGTTTTGTCAGTGGTGTACTTTATCTCACCACATCTTGGAAGATCTACATTGCACCACTCAACCATAACACCGATGACTTCCCATATGTGTCAGTGTCAACTGACAAAGATCAGACCTAAATTAGATTACTCACCGCTAAGATTCCTAGTACGAAGGCATCAGCAAAATCCCTAAACTACAGATATACTGTGGAGCAGTAGCTTAACACTACATTACCTTACGTATTCCCAGTGGGTTATTTCCCACTAAAACATTGCAATTCAAGTTCTGGGTTTACCCACTTTTGCCTCAACCTGCCCTGACAGGCTTGAATAATTTGGCATTGTTGGCCCAATAAACAAGGCAGTAGATGTAAAGAGCAATAGTGATATAAGCAAGCAAATCTTTCATGGTTTCTTGATGCCATGCATGTTACTCTAAATACACTCTTCTGGTCAATCTTCTTGTCTATTGTTAAATACATCTAATAGCACTGGAAAGGTACTGTGCTAAACAAAAAAAAAAAGACAAAAAAAAGCTCAAAGTGGCCCAGAAATACCAGGAATGCTGTTATAGTAACAGTTTCCAGCTGTGTCAGTGAGGATTTTCACTTTAAAAAGCAGCTCTGGTGCTTCACTGACCTTGCCACAGGCCCTACAGTGGTGCCTCCTCTTAGTGAAGGTGAACTTGACGTCACATTTCATACAGACGGGAGCCTGGGAGTCAGGTACCCACACAGGGGCTACCTCACCTAGGGAGCTGGCAGGCTTCCTGCACAGAGCTCCCTGTTGATCTGCCTGGAGGTCATTGTCTGGGCTCTCTGAAGGTATTAGGGACGGAGAGTTGATGACAACACCGCCTCTGTTCACCGCAGCAGCATGTTGGTCTGTCCCTGTGAGAGTCGTTTCAGATGGTGTGCCTCTTCGACACTGGTTCTCATGGTTCTTGTTCTTGCTGACGATGGACGTGCCAAGCTGGTTTTGAACCTGGCCCGACACCGGCTGTGGAATCTGGAGTTTGAGGTTGACCGGCTGCTTTGGTCGTGCCCCTCCATAGGGAACACTGACCGGCTGAAGCCGGTTGTTGTTGACTTTTGGTTGGATGCTAATTGATCCGACTGCTCCTCCATCAATGCTCTCTTGCTTGCTCTCCTCCATTTCTTTCTCCTCAGTGACAGAGTCCTCTTTGGAGGGCAGAGGAGAGGGAGAAAAATCCTCTTCCTCCTCTTTCTCTTCACCCTCCTTCTGCATGGAATGGCCACTCTCCTGCTCTAAACCATTGGGAAGGCTTGTTCCTCGGGGGAGCTGGTCTGTCTGTACCTCTGGACCACATCTCCTCTCCCTCTCCACCCTGACCCTGTCAGGAACAGATACACCACTCCCCTCTGTCTCACAACCAGCCTGAACATCTCTCCCCCCATTTATGAAACAGTCTCCCTGCTCCTCAGTTGAGTTTGCATTTTGTCTTTTTGGACTAAAGTTCTGTAAAACAGTCGTACTGGCCTCCTCTTTGATACCTTCTCCGTTTTGTGTTGGTTCCACATTTGGATGAACCTTCTCAGATGCAGTTTGCTCCTGTCCTAATCCAACCTCAAATGTAAAATGAGAGTGACTGACAGTGGAGCCTCCTTCACCTGCTCCTGAATCTGCGCTTACGTCCTGTTGATATTTCACCTCCTGGTCAGAGGCACCAGGCTGGTTGTCTGGAGGGGAACATTTGTCTTTGCTGAGCTCATCATGTTGAGGGCTTGCATGGCAGCCATTCTCTACGGCACTGCATTCCGTCAAAGGGGGCGGCGAGAGGTCGTCCGTCCCCACCAGTTTGCCAATGTTGGGCTGGGGGAGCGGCGGGCTATGGATGTCTGCAGGCCTCTCCTCAACCCACGATGAAGGTTCAGGACCTGGATGTCTTTTGGGGTCAGCTCCGGGGGAGGCGCTGGAAGACGAGTCCGTGAGGGTCTTGATAGGCAGCGGACTTTGGGGGCTGAGGTCTGCGTGGGCCAGAGCGGGATTCAGAGAAAGGAGGTGGGCTGGTGGGGCCAGGATCTGGGTCCACTTGGCATCTGAGAGAATGGGAGTGTCCGTCTCATCTGGCACAGACAAAGGAGAGGAAATCACAGAATTAGATGGATAAATATCCTATTAGGGCTGTCATTATTATTGCAGATCACAACTTCAGACCTCAGTGACATCTAGAGAAAATCTGCATATGCTCACGTTTGACAGGAGCTTGCTTGTAAAATTAGAATCAATATTCATAACAGGTGCTGACTAATAGTTTCTGACTAATTCCATGTTCAATAGTGACTTTACTGCCGCTCACATTTAATTTGATCATTATCTTGTGTACAAAACACTTTTACCCTCATTTTCTAAATAGCTTACAGGTTTCTTGACATATTTAAGACGTGACACAAAAAACAGGAGGAGGGGGGCTACCAGCAAGATCGGAAGCTTCAAATGAACTGCCACAGAGAACTGAGACAAAGACACACACTCCCAGGTGACTGAAAGAGCTAAAAATGGCAGGAACAAACCAGGGGACAAATTGAGAAATGAGGTTGGCATGGAGTGGGAAATTAGTGTGTGGACGGACTGTGAAATTCTGAGAAAGTGGGCCGAATGGCTTGGTCACCCCTGGGAGCCATCAGTGAAGCAGACACATGAATGATGCGTAATATAAGTGGAAATTCTTACCCCATTCAAAAGCAAAATCTATTCAAAGCAACTTTCTCACACAGCCGTGTCAGCTGCTGTATAGTGTTCCTCTCTCTTCACTGGAATTCATGCTAAGCTCTTTTAGTATTTGCCACACACACATTCACACATGTACACAGTTAATCTGCCAAGCTGTATCTCTGGCAAAGGACACCCAGATAATCGCTCACAGCCAAAACACACACTGAGCTCACAGTACCATCAAAATACATTATTTGTATGAGTGTGTGTGAGAATCAGCAGAACCAGCATTTTTCTGGGGTCATTGACAATAAATCTATAAAAAGAACAGTTTTTCTTCTATAATAAGCAGATCGTCTATGAGGAGCTGATAGTCTGTAGATACGCACATCAGTAATGTAGTATTTACTTTGCAATTACCATAAATAACCCCTGGAACAACATTTTCAAAGAGGCCCTAATGTAATTTCTTCAGTTAATGTGAACATTAAGTGTGAAAAAGAATAGGGCTCTTGCTATGGACTGATTACACAGCTTCACACAAACCGGAGGGAATGGAAAATCCAATTAGTCCCATTCCTTCTCTGCACACCTTCAATCAACACCTGTAAATGTTCATCAGACTCACTGTTGTCTGACACCTTGATGTTTTACTTATTGGTAACACAAGGGCATCCCAAACTCTGATCAGAACAGTGACCTCACACCATGTCCAATCCATCTTTTCTCAAGTACACCAATTCAACGAGTCCCCGTCTCCTCTCCACATTCATTAAAGCCGACGCAGTAGCTCACCTTCATTCTGCTCAAACTCGTCCAGCACCTTGTCCAGGTTGAAGGCCTCTGCCTGGAAGTAATTCTCCATGGGTCAGGAAGCTCCACCCTACCGACAGCCGTGTGAACCTACAGCAGAGGAAGTGAGACTGTGTCCTCACATTTCCATATTATCTGCAGTTGTCCCCTAAAGCCTGAATCATATCTCATTCTCATATCTTTGTCCTCTAATCACTTTAATAAGATTTGTTTAACCAGAAATTTCCCCCCAAACTCTCTTTCGCTCTTACTTCTCATTTCCTTCCTAAGTATTTCCCTCTCTTTTGTCATCAGTGTCGGGTCACAGGGATAATAAAAGGGAAGTGTTTGGTCCAGAATACTGTTACAAGGCAACAGCCAAGATTTGCATTTCACAAACTCTCTTTATACTAAGGACTAAAGTTTCAGTGTTTCCATGTTCTGTAATCAGAAAATACACATTTTCCTTCATGAAAAGCATCTGTTATCCCAAAGTGTGTTGCAGCAATATTTAAAAGTTGATAGTAGGACTTCAAGTAACAATTATTCTCACTATTGATTATG
>JAUBNQ010000009.1:17261581-17274348 GCA_032353495.1 Ctenopoma kingsleyae
ATATATACAGTACGTGTGTGTGTGTGTGTCTGTGTGTATGTACTGTATATACCCCACTCTGCTCGCATACAGTACATTCATCTACACATCTGAACCTTTTTTATTCTATTATTATTCTATATTGTTGTACATATTCTGGTTTGCTGTTGCTTTTACTATGACATTTTAAAGCATATAATATTCAAAAAAGCAAGTGAGATAGATAACCTGATAGTACTTTATTAATCTCAGAAATTCCAGTGTTGCAGAAGTCGTTTCACGATATGTAATTGAAAACCACATAAAGACAGTAAGGTAGCTAACGGAGCAGATGCAGTTGTGTTATCCCCGTTTGCAGATCCATGATTCACCATTGTTCAGTACATTTAAGAGTGTAAGCAGAGCACATACAAGATACTACAGAAAGTTAGCAGTAGTTTTATCTCAAGCTTTTTGTTTCCATCATTAGGATTAGACAAGTCACAAGGAGACATAATAAATTCCCCTGTCACCTCAGTCTGTTCTTGATGATGGATGATACCCCTGGTTTTACACTGTTGTACCCCTCCATAATTAACCTCAGCTAATAAAGCTGTTTCTGTAAAGATTTGTGGCTTTTAAGCCTTTGATATTGTGCAGGTTTCCGGTCTTAGTCCAGCATTTCACTGTGTAACTTGACTATTTGCAGCCGCAGACAGGAACACGCGGTTGTGTGGATGTGATGTCATTCGAACAGCACCAAAAATGGAAAGTGAAGCACAGTTAGAGGAGGAGCCCGACACACACATGTAACAACGGGATGAGCTGTAACGATTCTCCAAATCCACTGTTCGTTTCATCAAACCTAATGTGGGATCTTTACATACATGTGAAGAAGTGGAGTGACATTTCTGTTTTCTTTCTGATGTATTGGATAGTGTTAGACTGCACAGATGTACCTTATAAAGTGGCATAAAGAGTGCATCTGGGTACCTTAATTAAAGTGTGTTCACAGAAACACCTGCACCACTTCCCGCTGCAGGTTTGGACAAATTAAATCTAGTCATTTGTAATTGATTGCTCATGGGTGTTTACTATTTAAAAGAATGTTATCATTGTAGCCCGTGTGTTAGATATGTTTTCATCATATTATCCCCCTTTTTAAATATCTTAATACTAATAAATATATAATTGCATAAAATGGCTAAACTAAATATAATATGTAGACAAATATACATATGTCTAAGTATATAATCACATACAGTATAGACACATGTACGTATTAAAACACATAATATAAATATATCATATATAGATGGTGTTTATTATACTTCAGATTGTTATGTACTTATTTTATTGGGTGCATTCGTTTCAAATGTAAGTATTTGTATTTTTTCCACAATTATATATTTTTTTTACTGGACAGACCTTTATTGTGAAACGTCGTCGAACATCCGGGTCACCGGTTTGCCGAGCAGCTGTAGCTGTTAGCTGTTAGCTGTTAGCCAGAGTCAGCGAGACAAAGAGCGGTCAAAATGCAAACGTCTGTGATAAATATCGCTTTATTTTCGTCTCTGCAGGTTTTCCTGTCTTTGACGTGTTTTCGGGATGTCGTTGGCGCAGCCAGCGGCAGAGGTGAGTTTATATTCGGGGTGAATTTGTGGAGTGGAGCGAGTGTGAGCAGGTTGTTTCTGTGTGTAGCAGCTGGGTGAGTGAGTGTTAGTCTTTGCATCCTGGATCATGAAGTCTGTGTCCTGGACAAGTTAATGGTTTCTCAGTTTAGATTCCGTGAGGTTTGTTAGGCCCATAATTTACAGGGGAAAAAAGGGATGTCTGAAAAATGACTCCAAACTCAAAACACAACATTTATTCAAAAAAGAATTAGTAAAACACTACTCACAGGCCTATGTGTAAAAGCAAGTCCCCCTTTTCTAGCTTATAACTCTTATTTATATGTGGTGGACATATTATGGATGATTTAATTTACTGTATTGTCTCTTTACTTTTATTCTTTCAGATGCACTTTCTTGAATTGTTAATTTTGACATAAGTAATGGAATAAAAGGAAAAAATAAATAGGCTTGCACTTTTGCATGATGTGTGCATAATGACCCCCCTCTGCTGTTGTAGTTTACAGACCGTGCAGAAATGTATTTTGAAAAATGTTTTCAGTGTTACAAATGAGAACCCAGAAATGTATGAATGAACATTAATAATACACTGTATTAAGAGATTGACAACAAGGAATTTTTATAATTATAATTTAATTATTCTTATGTGATTTTCATCAATTTATGTGTATTTTTAAACATAAATAGATTTAACATACTGTATAATGTATCAGGAAATGCAAAGGCCTCCAAATATAAATCAGAGCTTGAAAGGAGAAAATGAATCTTCAGTTTAACAAGATGATGCATCATAGTAATTTTCACTGCTGTACTGATTATTTATCCCACTGCTGCCATATAAAGAGCTAGTTAAGTAGCGACAGAGCTGAGTCGATGTTTCCAGCTGCGCGATATTGAATTACAGCTAATTCAGTTGTGTTTGGCATAGTTTCCCGACAGCTCCTTCTATTGACAGTGTATTTAGGGCAGATCCACCCTGCTGTAGAAATATAATACCAGTTACACAGTGCTGATGCACTCATTAATTGATCTAACCACAGGGTTTGGAGATAACATCCACTGGAGGACGCTGGATGATGGAAAGAAAGAAGCTGAGGCCAGGTGAGTTCACACTGAGAGCTGCAGCGCTTCCTGCTGAACAGCCTTTTGTGTAACCACTGCCCCGAGGCTGAAAGCAGCTTTCCACTAATGACTACAACAGACTGACACCAGCAGACAGCGCTGAGTGTAACATTGATATTTTTTCCTACAGTTGCAGTTCTGACATATTTTCACTGTTTTAGTTTGATTATCAACTTTTTCACACTGACAGCGGGCTGCCAATCATGGTCATCATCCACAAGAGCTGGTGCGGAGCCTGCAAAGGTAAAAATAATAATAATAAGTTCTAATAAGAAAACCCTCACTTAAGGCTGCCTATCAGGCTCTTATTTCTGAAATTGCAGGCTTCATTTAAAAGTGGGAAAGAACTACAGGGACAATTTGTTTTTTATAATTCTTTTGGAAATGTATGATAATTATTGTGTTGTTCGCTCTTTTTCCATCAGCACTGAAGCCCAAATTTGCTGAGTCTAAGGAAATCTCAGAACTTGCACACAACTTTGTTATGGTCAACCTGGAGGTGAGGAAACATTAACTGTGACATTTTCTCTACTGTTTTCACCCCATTCTTTGATCACGTATGACCATGAAAAATCTATTAATTTGTATTAAAAATGTCAGCTTAGGAACTCAGACTGTACTTTTGCATATCCTAGAGGCTGAGATTTGTTTCCAGCCTTGTTAATGATCAGTTGTCTTGTATTTGAACAGGACGAGGAGGAACCAAAGGAGGAAGCCTTCAGCCCCGACGGTGGTTACATTCCTCGGATTCTTTTCCTTGGTACGGAGGGGATTGAGTCTCCAGTCGTGTAAACATGTTTTGTGAATTCCTGATTGCAGTTACTCTGACTGAATAACATGCCTGATAAAGTTTCCTTATGCTGGATTAAAGTGGTCCCAGTGTCAGTAAACTGAAAACGCCAGGATGTTACACTTTTTCAGAATTTCACTAGGCACGTGAACTGATGTAGAATTTGGGGAAATTCACTGCAAAACACACAACACAGATAAAACAACAAATTACCTACATCTTTACAGGTTTCAACAGAAGAATAAACAGCAAGTGGTTTAAAACATCACCTGCATATGGTGTTAATACTGAATTAAGTCATTAAGTTCCAAAGATTCACTGGTTCCAGCCCCTCAGATGTGAAAGTTTATATTTAGACCAATAGACCAGAATTATTGAGGAAACAGTCATTGTTACATCATCTAATAAAAACTAGGATTAGTTGCTGCCATATGTTGTTTTGATTTTAAATTTGAACTGAACCTTTTCATTTGATTTTATTCCTGTCACAGACCCCAGCAGCAAAGTCCATCCTGAAATCACGAACAAGAATGGGAATCCGAACTACAAGTACTTCTACAGCAGTGCGGAACAAGGTAACAGTGCAGATAATGGTGATTATAGCTGCTGGCTCTTCTGAAATAATAAGGATCAAAAGAAATTCACATTCACCTCTCTTCTTCGCTTTTTTGGGGCTCAATATTATCTTCTTCACTTGCAGGCACATCTGTCTTAAACCTACTCAAATGAAAACTCAGCCTTGTAGTATCAGTTTATTTTTATTGTGTTGAGGCACAAAGCAGAGAAACTGTTAAATAATTACTGTCTGTACTGTATCTGAATTCCCCCAACAGTATTTCTTAATCATGCTTTGTATTTTCTGCCTTTGCTCCCAGTTGTGTCTGGTATGAAAGAGGCTCAGGAGAAGCTGACGGGTGACGCCTACAAGCGGGGTCACACTGGAGACGAGTTGTGAGGAGGCAGAGCCGGGCGTCAGGCTCTAAGGGCTACACTTCCTCGGCCTGAGCCGGAGCATTGGAGCACATTCGTCTCCCGACGACACCTTTCACTATTTATACCCATACTTTAGACAGTGGGGTCCATCTCACTGACCAAACCAAGCTGACCATCAGTAGGCATTGGTGCTTGAGTATTTGTCCTGTATAGTGTTTCTGAAACTACTACTCATTTCCTGTCATTGTTTTAAATCATGTATATTTGTTATCTACTGTTAATGAAATGTCATATACTGTATTTACTGACTGTAGAGGTGATAAAAAACTCAAGTTGGCCAAGTTAACTGCAAACAGTATCTTTAATATGCCAAGTCTAAGACTTAAGTAAAATGCCTTGTTAGTCATTAGACAACCATGATATTTCAAGTCTTTTTTTCCGCATTAAGAAGATTCATGTAGAATATGAACCAGTAGTGTTATGTTTTCACCGATACAGTACTTCATTAGTCAAATCACTACTTTACCACGTACTAATGGGCTTCCAAAGATTCTCTACAGTACATTGTCTGTGACAATTTTCACCATGCACTACTAGAGAGACTGTACTTCTGATTTCTATTATCCACTCTCTTTAAAGTAATATTAATTCTAATCATGCCATTTAATCTATATTTACTAAGCTATAACTATATAATTTTCTTTTCTGTTCCAACTTTGTTTTGGTGGATGTGAAGTTTTGTTTACTGGGCTTGTTAAACTCTTTGAATGAGGTACAGAAACATTAGTTAGTGTCTTGATGTATTTTATACATGTACACAACCACGTGTGCAAATAAAGTTTATTGTATTGAGTAGTTTGTGTTTGTTAAATCATTGTGAACCAGAAACATTCATGACACAACAGCAATATAATGGTATATCAAATTTTATTGTCTATCCAACAAAAGTGATCCCTTATGGTCTGTGAGACAATATTTAACTGCTGAGTTAACATCAGTGGATGACACTAACAAAGTCACCAATTAAATTAAGGGTTGACAGTGAATTAAATAGTGCAGTTATATGAATGTAGGTGCATTTATTTAAGAAATTGGATTGCAATTGATTCCATTGCAGACATATACTACAAAATGCTGTTCATATTGAGCCAGGTCTCAGTTTAAAAATGCCTTACAGCATATGATTTGTCATGATAAAATAAATTATAGAAAAAAAAATAAGCATGCTTCTCTATAGATGCCTCATTTCATGACATTTCCTGCTACTATACTACAACAACATGAAAACATGAAAGGAATGTTGGTGGAATGTGAGTTGTCAAACTAAAGGCGTTTAAAGATAAAAATGTTTTGTCTGTATTCCTCAATCTCTCACAGGTGGACGCAAGGTTCACGCTGAGAGACATTTTAAGAAGTCAACGATGATGTAAATGAGCATTAGCAATGTGAAATGTGGTCCAAACTTTTTCACCGCGAGGTCATTTAAAAGACTTTAGAAGAGAGGATGAAAATAAAAAGGTTGCTCAAGACAATAATTGCTACAACCACTATAATTACACTAATTACACAATGCTGCTGCTGTAAAATCAGCAGCATTTTCACATATAAAAAAACTATAAAATCTGTGTGAAGCTGTGTGATACGTTTGTATATTAAAAATTACACAGCTGTGTAAGTGTGATTAAGATTTAAGGTGTGTACGTACCATTTCTAACCAGTGTAAAAGACCACTGTTGACTATGTTCGCTGTTCCGACAGAAACACACTATCAGACACACCTGGAGCTATCCTGCCTCCGTGGTGGGGGTCACAAGGTTTACACAACATCTGGACTCCATCAACAGCAGGACCAGTGTTACAAGGTCACACTGAAAGGCTGATGTTAAATTCCTTATGCCCACGTGACGTGAAGTGATAGTAAAAACACTTCATCCCCTCTCGTCTGTGTGTCGGTAGAAGTTTGTCCATTTGATTTGTGAGGCTATTAAGAGGTGAACCGAGGGAAGGAGTGAGTGTGTGTGTGTGTTGTGTGCATGTGTGTTTGGGACAACTCAAAATCTTCCCTGCTTGGCGTCTCCAATGGCCCCCCAGACGTCAAAAACAAACTCATCCGGAAAAGCGAAGTCTCCGAGGGTCTCGTCTAACGCCATGGCGAATTCATCCGGGTTCTTCTTGTCACGGCCGACCTCAACCATCGTAGCAGCTGCAGATGGAAGAACAGAAATGTGTCGTACTGACTGTAACAGCCAATTACCCCTACAAGTTACAGAATATACTATCAGACGTCTTTCCCTGGATGTGTAACAACTTCCTACATTTGTTTACAGAGAAAACTGAATCGTTGGGTTTTCAATGTGAAAAACTGGGATTAGTCCTTGATCCTTTTATTTTTAAACCACATAACAAGCAGACATACAACATCTTTCACAAATTTTTGATTTTCACAATGTAACAAGTTCATCTCATTCAGACGCTGAAAAATCCTTAGAAAATAACTACTGCAGTGTGTTTTTCTTTAGCAGTCTGTAGCTGCTTTTAGACATGGTTAAGCTGCATGTGAGAACGCAAATGTCTGAGTCAGACGGCCTGGAGGTCATCGAGACTTCACCATACGAGCCCCCTACTACAGAGTGTAATCTGTGCTGTGTCATATCATGTCTCCCGTACATTCTACAAAGGCACCTGTCTGCACCTGATTCTCTCAACACTGTCCGGAGTTTCTATTTGAAAACGGTCTGTGATTTGGATTATTAGCATTTTCTTTAAAAAATGTAAAGGAAAAACATCAAAATGTTGTTTTTGAAAAGAGGAAATAAAACTAATCTTGGATACAACTTTAAATTTGCACCTAAAGCTATTTAATTTTGGCATCTCGTAAATGGAAGGAAGGGAACAAGGAAATCAAATGGTGAAATAAAAAATATAGAAATAGTATGAAATCATTTTTAAAGTTGTTATATTTCATTTATATATATTAAATGTTATATTTATGATCACTGTCTGTCAAGATTGATAAAATGTTTGCACGGGTCTGAAGCACAGTTTAAATCCAGTATTTACAGGCTGTAGCAGCCACTTCTCCTGCCGTCAGAGCAGAGCAGCACAATAACATATTGTTTTGTCTTTTCACCCAGGGTTTGATTAGAGAACATTATGTGACTGAACCACGCGCAGAACAAGGTTTCTTTCTTCAGACGTGTCACTGCTGGGTTATGTTTTTATCAGTAATATGGATAATATAAATAACGGCTGCTAATGATACTCACCAAGTTCAGTGTCTCTGATGCCCATGTAGCTCTCCAGGAGGTCATCCACCTTCTTTACCGCCTTCTCCTCAAATTCTGTTGGCTGCAGAAAACAACAAAAACTCAGTTTTATTCATTCTCTTGCTTTTATTACAAACCCAATTTCCAGAAGAGCTAGAACTTTTTCTGAACGCAATAAAAAACAAAAGTCTGTAATTTGTTAATTCACTTGAAACTTTACTTTCAAATTCAGAGCAACACACCGGAAGTCTCACCTCCTCCTCTACAGTAGCTGGTCCCTTTGAGCGGAGTCTCAGAGTCCCCCTCCCTGTGCCGATCTTGTTGTCACCGCCAGGTTTGGCACCTTTTGACCTTGGCTCGAGCATTTCTGTCAGTCAGAAGAGAAACAATATTACAGAACAGAATTTATTCATAGTGAAAACACAAACATCACAGTGAAATCATCACTCAGTCATTCAGAACCTGCGTCAGTTACGAAATGCATTTATGGTGGCATCTCTGAAACTCACCAAAGGCCTTCATCGGTTCAACCAGTTTGAGGGTGAAGGATTTGTCTCTGGGCAGGTCTTTAAGCATGCGGGCGACCTCATAATGCCGTATCCCAACGATGTTACGGCCATTAATGCACTCTATGTGGTCGCCCACACAGATCACCTTCACCCCGTCCACAACACTTCCCTCTTTGATACGCTGCCACGAAAAAGGACGAGGAGGAGTAGAGAACATGGAAAGAAAACGTCAGCGACACATATAATTAAACAACAGCAAACGTTTAGTAAGTGCCACATGAAAAGAGGTTTGTTTCTCCAGGCAACACAAGACAAAAATACTGATCAAAACTAGACCATACAATATAATTTGTTGTCATGCTTGTGAGCCCACTGATGTGAAACCACTTGAGTCAGCAGAACACAAGTATAATATATTATTTAAAACGCTTCCATGGAAAGCAAAGTAATATGCTGTTTATTTCTGTATGAGACTTCCAAAAGTTTAAAAGGGAAACAATTTGTGATGCAAATGTATCCGCTCCACCAGCTCAAAATCATCTGCACTGCAGGGACTTTCTGAATATAAAGCTGCTCTGGCTGCCCGGTGTTCTCTTTTTATTTCCTTGAGTTCAGGGAAGACCTGGTAAATAGTTTCTGTGTTACGTACATTTTGCCATGGCTGGTGTAAAACAGTCTGAATTTGGGAGAAAAGCTGCATTAGCAGTTAAACACATTTCAATAAAGATTTTCATTCAGCAGAGGTGCAAACTGAACGCTGGTACTTTAGCTGACTTGACTGTCTAAACTCACATAAAGGAACTTAACCATGGTTTTAATGAGTGATAACACTGGTCAAAAATGTTTGTTATAAAACTGAGTGCCTTTAGTTAAACTTTACTGGCTGAACACGATTGTATAATGAGAATTCATCTATCACGTAAGGTTTTAGAGAAACAACAGCATTTATTATTATAGTATTATACCCTGCATAGGGTAGTTCACATGTCTGTCAATGTAAAAACCAATAGGAAGCTGGTTGATACGCCCTTCTTTTCCTATTGGTGGAGTATATTGATAGACACCAAGCCCAACTGGCCTAATCTAATCAACAAGTAGAGAAAACTACATAATTTTCATTAAAACTGAACATGACAACAAAACAGATCTTTGTGTGACCAGTATAAGAATAACATAATTATGTTGACCAGTGTAACTAGTCAAGTTGTCTCTATGCAGTGCTGCTTCTGAATCACATGATGGCACATGCGAGCAGTTTGTTCTGGTGTAGAAACACGACTGAGACCAAATAAGCTCCTTAGGCTTCAGGTCTCCATCAATAGATCAATAAAATAATATGATTTTCACTCTGAAAGTAAGTTTGTAAAATTACATTAAACCTCAATTTACCAACTGCTGTTGTGTACAAATTGAGAAATCCACTATGAAGTCATTAAGAGCATCTTGAATTAAGTCTGATTTTATTATGTCACTTTAGTTATTCAACCTTTTGCTTGCTACTTTTCTCACTTCACTTTACTCGCTTTAGTATCCCCAAGAGAAACTGGGATAATAAATGTGGGAGTGTATTTTCTTTCACGTGCCAACTTAAAACCTTATTTTTTTAGCCTGCCCTTTATTTCAGCTTGTTTTTATTGATCTTTACTATGTTTTATTCAACATGTTAATCCTTTTTCTGGTCTTATTCTTCTTATTATTTGTTTTTTTATTTTGTAGCACACAACAGTGCTCATCTTTAAATTATGTACTGTGATTTACTGTGTAATGTACCCTTTATATTACTCTTAAGCCTATGATTCAACTTCTCAAGACAAATACAGTACAAACATACTGGTACACACAATAGGTTTCACAAGCAAATAAAGCAAACACAATAGATGTTTTTTACGTGTTCAGGGTGAGATGCTCCTCACCTTTATGAAAGCGTAGCCTGCACCGTTGTCAGTGATGGTGAGGCCAAGAGCGTCTTCAGATTTATAAACTTCTACCTCCTTCTTGATCCCTTTAATGTGGGCGAAGATAAAATCCTCAAGGCCAATCTGGCCCCCCAGCAGCTTGTCCATGTCAATCTTGTGGGTGTTCAGGGTGCAGAACATAATCTGTTCACAGACACACATGCAGCAAATATTTGAAGTATGTCAGCAGAAAAAGACAAACTTACTGGAAAATGCACACAGTTGCTGGGATGTTCTTAATAAATCATTAACAAATTATTGTACTACATAAAAGCTTCTAACAGACACATAAAGAATAAAAAAAGATATTCAAAAAAAGAATGCCTATTTGAGTCACAGCATGAAAACTGAGCTGGATTCAAAAATAAAAGCGTAGCTGACAGAACGCTGCGTCAGTGTGCTAAATACAGGTGTCACCAGGGAGTTCTGTCTTTATTGCAGCAGCTACTTTATGCAGTTATGCCCTCTTCTACCCCAAGGTGTCACCAGTCTGTGTGTGTGTTCAAATCCAGAGGCAGAACGAGCATGTGATGAAGCCAAGGGAGAGAAAATTACTTTTCCTGCGGTGCCACAAATGCAGAAATCTGGCTCCAAACCTTGTGGCTGCCACAAGGAGAGAGATGGAAACATGATCACCAGGAACATAATCTACAAGTGGCCTGATTTAACAGCACTTAAAACAGAGGCTGGACACTAACACCTGAGAGGAGACGACGCAGTGAATCATTTATTTGCCTCCATCTCATCTAGTTAGCGCACTTAATTCATATGTATTAATTAAGGAACTCAGATATGCACATATCTAAGTCATGTATCCAAATTCTATTGAGGGATCAGCTTCCTTATTGGGCTTTGGGAAGTACTGAGCCAGGATTTAGTGGGTAACTTCCGTGTTGCATGTGAGAATGGGAATGATTCACACTGGTTCATCAGGAGGATGACCTTTGTGCACCAATCAGGCTCTGGCAGAGAGGCCTGCCTTGTTTGGGCCTTTTTTTCCTGTATACCAACAGCCACTGTTCACACACATATTAGCTGACACAGCCTCATGCGTTGCCTTGGGTTACCAGACTATAAAAGAATGGGATTATAATGGAGGGGGGCCTCTAGAGGAGAAGGCAAAGACAGATAGAGGAGCAAAGGAGCAGTGTACTGTAGCTGAATTGATGACTCTCTAGCTTGCTTTTCCTATTAACAGACCCTCATCTTTGCTTCCCCCCACAAGGCCAGGGCATTACCCAAGAGTGAGTGGGAGGAACAGCAGTAGACGCCTACACCCAGTTACCAAGGCTGCCAACCACATTAAGCTACTTCTCTGTTCAGGCAGCTCTCAGCACTCCTCTCCTCCTGCTGGGCTGACAGCCGCAGCGTGTTCACGCCGCGGGGTGTAGCTAGGCTGCAGCGAGCAGCATCACACACTGCAGCGACCGCCTCTCCTCTGACGACATGACTCACAAGAACAGATACTACACCTCCCACTGCCCTCCACGAAAACCTTGGAAAGGGGTAAGTGAAAGGACAGGGCCTGCAATCTGTTCTGCATCACCCACGACAGAACTATTTCTGGGTCAAACCTTTCAAAAGATGAGTAGGAGTATAAAGAGACAAAAATTGGATTCAAAATTGCATTAAGAGCCCATGTTGATTTGAATAAATTTAAATAAATGCCGGGTTTGAGGCAGCAATTTACAGTGGAGGTGCCATGCGATGCCTGAAATAAAGAGTGCTTCTGCCAATGTCAGGGGAAGTTATTATATTTTTATGAAACATAACATAGGTGTTTTTAAGCTTGGTGAAATGTGGGGCAGAGCAAGGCATCACATCACACAGAGAAGGCCATGTGTTCAACAAGGGAGGTCACTGCCAAAACTGAGACACATTAGAATCTATTCAGCAGACAATTGTTTGATTTATTTATTCATTTGCTTCAGAGTAATTAATCACACACAGCACAGTGCATTTTATGCCACTTAATACTTTTAATATTTCAGTGGAAAATACTGTTAAAATGATCTCCACTTTGACCTCCTACAACACCATAATATCAATATAACGTGACATGAGAAGCCTGTGGTGATGAATCAGTGTTAAATCTGCAGCTCCTCGTCTTTACACAGCTTTGTTCTGAGTTTCAGCTCACTGTTTAGCTGGATTTGTGAATGACATCAACTTACAAGGTGATGTGTCAGTTTTCATGACTTGTTTCAAAAAAGTTTTGCAGGTTTAAGTACATCCATTATCCTAACAGCTTTTCTTTTTCTTAAAGGTCGTGATGGTTTTGAGGCTTATCCCAGCTGTCACTGGGCGAGAGACGGGGTATACCCTGGACAGGTCGCCAGTCTATCACAGGGTTGACATATAGAGGCAGACAACCATTGACACCTGGAGTCACCAATTAACCCTACAGTAACATGCCATGACTTAGAATGGTGAGAGGAACACTGAGTATCTGAAGAAAACCACGGGAGAATACGCACCCAGCCGACTTGCTGTGAAGCAACAGTGCGAACCACTACATCACCGCAGCTTAATTTGGATGATCATATTCATGTACTTGTATTTAGAAGACTTTTACTTGGATGGAGGATATTTTTCACTGTTGT
>JAUBNQ010000009.1:17274448-17284573 GCA_032353495.1 Ctenopoma kingsleyae
ATTCTAAACATTTCCTCAGCTGTAAAAACAATCCACAACTCAAGTAAACGAGAGATTTGTCAGGAAGTCATTGTATAATAATTTAATAGCACGGGTATTTAATCTTTTTCCTTCAAATCTCCACCCACGTGTTTTCTTTACAGTTAAATTATACACCACTTCTCCTGACTGTCTGAAGAAAGGTAAAGCTAGATAAATACAGCTTTTAGTTGGAGCTCTCTTTGAAATATAACCTGCATTGAAACAGCGTTGAATAAGACTTGGGAAACCTGTTTCTTTGGTAACTGAACCACTGTCCATTTACTGTACAGCCTTTGTAAATTGGTCTATTAACATCAGAAAAGAGGGTTGGAAAAATGAAACGGAATATCCCACAGTGCAATCATTTCTTCATCATTTCCTCCTCTTTTTTCTGCGTTGTTGTCTGCGTTTTTTTAGTAGTTAACAGGGAATGCTGATGTAAGCTGTGTGTATTGTGGTGTGGCTGTTTTCAAAAGGAAATCACATTCATCAGCATTTAAGCAAGTGTAATCATTTACCTAACTGCGGATGTGAGATTCTTCAGAAAGACAGAAGGGTGCTAACAGTGCTTACTGTAAAGTGCTTGTCATAAATGAACAAACTCAACCAGGATTTATGTATTTCATTAATGTGATCCGTCAAGCACGGTTTATATCATGACCTGGAGACAGATCCAAGACATAAACAACTGATTCCATCAATTCAGTGCAAACTGTAAAAAAACAAAAACAAAATAAAAGAGTTAATGGCAGTTAGCTCAGTTTTCACTGCTCTGCTTTTAATGGTTAAAAGGTTAAAGGTTCAGGTTCTGTGTGAGTAATTGTATTTGTATAAGTTCTAAAAAATATAGGTATACATATGCACAAATCAACATGACATTTAACAACTTTAAAATATCAAATATTACCCCAGCAACATAATTTATTTTATAGCAGGCTAAAACTTTTTTTTTTTCCAGCTACGATTCTCTATTAATTGAGTAGTGATAATTTGCAAAAGTGACTCAAATTTATAGCCCAAAAATACTGGCCTTAAGAGAGTAATATATCATCACTTGGAAGTAGTAATTGAGTAGTAGTAATTCTTTAAACATATAACATAATTAAAGTCTGTAAAAACGACTCTATGGTGTTAGAAGATGTCACTTTTTACTGATTCTGGGGTATCCGGAGATTTTGGGCTGTGACATGACTGACACAAACTGGGGCTAAGAGTCTCCTGTGTATTGCAGCTCCCTGATGGCTGCAAATTATGTACAATATCCTGGGGGTAGCAACATTTGTTTTCTCTTTCTATCCACAGTTGTTTCACCGCTGATCCTTAGAGAGGCTGATGGTAACCTGAACGCACCTGGAGTCTGTTTCTACCACTTCCCAAACTCCTTTTTAGCATCATATTTATTGTTCTTGCGGGCGTGTGGTGTGCACACAGGAAGAGCTTATTTGCTTGTCACATGTGTAATGAAGCACAATTACCAGTAACCACATGTTCACTGGAATCATGTTGCAGGATAATTCCAGAGTATGTTATTAGGCACTAATACAATATAAGTTTGTTTATTTACCACACAAAGAAACAGTGGTCTCTGCAAAGGAAAAATATTGAGATTGAAGCACTGACTGGCAAATTCATTTTTAGCCAAAAATATTTGTCTAATGAGCAGGAAATGTGGTACACCACAACTTTCCCAGTCGTCGACTTTAAATCATCATTGATCAATTAATTAGTCATTTGATCAAATATTTATATAAGGGTTAATTGCTATTTAACATTAAAACAGTCTAAAGTCAGTTTGGGTTCATGGAAGTTGTCAATAAGACTTTTTACCATCTTCTGGTATTTTACAGACAAAATATTTAAGATAATTATTAATCAGCAAACCCTTGAAATGTCTGTGAGTTGAGTGATCCATCATTCCAAACGTCAAGTGTTCAATGGGTTAATACACTGCATTGTTTTCAAGTCAATCTGTACATAAAATGCATTTAGATGCTATGATAATATAACTTTTTTAAGTTACTGCAGATTAGTTTTTACAGTACAGTACTTTTAGTACAACTCAATCAATTAATAAGTCAATATATCAGTAACTATTTGTTGTTGGCAAAAACACCAAACATTCTCTGGGTACATTTTCTTAAACGTGCTGATGATGAATCTCTTGTGGGTTTTGGACCAAACAATCAATTCAAAAATCTTAGTTTGGATTCTGGGAGCTTGTGATGGGGATTTTATAGAGTATCTATCCATCTATTAGCTTAACTGCTTATCCTGCAGAAGGTCACGGGGGGACTGAAGCTGATTTCAGCTGACACTGGATGAAAGGCGGGGGCACATCCTGTCGCCGGACTGAAACATACAGTGAAAATAAACAACCATTCACGTCCACACCTACGGCCAATTTATAGCCACTAATTAATAACAGCATGTTTTTATAATGTGGGAGACAACCAGAGGAAAATCAAGCAGGCATGGGGAGAACATGCAAAGTCCACACACGTCAAGCCGATTGATGGCTTTGAATCAAGGAAAAATCAAATAATCAAAGTAATTGTTAGTTGTTGTTATTATTAGCTTTATGTTGCTTTATGTTCAGTGCTGTAAAAAGTACTTTGGCCCCTTCCTGATTTTTTTTTCTTTCATATTTGTCACACTTAAATGATTCAGATCATCAAATACATTTTAATATTACAGAAAGATAACATGAGTAAATACAAAATGCTGCTTTTAAATGATGGTTTCATTTATTTAAAAAGCTGTCCAAGCCTGTCTGGCCCTATGTGAAAAAGTAATGCCCCCCAGTAAAATACATCAGGCCACAATCAAGAAATGTAAGAGCAGATGAGAAACACAGTAATTGACATATATCAGTCTGGAAAAGGTTACAAAGCCTCCCAGGCTTTGGGACTCCAGTGAACCATGGTGAGAGCCATTATCCAGTGGTGAACCTTCCCATGAGTGACTGGCCTACAAAAATTAGTCCAACGACTCATCCAGGAGGTCATAGAAGAACCCAGAACAACATCTAAAGAACTGCAGGCCTCACTTGTCTCAGTTAAGGTCAGTGTTCATGATTCAACCATAAGAAAGAGATGGGGCAAAAATGGCATCTATGAAAGAGTTCCAAGGTGAAAGCCACTGCTGAGCAAAGAAAGCACAAAGGTTCCTCTCACATTTGCCAAAAAACATCTTGATTATGCCCAAAACTTTTGGGCAAATATTCTGTGGACTAATGAGACAAAAGTTGCACTTTTTGGAAGGTGTGTGTCTCGTTACATCTGGCGTAAAACTAACACAGCATTTCATTAAAAAATGATCTGGGGCTGCTTTGCAGCTTCAGGACCTGGACAACTTGATATCATTGATGGAACCATATATTCTGCACTCTACCAGAAAATCCTGAAGGAGAATGTCCGCCCATTAGTTTGTGACCTTAAGCTCAAGTGCACTTAAGTGATGCAACAGGACAATTATCCAAAACACACCAGCAAGTCCACCTCGGAATGGCTCAAAACAACAACAACAACAACGAAAAATAACATTAAGGTTTTGGAGTAGCCTAGTCCAAGTCTGGACTTAAATCCAACAGAGGTGCTGTGGCATGACCTGAAACAGGCTGTTCATGCTCGAAAACCGTCCAGTGTGGCTGAATTAAAACAATTCTGCAAAGAAGAGTGCACCACAATTCCTCCACAGCGATGTGAAATACTTTTACTCAAATGCTTGATTGCAGTTACAGTGGAACAACTAGAAAACTAAATTTTGTATTTACTCTGGCTATCTTTGCATAATATTGAAATTTTATTGATGATCAGAATAATTTAAGTGTGACAAATATGCAAAAAAAATCATAATCAAAAGGTTGCAAATACTTTTTCACAGCACTGTAAGTTCATCTGACACAGCTGCCAGTGTACAATGTTATAGAGAAAATACTATTATGATGTTTATTTCAGTTATATTGCTCTGCATCATAAATTCCATGCCCTCAAAATGGTTTCCAGAACATCCTGGTGCTTTCTTGGTTTTTACAACATTTAGGAAGTGAGTACTGGAGCCCAGTTAATACAAACAGCAGACCTGAGCTTAATCAGATGAGATTATTTCACCTAATCCCCCGATTAAGAAATGTCTGGCGGCAAACACGGAAGTACAACCACCTCAAACCTGCAAAACAAAAACAAGATGTGTGTTTCTGTCACACGACCGCAGACTAGATATTCAAACTCTAGGCAAATAGCTGTATGTTTTTTGACGAGCACGCTCGAATCAACGGGCAGACGAGAAGCTAAGTCAAAGGGCCACACCTAAAACTCTCCAACTGCACGGATAACAACCAGACTTTGACCTGTGCAGAACAAGCACAAAAAACATCCCAAATCTTTAATATTACAAGTACATCTTGCTGGATAAGATAACAAAGAGACTGAACAGAGTTTACTGTATGCTCCACAACAGACAGTGCTTTGGCTGTAATTATATTTATGCCAGTTATTTATCATATTAATTCCTTTAATCATCCTAAAACTTGTGATTAGTTCTGACAACAATACACACAAAAATAGATGCTCACAGTGAATCCACACATACTTTAATGAAATGTGATGTCTGGAAAGAAATGTGCAACCTATTAGAGGCAATGAGCATGACAAGACAACACCACTGTTCGTTATATAATTCATATCAGGTTCAGCCAAGTACTCATGTAACAGCATCGCAGAGCTACTGGTTTACAAACAAACACACTCACGGTTTCTGCGTGGCACCAAGTGAGACTGTTCTGTCAAGATTCAAGATTTAGTTAAAAGTAAACGTTTGCTCAGCTTTACTGTTACTATTAGGGCAATGCAAATACAGCGTAATAAAACAGCATTATTATATTAAATCAAATGTGTGGATCACTTTTAATGATTAGGGATTCAACGAGAAGTGATATAAAATCATAAGTGAGAGTGTTTCTGTTGCTACCTTTATACTGACATGCTGTCAAGATGTTCATAATCTTCAAATGTCGCCATTACTGTTAGTGAACGGCGACGCAGGTGCATCTGTTGCAGCAATGCTCCACACCCAAAGGCTAACATTAGCTGTTTAGAGTAACAAAGTGATAAACTGAGTGCTGCTCGTAACACTGAGATCTCTCTCCTTTCACAGTGTGACGTTTACACCTGGGCTCTTTATTGTTTGCATTATTTTCATATTTCAGGCAGCTGGCCACTGCAGGAGAGATGCTGTGCCACCATGAAATGAAAACAAAAAACTGTTTCCAGGCTTTACTCCTCTTTGGGTGTTTCAGATAAAGTTAAATCAGAAAAACTGGACAGAAAAAACATAAATTTTTTTCTACTTTTACTGAGAGGCTGCCTCCCTTTTACAGGACGGCGCCGATCACACTCACACCCACACACTCACCAGAACAGATAGGATTGCGGTGGTGTTGATGGGGGAGGGGAAAGCACTGCTTTTTCACAAACTCACTTCTCTAAAAATGAGGCGACCACCACCCCATTTTACTTTGCTTGTATGTAAAATGACGTAAAACATCTCAACAGTGACTTCCTATTGAAAATAAGACCACACAGGATTCAAAAGCATATGTTTACTTTAAAGACAGTGTAGACTGTACACTCTCTGGGATGTGGTAAAATCTGAGAAAAATATTTTCTTGACTTTTAGATCATATGATGTATTTTATGTACAGTTGTTTGTGAGATGTATTCATATAGAAATATGTATTTACAGCTTTGTAACAGTATACAGATGGTGATGGGACATTCAGTGCTTAGTGGGAAATTTTTGTTTCAGCACGTTTTAAGTGCAAGCTGCATTTGACAGTTTGGATCCAATTTATAGTTCTGTAAGTGTGTTAAATGTATTTAGGAAAAGTTCTTCTTCAGCTATTTATCACCACCGTGTAAAAAAACTACCCAGCAGCAACAGAATATAGAGTAAGAGTCCAACATAATTTATTCAAATAGCTTATTTTGTCTGAGTAACTCAAAGAACACTGAATAAATGAGTTTTTCTTAAAAAAAATAACTATAAGAATTATGAAGACTTGTTGGTCATTTTTTGTTCCAATTAGTAGTTCAACAAGTATCCACAAGAAAATTTTACTTTTAATTTAATGCCTAAAAAGCTGTGTAAAGTTGGAAAAACTCATTGATATAAAGTGGACAGACAAAATGTTCAAAACAATTTTTAGTGTGATGAAAAAAAAAAAGTATAATTTGGGTATCAAAACATACAGGGTTCAGTATCATACAGTACCCAGCTTTAATTGAAAGTATATGTTAAATGTTAGATCTACTACTTTATCCCTGAAAAGCTGAATTTTGTTAGGAAATAACAAGCCTTTCATCTGGCAGCGCCTGGCACAGGTTACGTTCAGTCAACATGGGCAGGACAGTCGTCACAGTGAGGTTTGATGGTGTTTATGGAGGGAGGAGGCCTTGGGCAGAGCAGCCTGTCTGGGTCTCTCTGGGACACCTCTGCCTCTGGCTGGGACGGGTTATCTGGTTAGATTGGAGGCTGTGTCCACTGAGCCGGACATGAGGGACTTCCTGTGGTAAAAACTGAGTCCAACTATAACATTATCACACTCCCTCAGTGTGTCTATCTGTGTTTGTCTCTGTAGAACTATCCTCACCACATTCCTGAATAGACTAGTGTACTCCGTGACAAAACACTTTCTGCACCAATGTTACACAAAAGCATGCCACTGTGACATTAACTGTTTAATGAGACAACCTGATATACTGACATTATTTGTCCTCAGTTACCTGTCTGACCAACATCCAGGCATTACTTGAGCAGGAAACATTTTATTCTCTCTCGTTATAACATCTAACGCGACTCACTGCAGATTCTAAAGATTTCAATCAGCTACGGAAAAGTCCCAGTTAGACCAAAAACTGAAAGATGCGAGTGACGTTAAGGATAATTTCCAGTCACAAAGACAGTTGCTGGTTTCCCTTCTGTCCTATTGAGACATTTTGTGCTGTGTCACTATTTACTAACGCCGCTGAGACAAATTCCTTTCCAATTACTGTACTTTGTGAATGAAGAAATTATATCTGTGAGCTTTCAAGACAAGAAGGACGTTCACGTCTCTTGTGCCTGCAGCACGTCAGGCTGATAACAGGCTGCCGCACCAGCCTATCTAGTCATGTTCAGGCTGACAAAAGCCAAACATGCCACTCACACTTTCCTTTGAAAAGGAGAGCTTAAGCAGTCTGGTATCAGAGGAGGTCTCTGAACCTGCTTTTGTTTCCAGGACCTCCACGTAGACACACATTCTGCTATTCTGATGCTGAAAGTAAGTGTAAAACTGCATCTAAAAATACACGTGACATTAATTTGTCAGATTCTCCGATTGCATAATGCAGTTAATATGCACATATTGCTCAATCTTCTAGGACTGAAGGTGTGGAGTTTTCAGGGCGTGCCTGACTACAGCTCTGACACGAGACAATCTAAGTAGACTTTTAATGGCCACCACGGGACAAGTCTCTCAGAAACCTCACTTATAAAAGTTCAACCATACCAAGAAAGGAGTCCAGTTGCCATGACTCAACTTCCAGACAACTTCACCTGGATGACTGAGAATCTTCACACACTCACTTATAAAAACATTTACTGCATGTCTTTAACTTCCAGTGGTGGAAAAAAGAATTCAACATTTGGCTAAATGTAACTGAAGTATTTGAATATTATCAGCAAAATGTATTAAAGAAGTGCATATTGTGTTATACAGTACTATACTACAGTACTTAATTAACATCCAAGAAATATAAGGTTGTAGTTTGTTGCTACGGCCCTGAAGTCACAGCCCCAGCATCTTCAGGTATGATGCTCTTGGGAAAACCCTCTTAAGAAGGTTCACATGCTCAGTTTTACTATCCTCCCAGCTTTGGGATGCTTGGTTAGGATCCAAGTGCTTGGGGGGTAATAAGGGAACAACAACAGGAGGGGCCCAAAACTACTCACGGAGAGGTAAATGAGTCCATGATCACTGCTGATTCTTTGACTCTGTTTGCTTAAGCACAGAAACATGTCAGACTACTTCACGTACTATTGTAAAATTGAGCTTTAACCCCTGAACGTCACACTAAATCACCTTTTCTCCCCTTTAACGACAGGTGCGGGTCTTACCTCAGGTGGACTTATATTAAAGACCTCTGCTATTTTCGCGTACAGCTCCTTGACGTTGGTAAACCCCTCGATCCTGCCGGTGGGGCTCCCGTGCGCCAGCTGCGTGTGGAACACCAGCTTCGGCCGCAGGTTGGCAGGTGGCGGCGGGAGACCCGCACCGTTCACGGCGGATTTACTCACGCTCCCGGCACCTGCGTGTCCGCCGTGGACCTCCTCGTTCTCCACCAAATGCTCCTTCGTCGACTTGTTTTTCTTCCTCCACGGTCCCAGCGGCATTTCTGCGTTGTCTTGGTCTGTTTCTCGACGTTTAAAAAGAAAAAGTTCCGAGCCGCTGCTAAAACATTGAAGTACCTGTTGAGGTCCAGTCCCAACGGTCGTGTTGTCCTTCTTTACTTCCTTCTGTCCTACGACCTCTCCTCAGTTTCTTCCTTCCTGCCGTCAACACTTTTCCTGTCCTCACCTGCCCGCAGCTGAGCTTCGACTTTGTTCCTCGACTCAACTCGGCTCGCTTGCAAATAAATGGTGTAAATATTCAACAGGTAGGTGGGTGAATGCGGGATAAGCTGTGACACAACCGGTGCTCCGGGCTAACAATAGCTGCGCTGTTTGTCTGTCAGCGCGCCGCGGGACGCAGGCGCAGTGGGACGTACCCGGGGTGCACTGGGCAGCAGGGCCCGGTCCCGGTGCACCTGTGCCCCGCCGCAGGGCCTGGCAGCACCTGAAAACAATTATTCAGGCATTTTTTAAAATACGTTCTGCAAGACCGTATTAGTTAAAGTAGTCTGAGGTTATTCCCACACACAGTGAAACTGGTTTCTTGGTGGTCTGGAGGTTTGGTTAAGGATTAGTGAAACATAGACACTGATGCCTTAAGTCCCTTTGTAGCTTATAAACATTTGTGTAAATTCATTACTGCAAGGTGCAAGCACCTGAAATACACAAACTAATTAGACGTACTAAGGTAAAAGTGCTAAAACTTGTCTTAAAAGTAGACAGTAAGCAGTCTCAAACTGATGAGCTAAGGTACTAAGTACATGCACACCATTTTAAGTACAAAAGTACCAGTACTCCACAAGAAACTGACATGGGCATTAATTCCACTGAGTTTCTGATACAAAAAATAACAAATGAATGAACTTAGTGTTGTTGAATGTCTAATGTGCAACAACATTTCTGCAGAAATATAAAATATTAAATGTTCTAACCTTGTTAACTTTAATTAAGGTACAAATTCAAAGAGAGTAATACTACTCATTTGAAGTACAGCTCATCATCCAGCATCAGTTGTAATCAAATAGCAAATATTGGAGGCCACAACCCTGTGAAACTAAATTGCAACTCATTTCAAAATTGTGCTGTGAACTGAAAACAAACAATAAATTAATGAAATTATTACTTCATTTAAGAACCAGGCTAATAATCTCTGTTACCAAGACACGTGGTTTGGAAATTAGCACAGCAATACGCTTTATGTGTGGTACACAAAGACTTGATGAGGCCCTCACTGCAAATTTACTGTATGATTGTGACCTCTCCTGTTGAGCGCATTGTGCTTTCAGTCAGTGCGTTTAAGGTTTGTATGGGGTAATTATTAAGAGGGAAAACATAAACCAATAACTGGGAGCGGTTGAGGTTCAATGACTTGTTGAATGAAGGCCCCAAGACTGGAAAATTCAAATTAGACTCACGTGAGTCCACAGATCAGTTTTGGCTCGGTGCTGCTTATAATTCACTGGTAAATTGTAAGTACTGTACAGAGGTCTATGAGGCCTAAAGTTTAATAAGTTAGTGTGAATTTAATGAAGGGGATGAGGAACGGAGGGCCAGGTAGGGATTGAAAAAAACTCTTGAGAACAAAGCTAATTGGACAGACTGAAACCTGGGCTAGCCAGCATGCAAACACACGTTTTCACCTCAGGCTTTGAGCATCTCACTGTAACGTGGGCACCC
>JAUBNQ010000009.1:17295656-17307757 GCA_032353495.1 Ctenopoma kingsleyae
AAAGGCGTTGCAGCCTGTGCCCGATCCATTTACAGACAGGAGTCTTTGTTGTCCTTTTACAGAGGATTCCAGCCCAGCATCTTCTGCATGATCCCCTACGCAGGAGTGGAGTGTGCAGTTCACCAGGTGAGACAAAGCAACACTCAAACATTAAATGTTTATCTGAAATATGCTAACATGAAGTATTTATGTGTCATTACAGTCCATCATGAATTGGGCAAAGAGTGATCCAGCCTACAACAGTGACTCCAAACTGTTTTTCTTCAGTTTTGTGGCATTTGCTTCTGGACAAATTACCAGCTACCCACTAGCAGTGATACGGACTCAGCAGCAAGCACAGGGTAACATTTACGTAATGGTTCAACCCAGGTGAGATTATTTGTCACAACTGAACACCATCTCATCTCATCTCTATTTGTCTTGTTTTCCAGCTTTCAGCTCAGATTCACATCCAGTCTTGGGTGTTTTACGAGCATTTATTGGGATATATGAAAGACGTGGAATTAGAGGATATTATAACGGGATGGGAGCCAGCTTTGTCAGGGCTATTCCCTGCGCTTTGATAAACTACACTTTAACTAGAACGTTTGAAAATCAGTTTTCCTCCACAGAATCTCGAGGTTTATGAAAGAAGTTGGTTTATTTGCTTATGGGACTGTTTTTAAAACATGCAACAATAAGGAAAATACAACTGTGAACTCTTGTTAATGTGAATTGAGTGCCGAAAAATAACTGCAGTTCTCATAAGATTGGCTGAAATTGCAAAAGTCAAGTCTTCCAGACCTGCACTAACATGTGATTAAACCCTATAACACCTCTGTAGAAGAGTGAAGTGGATGGTTTATAAATGGCTAAGAACACCAGACATGGTGCAAACCATGTGGTCAAATCATCTTTTTTCATTTATCACTGAACAGTAGAATTAGTTTATTTGTTTGGACTTCATGTCTGTTTGTGCATTTAAACATTTCTATATGCATTTTTTTTTTATTAAAGCAGGTATTGCATTACAAGACTGTACTGTAATTATAATAAATAATGTCACTCAACACTTTCATGTACATTACTGCTAATAGTTCTTAATGTCTTCTTGAAGTGAAATGGAATGGAAACCGATGGTCACATGTTTGCGTTGATGCCGTTTTTATCTGAGAGCAAATAATAGAACAGCATGTCTGTTCTTTCATTAAGTGGTGAAACTATTACAAAGAGGGGAAAAGAGAACTGGGAAAATACAAACAAACAAACAAACAAAATTTGAATAAAAATGATAATTAGAGTTATTTACATCCACATATCTGGAGAAATTATGTGGGAAAAAATAAACTTTCTTCTTCTTCTTCTTCTTCTTGTGCAATTTTTATTAAATTTTACCACTTGGGGAAATTTTGGTTGTGGTTCAGCCTTACAAAAAGTACATTTATCATCTATTGCAGGTTGTTTGGATATTATTGTGTTACCTGGGTAAGTATTATGAAGGACTTTGAAGTGCAGTTTCCGAATCTTATTCGCAATACGAAATAAGAAGGGACCAAACTACGCTTTTCACCAATTTATACTACTGAACTATCAGTTCCAAAAACATTTTACGGTGTAAGCATATTTTGATACCATACATTTAAACATATCATTAACTCGGTTATATCGTAGGTTATAGCTCTTTTTGACAGAAACAAGTTATTTATATTTTATTGGAAAAGTAACAAAAGCGAAACCAATTTCTAAGAAGCTGTTCACTAACGTCGTCGGCCGTTATCGCGATAATAAACATTTGGTCGCGAGATTTCGTTTCGACTTCCCGTGAATGAAACCCGCCATCTTGTCGCGCCGAGCAAGAGAAGAGCAGCAGATATGGCTGACTACAGCAGCGTGGCTCCCCCGTCCTCTAACGCCGGTGGCGGAATGAACGATGCTTTTAAAGATGCTCTACAGCGAGCACGACAGGTGAGAAGACTGCGAGAACACTTGGTTTGTAAAAATAGACGGGAATTCGTCGGCGAACGGCGGGGATTCGCAAATTTTATTCCGTTAAAATTTCATCATCGCGGCGGCTATGCTAAGCTAGCGAGCGGTGACAAACGTTACGCCACAAAACAGCGAAAACGAGCGTGAAAATGGAAACAATCCAAGCTGAGTGCGCATATAAATTAGCTAAATATAACCATTTACTGGAAATATAAGCGTCGGGTGGGTTATCGGCAACCGATTAACATAGCTGAAGTGTAAGTTTAGCTTTCCTTTGTTGGCCCAGACTTCCGCACCGAAGTGTAGGCCTCAGCCAGCGTGTCTCTCCATCTAACCTCACGTCAACAGCAAAAACTTCATCTAAGTCTTTGTTTTCTTTTTATGTTTCTGTTACAGATTGCAGCGAAGATCGGCGGCGATGGCGTTGCGGCACCTCCAACAAACGAATTTGGCTACGGAGGCCAGAAAAGGCCCCTGGAGGACGCTGGTGGGTATTTTCCCATGCCTAACCTGAATATCGGTCAGTGGCTTAAATCGATTCAATGAAAGTCTTCATAGTTAATCCTTGCTTGTGTGTTTTTAGCAGCTACTTAATTATATTTGATAAGTGTTAATCTACAGCAATATTATATTGCATTTTCATCTATGAGTCTTAACATCTTTCTATTGGTGTTTTCAGTTTCTTTTGCAGCATGTTGGTTACAGCATGTGATAACATTTTAATACCATCAATGCCTGTCCTCGCAGTTCTTTCCAATCAGTGCCTGTCGGTGAAAATGTATAGATGTCTTGGGAGTGATCGTGTGTAATCTTGACTAATTAAACTTTAGGTTTTAGTAATTGGGGGGTGAGCAGGTTTAGTTGTTGTTTGTGCTTTCACCTTTTTTAAACAGTAACATGTGAAGTGTGCAGTGGAGTACAACATCAACAAAAACAGTTCTAGACTAGAGTGACTCTATAGGCTTTTAACCATATGGTTTCAGGCACTGCTGATCAGTCACAAGTTATGCTAACCCAGAATTTAAGACCCATGTGATAGTGGGGTATGATCACAGACACTTACGGTTGTCATGCCATGTTGTCACAGACCAACCGGAGACCAAGAAGGTGGCTACAAATGACGGTAAGTGATCTGATGAAATTCTTGTTCTTGCTGCTTTGTAGCAATGAGACATTGTGCAGCGAAATTAAGGTGTAATTTTCCAGTGCAAAAATAAAACACAATCACTCAAGTAAAAAAAAAAAAAGCCATAAGCTATATAAATACATAAAGAAAAAGGAATAAAATAATTACAGAAATAATCTGTAACAGCAGAACACTGTTTTTCATTCGTACATATATACATCATATTGCACTTGTCCTTTAGCCGGTGTTGACTTAAAGCTGTGTTGTAAACATTAGACTGTAAAACTTTTACACAATGTGTATTTTTCAATTTATTTATTTATTTCTCTAGCCTTTTCAGGAATGGGAGGAATGGGTGGTCCCCCAAGGTAGATGCACAAGCTGACTTTAAATATTCACCTTCTACTCATGGCCATATTATTATAAAGTTCATACTGAATTTTTTTTTCTGTCCATTCTCAGGGCGGCATCAGAAGAATTTAAGGTTCCAGATGGAATGGTCGGATTCAGTAAGTTTTATGAGAGGAAAACAATAAAAATTATAGTTTCCGTGTTGTCTGTATTTAATTGTAATTTCTTTTTTCCTTCTTGTAGTTATTGGGAGGGGAGGGGAGCAAATATCACGTTTGCAGCAGGAGTCTGGATGTAAAATACAGATTGCACCTGGTAGGTTTGGGTTTGTTGATGCTACTGGAATTTTAAAAGTATTAATTGTTGGTTGTGTTGCTTTTAGTTGTTTCCGTAACATGTGTATTAACAGCTGTTTCTCTGTGTTGTAGACAGTGGAGGGATGCCAGACAGGTCTGTGACATTGACAGGGTCACCTGAATCAATCCAGTAAGTAAAAGGATCTTTTCCACTGGAGGCGTGTGCGTCACGTCAGAGGTTGTATTGTCTACCAGACTAAATACTTCCAGACAGCGTAACATGGTAACTTTTCTCTTATCAGGGGTGCAAAAAGGCTTCTAACTGAGATAGTTGAGAAGGGACGGCCTGCTCCTGCTTTCCACCACAGTGATGGCCCTGGGATGACTGTTCAGGAGATTATGGTCCCTGCCTCTAAAGCTGGCCTTGTCATTGGGAAGGGAGGAGAAACCATCAAAAGCCTTCAGGTAAGTGTTCAATGATGTTTAGGGGCAAAAATGAAGCGACAGTGGGGAAATGGAGAAAGTAGTGTGTTGTATGTAAACCATGGACACACATTTACTATTGTTTGCTCTTAACCTGTAGGAAAGAGCGGGAGTGAAGATGGTCATGATCCAAGATGGCCCCCAAAACACAGGTGCAGACAAACCACTTCGCATTTCAGGAGAACCTTTTAAAGTTCAGGTGGGTTGTCTTCTATGTGACATGTGTAATTCTACCTTCTTACCTGTGATAGTTGTGAGGAGTATCTTTTTATTTGTAGATTGCTATGACATACACTAGCATTATTTTTTCTGTTTTAAAGTTTCAGTGCAAAGGTATTTTATATGCATCATTATTGGCCTCTATGGAGTTTGCAGTGGTGCTATAATATGTTTTTCTTTTCCCTTCAGCAAGCTAAGGAGATGGTGATGGAGCTGATCAGAGATCAAGGCTTCAGAGAGCAGCGGGGCGAGTATGGCTCACGAATCGGAGGAGGGGATAGCTTAGATGTAAGTATTTGTAGCAAGTTGTTTGATCTGCACTATAGGCCTGGAGACGAGGCTTCAAGCAGTGTCTTAAGTTTGGTTTTGTTTTCTATCATCGCTTAGGTTCCCGTCCCCCGGTTTGCAGTAGGAATAGTGATTGGCAGAAATGGAGAGATGATCAAGAAAATACAAAATGACACAGGTGTCAGGATCCAGTTTAAACCAGGTGAGTGACTGAGCTGCGTAGTCATGAAAATATCTGAGGGAGAAACGGGGAGTAGAAAGTCATTTTGTTGTGTATGGTCTATGATGAAAACTCATGCACCACGCTGAAGAGCTGATGTATTACCCTAACCCTAAACTTATCTGAGACCTGAACACATACAAAAACTTTGGGGTTGTTAGAGGAACTGTAATGTTATTTAGTGTCAGTGGAGTTAAATTTTAGCAACCAAAACTTTCTTGATCTCTCTAAATGCCCAATTTTCCTTCTCTAGATGATGGCAGCACACCAGACAGGATAGCACAGATTATGGGTCCGCCTGACCAGGCTCAGCACGCAGCAGAAATCATATCTGACCTGCTGAGGAGTGTCCAAGCTGGAGGACCTCCAGGACATGGTGGTGGCAGGGGACGTGGCCGTGGGCAAGGAAACTGGAACATGGGCCCCCCTGGAGGCCTGCAGGAGTTTACCTTCACCGTCCCAACTATGAAGACCGGTCTCATCATTGGGAAAGGCAAGTGGCTCTTTTTTTAAGTTTGGTGTTGTCCAGTTACATGTCATTATAAGACAGAACTGAAACATTAACCACCCTTTCTTATATTAAGGGATAATGAGACACTACATGAATATTTTAAATTTTTCAGGTGGCGAGACAATCAAGGGCATCAGCCAGCAGTCAGGAGCTCGGATCGAGCTGCAGAGGAATCCTCCACCTAATGCTGATCCTAACATCAAAATGTTCACAGTCAGAGGCTCTCCACAGCAGATTGACTACGCCCGGCAGCTGGTGGAGGAGAAAATTGGGGTGAGACACTAAATCTTTGATTGTCATCTCCCTGTGGGGACATTTGTTTGTCCTATGCTTGTTTACTGATCTAAATCTGTTTGCGTACTTTTCAGGGACCAGTCACTCCTGTGGGTGGCCCACACGGTCCCCCTGGTCCACATGGAGGCCCGGGCCCACATGGTCCTCCTGGACCACCTGGGCCCCCTGGTGCACCCATGGGTCCGTACAACCCTGGACCATACAACCAGGGACCTCCGGGACCACAGTAAGTACAGTTACCCATTTATTTCTCCCTTTTCTTCACAGATCTTTTGTTATAAGAACATTGAGATGCAGGCAAGGGATGTGGAAAACTGATGGTTATTTTATTTTTCCCTCATCAGTGGTCCTCCTGCACCTTATCAGCCTCAGGGGTGGGGCAATGGCTATCCACACTGGCAACAGGGACAACCTGATCCAAGTGAGTATCTAGTAACTGTCACATTAGTACATTTACTTTGTTAAATGGATTATAAACTCTGTTAACATGTAATGCATATTTTTATCGATTATTTATTTGTAGGTGTAGTAATTTGTTACAGCTTCTTTATAGCTTTGCGCTGAGGCTCTGTGTGGTAACCTTACTTGTTTTGTTCAGATAAAGCAGCAGCTGATGCCAATGCAGCAGCGTGGGCAGCCTACTATGCTCAGTACGGTCAGCAGCCTCAGGCTCCCATGACCCCAACAAGTGGAGCTCCTGGCACGACTCAAACAAACGGCCAAGGTAACTGCAATGTTTCTCAAATAGCCAAGTGTCAGTGCTTCTAGAAGAAGCAGAGAGTGTTTTAGAAAGGTGTAGCACAGTGTAGCTTTACTGACTTTAGTTTAGTAGTGTCCTGTGCTCCTGTTGCTAACAGAAGACATGTTGACATGGTTTCACCTTAAAATAACTTTGCTTTTGCAGAGCACTTAAAAAACTCTTTATATCACTGCAGGGACAGGATAGTTTTCTTCCACTATCCCTAGGCTGACAGTCCGATCCAGGCAGGTGGAGGAGGAACTTCTGAGTATGATTCACTAATTACAAGTACCGTTTTTTTTAACAGGTGACCCACAGGCTGCAGGTCAAAGTGGACAGGCAGATTACACCAAGGCCTGGGAGGAATATTACAAGAAAATGGGTATATAAACGTAGCTTCAGTGTACACCTATTAACACACGACAGTCTAAACAGTCACTGGGCATTCAGTCAGCTTCTTTTCCAGGTCTGGGTATTTGTCAGTATCACTGACCCACTGTGGAGCATTTTCAGTGCCTCCACTTGGTTTGACATTTGACGCCTGTGCTGTTTAGACTGTAACACTTGAGTGTTTACAGGAAGCTGTCGACACAGAACCACCTTTCATGAGCTTAGAGTAGCTTATTTTCTAGACTATTTTAGGGCTATATTTACAGTGATGGCAGAGTATTGCAATGTTTTTATGAGTGTCGTACTGCTACTGAATGTTTGTAGAGTTAAATGATGCAACATGTTTGATTTGTGGGTCATGCGTATTAAAAATGTAGGATGAATGAATGTTATTTTGTTTGTTTTTTTTTCTCCTCATTTGACGCTTGAATGCATTTTCTCCTTCTCTTTGCAGGTCAACAGAGTCAACAACCTCAGGACTACACCAAAGCCTGGGAGGAGTATTACAAGAAACAAGGTTGGTACTTGGATCATGCTGAATTCATTGAACATTTTGCTTTGCGCTCACAGGCTGAAATCACAGTTGCGCCACATTTTCCTGCAGTTTAGATCCACATGTTTCTGGGTTTCTGTGGGTCATTTTTTTCTTGGCCTTACAAGATATTAAGAGGTCTTAAGTATTAGTGGTGTGCCTGTAGCAGACTAAGCCCTGCAGGGTCTTAAAGTCCCACATCTAAGTTATTAACCTGTGTAGATGAATGATAAGGGCGGCTGCATTTCTCCAGCAACTCTCTGTAGTAGAGTCTCTGCTCTTCCAGCTGCCCGACAGAAAGACTGAAGGTTTCTGACCTGCCATCCAGAGATGTGGGTGGTGGGTTCGTTCCCCTTCTTACAAATGTTGCATTGAGTCAGCTGTTAATTATTTAGTCAGTTAAAAAAGTGTCAAGTTTCCAGAGCAGTTTACTACAATATGTAAGATAAATATGTAGATGCACATGGCTCAAAGTCGGTATGTTCTGTGTAAAGTTTGAAGGAAGCGAGAACTTTCAGGTTCATATAGGCCTTCCTGTCTTGTTCTTGTCCAGCTGGTCTTCTGACAGCAGCTGCTGCTCTGTGCCTCTGTTAGAGCTTAAACTCAAGCATGTGGCAGATGTAGCCACACCCGAGTCTGTGGTGGCACGAGAGTTGAGAAAGACAGAGAGTCAGTTTGGATTGTTGAAATGTTTTAGAGCACTTGCTGTACATGTTTAAAGCTTGCTTACGTTACTAAACAATGAAATATTTAGTTTTTAGGTATAAAAAATATTTTCTGCCGCAATATTTTACTTGTGTGTTTGTATAAAAGCAGTGTTGGAGCAGACTCCACCTCTGAAGCTGCACAAACTAGTATATTGAGAAAATTGTAATGGCAAGGGAAAAGCAGCTAACAAAAGTCTTTATTTGGAGAATATGCAGAGAAAATCAAGGTGTCTGCCTCCTGCGCAAAGGACTCTGGTCAGCTCTGGTCTCCTGATTTCAGTTCAGTAACTCGGTAGGCAGAGAATTGGGAAGCTGGAGATGGCAACACGCAGTTGAAATTCCTTAACATAATGGATGAGGGTAGTAGACAAACTGTTTTGTTTTTTATGAAGTCCATAACAGTGCATCAAAACCAGCTCTCATTGATAATGAATAGCAGCCATTTCCCCCCCCAGCTTTATGAACCAGTATGTGCTCAAGCTTGAAGCTGTTCAAACAGGTTCCTCTTGTTTATCTTCTAGGTCAAGCAGCTCCTCAGGCCACCGCAGCAGCAGCGGCAGCAGCCTCCCAGCCTGGAGGACAGCCAGACTACAGCGCTGCCTGGGCGGAGTACTACCGGCAGCAGGCTGCCTATTATGGCACAGCCAATCCTCAGGCGATGGGTGCAGCACCACAAGCCCCTCAGGTACGCTCGTGCTAATAATCTGCCCTGCACATTCACTTACACCCAGTTGTTTTGTACCATAACCCGCTTCCTTCCTCAGGTTTTCACAGGGCTCTGGTGGCTGCAGCAGCTTCTTAAACCTAACCAAAACACTTTCCTCCCAGCACAGGTTTTAGCTTTTTATTTTGGGAAGCTGAGTCCACTGTTTCTGCTGTTAACATGCACTGTATCTTCTATGTATTTCTTCTGCACAGGGCCAGTAATGTGACGTGGACATAAAGTAAATGCTACATTGTCGAAACAAAATCCTTTGTTAAATGTTTGGATGCAGACGCCTTGATGAAGATCTTAAATTTCCTTGGTTTGAAAGTGTTTCACATAGATGGCAGATTTCCCGGCGAACACGTCCTTTCTTTTTTTGTTGTTTTTCTTTTTCTTGTAAATGCTTTGTTTTTAGTGAGGCAATTATACATATGGTCATTCCAGCCCTGTATCTACGTTAAATGTGGTTAGAACTCATGTTTATTAAACTGTAGACATTACCATGTAAATCATCTCAGTTTTAAAATGCTATTGCCTGTTGTGTTTTTGCAATAAAACAAACTGAAACCTCCTGTGTTGGTAAGTTGGGGTGGTGATGATGATGATGGGTTGAATTTCTGTATGTTTTTGTTTTTAACCTGGGGGAGGGTCAAGTTTGAAATGCAAGCCATGTGTGGGTTTAATTGTCCAAAATGGTTGACTCAAAGTTGTGCTGTCCTGTCTCTCTCCAACTATCGATAAGGCTCCTAGATACATTATACGCGTGGTTCAGACGAACAAACGTCCTCTTGTTGATAGGCACTTTCTTTTACACCCACTGTTTCCTGACTTTGCTCTGACTCTAGTTGTAGACAGATGTTTGTTGACAGGTATCTTTGTATCGTGACTCATGCATTAACAGCGTTGCTAAAAGGTTTTTTTGCCTGGTTTGCTGACTTTGTTGAGGTAGTATGCACTGTATTTTGCCTTGATTAGACACTTCCTCCTCCACAGGCAAGTTTAGAAAAGCGGTAAGCAAGTATTTTTTTTCTTAACATGTTGCTCAGAAAATGTGGTTGCAAGAAATGTTGCATATTTTTAGTGTTATATATATATATATATATTTTTGTGCTGTTCTTTTTCCAGGACAGTAAGATAAATTTCCACTGTATCAAAGTGCATTGAAAAGTTTGTCTTGCCCATTTCCAATTGTGAACTAACTGATGTATAAATTTGTTTTTTAAGAATGTTTTTTTAATATAAAAACATTGCAAAATCATTTTTTGCTGTGCCCATTCTGTTAGTGTTTATCCAGTATAAGAACGTAGATGTTGTAGGGTCGGAGGTGGCTAAGCAGCCTTCATCCATCACTTGAGCCCTCCTGTAATGTAAGTACAAAACTGTGATTCACTTTGAGAGATACTCGCATTTTTTTGATGCTTTCATAAACTGCAAGCGATGTAGTAATTTTTTTTTGTCAAATATTGTCATTTCCCCCCTTGGGTAAGTATGAAATGTTCTGAGGAGAGGCTTCAGTACTTTAGTCTTTTGATGATTCTTGTACCACATGTTTCTGAGACTCATTTCCCCTGTGACTCCTGACTGCTTATTCTTCACCGTATGTTGATTCTTTGTAGATTGTTCTAGACTGTGTTGGTAGCATTTCAGTGCCAGTTGGATTTCTGAACTGAGGGGTTTGAATGTCAGCACTGTTACACTGCTGGTAGGAACTGATTATAAGGATGTCCATGTGGTTTCTTATTTTTTTTGTTTGCGTTTTGAAAATTCGACCTGCAAAGTGCCATTGTGTAGATGAGAAAGTCATGTTTATAAATGCCATTTGTTGCAACATATTGCTTAGAAAACATGCATAACTCCAGTGTAGCATGCTCAGGTTTCTGCTGATAAATTCTTCAATGTCCTTTATTGAGCATGTGGAATGATGGTAGTGGAAGTGCTTCTGACTAGTCCAGTATTATGACATTTTCTGATGAGCACTGTTGTGAAAGGCTTTTAAAGGTCAAGACAACCTTTGACTGCATTGTTCACTGATGGCAAACAGTGCAATATATCTGATCTTTGCAGTGTCATCCCAGACCTTGCACCTTAGGTTCTGCTGCAGTAACACAGGTAAGCGAAACCTAAGGAAACCAGTGTTTTTGTCCAGTGACATGACCCATATACATGCAAAGAAATGCTTACCTGTGTTAACATGCCTCAATGCATTCATGCTCAGTCGTAAAGAAATGTTGAGGATATTTTAAGTATGAACAGCCCTTTTTTTCTTTTTTTAAAAGATCTGCTTTCATTAATGAACTGCATGATATGACGTATTACATGAAGTTTGACTTTTCAAAACGTGACTTTACTCAGAAACAGTTCTGTAGGTTCACCAAGGAAATCGTATGTGCTTAATATTTGATGATAGCCCTTTCTTTGCATCCTGGTAAGTCTGACAGTGACTGTATCAATGCTATAGCCAACTGGTGTAACGAACTGCATGCCCTGCAAACCTCTTGCCAGAAGTTAGCAATGTACTCTAATGCATTGAAATACATGATTATTTTATATTATTGTTTGTGTCGTGGTGTGAATCTGCCCTCAAGTGCAGTGCAAATCTTTTATTGAAACGCTGCTGCCTTCACTTCTCGCTCACAGTGTTGGAGGATGCTGCAAGCTTAGGTCGTAGAGTCAGGCCCTGTCGTAGTTTGTCCCCAAAAGGAGGAATCCTTTGAGTCAGTCCCACTGCTGAACGTAGACCGTTCAAGACCTCCAGTGATAAGGTAAAAACCAAAAAAAAAGCAACGCAATGAAATTGAAATTCTGAATCTGTGATTGCAAAATTGTTGGTCAGATACATGTTTTTCAGCACGGATAGACTTTTGTTTAACCATGCCATAGTGTGTTTAGAGTTGTCTGATGGTTTCTTGTTATCGCTTGGTTGACTTCATCAATAACCTGAACAAGAATGTGCTTTAGAAAGTTGGATGAGGACAGGAAAAGATGTGCTTTGAATGACATGCACTGTTTTATTGGTAATAACTTTGGGGTTTATCAGTTTAAAGTCACAATGTTTGCTTGAGGCTTTTCAATCTGTACATGTGAGATGCTCAGTGTTTCAACACAGAGTTCAAGGGGTGTAGAAGACTAAACAGGAAGCATGCCTTAGAGGTAAAAAGGTTTCATGTGCTGTGTATATTATCAAATCTATTGGTTTTTGTTTCTTAAATTAACTGTTCTGACTTTTGAAATGTGGCCATGTTCATTAATAAAGCTGTATTAAAAACCAAAGTAC
>JAUBNQ010000009.1:17307857-17320779 GCA_032353495.1 Ctenopoma kingsleyae
TGTTTCTTAAATTAACTGTTCTGACTTTTGAAATGTGGCCATGTTCATTAATAAAGCTGTATTAAAAACCAAAGTACCTGAAATTTCTGTTAACTTGAATCAAACAGTTTAGTTTTAAAATTGAGAGAAACTCAACCACACATTTAAAAAAAAAATTCCCCCTTTTCACACTGGCTTTGGAAAAACATCTTGCTGGAGAGATCCTAGTAAAGAAAAAATGGGGACCAAATATTCCTCTGTTTCGAGGCATCTAAATGTCTTATGATAATGAAACTGTTAACAGTTACACTATTACAATTCTGAAAATGTTCACGATCTGAAATCTTAACTAGAACTAGAGTTGGTCAAATAAAAGGCAGAAATGCTCAAAATAAATTAGAATTGTTTCACTTCACTAGGAGAAAATTTCACATTAAGACTTACTTTAGAACATAATCACAATTTGATAAAGTGCCTTAGGATGACTGAGATTTGGCGCTATATAAATAAAATTGATTTTAATTTAAGTTTTGCAGAGATGAGCTGCAGATTTTGTCCCTTCGTGTGCAGGTTAAATGAATCTTGCAACCAAAAATCGGGAACTGTTTTAAAATGGGCTTGAAGTCATGCAAAAGTGCTTGTCCCCACTCAAATATTTCTGAAGTATTTTGGAATAAACTCATTTTGTCAGCGCACATTTAATCCTGCAGTAATTCCACTGCTCAAAGCTCACGTTGTGCCTCAGGTTATGAAAAACACTAAAGACGAGGCTTTAAAATGTGCATTGATATTAAGGCTTCCTGCGTGTTTGCCTGTCAAACAGTTGTTAAGCAGCTGGGGGGTTATGTAACGGTGAGGTATAAGCTGCAGCTCGTGGGATTTGGGACCATGGAATTAATTTTAAATACTGCAGCATGGTTTGTGTCTCCTGGTGTCAAAAAACATGATACATTTCCCTTTGATGACACAACAAAGTGTGACCCATTATCATTTTGTCGAACGACAAAAAGTCAATACATTTCGCAAACAAAGTCCCTTTGTTCAGTGATTGACCCAAGAAATGTGCTTGTAACAAAAACACAAAGTACCTTTAATGGTTTTGCATTGCTGATGTTCAGTAGGATGTGTTAATACATGATTGTGATTCATTACACAACACTGGCCTTCATACTAATGTGTTTGAAGCTGATCACAAATCCATTATTACGTACAGGCACAACTACAGTTTTAAAAAATAAACCCTGCATCATTTAAGCTTTATAATAAAATAAATATGTAAAATACTTATTCTTCACACAAATGGCTCCTAATGGCATCAAATGTGCCTTAATTTACACAATACATCTACTGCATGAGTATCAGTGCCAGGCTCACACCATAAAGTTTAAATTACAAATATTATTGCTATGATGGTTTAAAACGAATGTGCACTGCCATGGCACAGTGAAAAGGGGCTGGGGAGAGGAGGAAGAGGCCACACCAGAGATAATGATCATGTGTGAAAGCAGACGTTTGGTACAGTTTCTGGCTCATACACAGAAATGAGGGCACATGGCATAATGGGAGATGTGATGAGTGGATTCTGCTGAAAAATAAGTTTTAGCTTTAACCTAACGGGATAAAGATGCATTCACACCTACAGATAGTTTTCTTTGGTCCAGCAGTTGGTGTGAACTCACCCCCTAAAGTAAATGCAGAGATTTCCATGTGTGTAGTGTTTGACAAGCTGGGTCTATTTTAGAGAATTCTTCCGGTCTCTCATTGTGCTCGTGCCTCCAGCAGGCCACTGGGAACCAGCTGCACCTGTGGGGAACTGCAGCCATTGAGGTGCAGCAGGGAGTCTGCACCCAGGTAGGCCAGCAGCAGTTCGGAGCGGCGGTGCAGCAGGTGGAGCATATCCTCTGCCAGAGTCTCCACTGAGGAGTAGCGCACTTTATCCAGGTCAAAAATGTCCTTCAGAAAGTACAGCACCTGGTCCTAAAAGAAAGTTATATTATGAGTAAATGGGGAAAAAAAATTATATTTTAACTTTTTGTTTGTACAATACCAAATACCCTAGTGATTTTCCCACTGTTTCTGTGTCTACAGTGGGTATAGAAAAGAATCACCCCCATGAAAACACAAGAAAAAATATTTTTACCAGCTTTACTTACTCAATGCAACCTATAACAACCCAGTGAAAAATATCACAGCTACGGTTCAGAAGAATTTTACAAAATAAAAAACAAGAAATACTGAGATTAATAAAGGATCGCTCCCCAGTGTCAATATTTTGTTGAACCACCTTTTGCTTTAATGACGGCCTTGACACCCCAACTCAAGTAGCTCAAATGTGCTGCATAAATAAAACTGCCTTCCTTCATATTAACGATGCACTTAAGAGATTATATTCACAATAATCTCCCGTTGTTTGGAAATGCATCAAAAAAGGAATAAAAACATATCAGATTAAGGTGATGTCAATGAATTTCTTGTTTTGTTTAGGTTTAGAGTTGTGAACATGGGAACTGACAGAAGGTACAGATCAGATGGTTCCTGATGTTTATGGTGGTGAGACTGACCTTGAAGAAGCAGCAGAAGTCGTGCAGGGAGCTTTTGGGCCCCAGGAAGCCCCAGGCCAGAACAGGGCTGATCTGTTCACACACAGCGTAGAAATGAGCGATGAAGCCGTCAGGCACCTGAGACGAAAAGCTGAAGTTACCAAAGGGTTGATTGAAAGAAAGCATTGAAGCATTGCTTTATGTTTATAAATAACTGGCAAAAAAATCTAAGACAACTAGTGCTGGTGTTTCCAGCCCTTATTACTGTACTGTAGGAGGTAAAGCAGTGAAACACGCACAGTGCTGCTGAAGTTCAGAAATGTTTTGAAGCTGTTGGATTTGTACCTTCATGTGTTGTCTCTTTTGCTTCAGCACTGACCAACAGCTTGATGCCACTGCCTGCAAAATACATAAGGATTAATCATCTAGGAAAAACCCCAATAATCAAAATTTAAATGCACCAGTGAAAACAAATACTCAGTATAATAAAGTGTCTCAGAAAACTGGAAACCAATAAATTTTATTCAATATATTTAAAATTTTTCCATTATATGTGGCAGGTTTGTTCATGGTTTTCAAAAGAAACTCTTCAAATCTGAATATTTTACTCCTTTACTCACCGTTTCCTTGAAGGAGCTGTTGAGCCAGCGGTTGTTGATCACGTTCTGGATGGAGATCGGTGGATTCTCCAGGTCCTCAAATGAATCCATCAGGATGAAGTCCAGCACTATATCGTAGAAGTTCAAGTGCTTCACCTGGTGAGGATAAATGCAAAACTTCATTATTTAAAACAAATAAACTGGCAGTCTATTCCTGTTGTACCATTTGTGATCCAGTAACAAGTCAGACATTAATGGAAAATAAGTGTTATCTATTACTGTAAGCTGCTGTCTTACCCCTCGTGTGGCCAGCTCCACCTCTGTGTTTTCCCAGTGCTCTGTGTGTTCCAGGAAGGAAATCATCTCTTCAAACACTTCCTCAAATCTCTTTGGGCTCTGGAAACCAAATAACGGTTAATAAAATACGTCAGTGAAAATGTCTCATGTTTTCTATTTGTGAGCTGTGGTTTTAATCTCACCTTTTGTGCTTTCACTATAATAGAAGACAAAATTTTCTTTCCCGTGTCGGCCAGAAACATCCGAGTTGTCCTCTCGCACAAAATGAGCTGAAGACAAAATATGGTGGAAAAACACAATTCATTTAACTTAATTTATTGGTTCCTGGTTGTTTTTAATTAACTAAATATATAAATGGATTAATTATGAAAGGTTGTATTGAAAAACTGCTAAAACATACAATCTAAAAGAATTAATGTGCAAAACAGCCTTTAAAATTTTATGGTATTCCATGAATTTCCCTCTCAGGAATGCAACTTTCTAAGTTCCACAATATTCCAAAATTCCCATTTCACCTCTAGGAACCATGTATTTAAAATAGACTTCAGTTTATCAAGTTTGTCTGTACCTGACATGCTTGACGCACACAGTGCAACTTGGCCAAGAAGTCTAGGTCCCCAACACACTCTAGCATTTCAGTCCTGACAATCAGATCGAGACAAACATCCCATTAAAATGTCTGCACACAACACAGGCCGATTCCTGTCCAGAATGTAGAATCTATTCTCACATAGGAAAGGTTACAACACATGAAGGAAATACACACATTACATTTCAGGGCTGGAAGTTATGTAGGTTCCATTAATCAGTGTATTTACCGCAGCACCCTGCAGGAGATGGTGCCCTCCTCTGCCATCTGTAGTGCCTCCTCGTAGAAAGGGTGATGGCCCACAGCGAGGACGCTCCTCGGCTCTCTGTGCTCGGAGAGCTGACACACAGATTGACAGCAAAGGCAGAAAATGATAATTATGGGCTAAATAATGTAATTTCACACCACTCCCTGTCAAAGGGATGGATGGAAAATGAAATGAAGGCCCCAAGATGCTGTGCATTTCCACTAGAAAAAAACTCCTGCTTATTCACAGAGCTCCTATGAGTCCTGTGAACACTGGTGCATAAAATATAAAAAAAGTCTCTTCTCCCAGCTGGACTCCATATAAATCCAGGGCCAGTGTTACTTCATCAGACATGTACTATACCGTATAGTTTTGGACAGCATAAGAAAACTACAGCTCTCTCCACACTGTGGTACTGTGTGGAGGCTCCAGTGTAAACAGTTGCAGAGTAAAAGTGAGCTGAATGTTGTACACTGAGGAAAGGTCTATTTTAGTGACTCAGTATGTATGAGTAACTACTGACTTCTCTACTTTTTACACTGAGTCAATAAAAAGTAAAAAAGTCAGAGGGTTAATGCATTTTCACTTTAAGCTCTTATACTTTTTTAAGATAAATTTTATTAGGTGACGGTAACAGTTTCACAGCTATTTACATGAAATGCTGTGTATCACACACACTAACACCCAGTTCTAGTAGAGATATTCAGGACTACAGAGCCTTTCCTGAATATTTAATTTCAAGGAATTCTGCTTGTAGGGTCAGTAAACAAAGTAGTTCCTAACAACCAGTTTATTTATGTACTTTCGGGGTCAAGTGCCCTAGTAGTAACAGCTGCACAGCTCAATCCCCCACAGTGACTTAATGAGTAAAAGAGATGAGGTGCACTAGAAAAACAGCGGGTGGTGAACCTACGGGAAGATCTAAGCTATTTGAATCAGACCCCTGCTGTGAACCAGTCGCACAGTTAACGCTTCAGACACTTTGAGATCATCATGTTTACTTGTTTCTCTTCAGCTAGGAAGAGTAAACACCTGTGGAAGTACACGTCTTAATCAAAACCTACATTAATTTATGCAGTATTATGCTGCAGAGCTGTGGTTTATTAACCAATATGGTCTATCCTATAACTATGTCTGAATGTGTTTCCTACATTTGTTTTATGTTATAAAGACATTTTATTTCAGGTTTCCTTTCTAGACTCTTAGTGAGAGACATATTTTCTAACATTCACTCATGCAGGTATTTTAGCATCTCATCTATTTTCATCAACTGAGGTGAATAAAACTTTATTTCTTAAAAACATGGAAATGTGTGAGTAGATATTTGTTTGCTGAACCTAAGCATCTATGGTGCAGTGCATATTGAATACTGTTTGTGTTTTCACAATGGTGAAGTACGAGTATCTCAGATTTAAAGTTTGATGCTTCTCTCACCTCAGCAGCAGAAACAAAAGAGTCAGTGGAGGCGATACTGATGCTGTCTCTCAGACAGGTGTCATCAAGCTCCTCTCTGGCCAAAATCTCCACCATTTTATCTGATAAGCAAAATAACTGTTTATATAACTGTAGTTTCTGCATTTGATTGCCTTTTATTGTAACACTCAAAACCAGACGGGCTAAATACACATAAATATATCCTATGGCTTAAGGTAGTGTTGTATAGCTGTATTGGTCATGAAGAATTATATAATATTGTATCGGTGATTCACCCTGGCAGCTGCTGTGGGATGAGGGCTCTGACATTCCCAACACTCCCTCAAACTCCTCCTGGAGGCGGTAAGCCCTCTGCAGCAGCAACTTCAGCCGGTGGATGAACTCTGCACTGATGACGTCCTGAACACACACAAAACAAAAGATACAAGATATAAACTACAGAAATAAGGATAAGAAAGACAGGTCCTAATGCTTCACCTTATTTTCAGTCTTATAACCAATAGAAAGATGTTGTGAGGGTGTCACTCCTCCCACATGCTCCACACAGGCACCCCCGCTCCTCACTGGAATCAAGCAGTATTAGATTGGTGAACGCATCAGACTCTGACAACGCACAATTCTGCACACTCTGTATCTGGAACTGATTCTTTCGACCTTGTTCGGAGTTTCTAGTATAGAAGCTGAAGTTGAAAATATGTTATGTTTCTCACGTCTTTGCGGTGCATGCGCCAAAGTCAATGCTCGGTCGCACCGTCTCAGAGGTGCAGAGTGTTGCAGCGTTACCACCACCCCTCACATTTCCTTTGCAGATATTACAAGTAGCCATTAAAATGTATTGGCAATGTGAGGCACATACATTTTAAAGTATATTTAGAAAGTAAAAGTATATATGTAGTAATCTGGTTACACTGGAGCTTTCAACAGAAATCACTATTATTATAATTGCCATTGGACACTATAGCTTCAATGAGAATTCCCTGTGAATTCAATTTTAACAAGCTTTCTAAAAAAGACATGTAGTAGGTGAAATCCTTGTTAGCAGACTGAGCAGCAGACTGGATGTCTGGGTGCACAGGCTTAACTATCTGACCTGCACTAATCCAAAACCCTTTCAACCAGGTTACAGATCCAACGAGTTAGCTTGTTACACAATCCAAACTCTAACACTGGTGGGCTGTCAAAGGTGTTATTTGTATGTGTTATATAAATATCGACTCCTCTCAGCCTTCCTCTGGTGTAAAACAACATGCGCAGACAGAAGATGTTGGAACGACTTGAATTAATACACCAACTCGAGTGTCAGGCTCAAGCAGACGCTGTGCAGTTATTTTATCCAGTGAAAAACATTCACAGGAAAATAATAAAATGTCTTAAAATTTCAATTAGTTTGAAAGGAATTTATAACTTTAAGTGTTCAGTGTATTTCTGTGCATTCACCTCCATACTCTGTTCGGCAATAGTGTCTCCAGTTCCGATTTTGACAGAGGCACAGCTTGTGTCGTCCTCACCCTGCCTGCTCCTGAACGTCAGCGCCTCCTCCCACCGTCGGAGTGCCTCCTCAAATAAATCCATACCTGCAAACACACAAGCATAAACCCTGAATCTCCCAAAACAATCAATAACTCAATTATTTCTACACGTATTATGTAGCCGAGTCATCACTACAAACACAGTAAAGTTACATATTGTACAACAATGTTTACCCATGAGGTACAGGTTTTCAGGTGTGGTGATGGGTAAGTTGACGACACTGCAGATGTCAGCGTCCCCTGCTCTGTCCCAACAGGTGGATTCATTTGCACAGGTGCTGCTGCTGGACGAGTTCATGCTTTTTACCTGTAGAGACAACACAAGAACACATCTGACTTGAAGCAGAGGCAGCAGCGTTTGAAAACAACCATTTTAGTTGTTTTCACTATTGAGTGTGAAGTGTGTGCAACACAGATCTACAGAATGTTTGTGTACTTTTTTGTCTGGAAAAACTGGTGAAACTAAAACCTCCAAATATATTTTATCTGCCTTTGAAAATGGCATTAAAGCATTAGTGTGTGTCTACATTTTGTGTAACTCATTTCATCATTGAGCATAATAAAACCTACCTGCAGATCGTGTTAATTTTTTGCAAATGCCGCTTGACCAACTAGTTTGTTAATATTTCACTCCACAACATTTCCAATTGGATCTAGGGGGGGACCTCACATCAAGCAGATTTGTACTGATCAGATCAGTCTGGACAATAAATCTTTGCTATCACTGTTTGTATTAGGAGAGTAGAAGCTGCAATAAACAAGAAAACTGCAACAAAGTGAACACCTACTGTACATTCAGGATAGAAAAAGACCTTAATAAGAGCGATCACATCAACATTTAGGTATATTATGAAAAACTGTCCAGCTACAATTGCATTGTGCTCCTGGGCTTTGTCATTTCACATGAAAACTCCTTCCAAAAAAAAAACTGTCCACTTCTCTTACCGAGGCCAGACTCAGCAGAGACCCAGACAGTTTTCTGTAATCTCCTGTGGTGAGGACCAGACCAGAGGAGTAGCCATTCTTTGAATTGAGTGAAAGGGTGATGTTCTGACTAGTGTTATCTGTGTGGTAAATAAATAGGAGAGTTTAGACATAATGTTCAAGAGAAAGATGATACAGTGGTCACACTACAGAAGCATGCAGCAGGATTACACAACAGATTAACCATGGTTAGAAATTTGACCTTAAATCACAAACAGAACAAGAAAACAGTTCAAACTATTTTAATAATTGAATTTCTGTTATACAAACAACTTGATGATTTTCTTTAGACGCTAAATTCATACACAGTTTATGGGATTTGCTTTGATTTCTGCACAATCAGAATGTACATTCAATGTATTATGAGTCTCACAAAGTTACTGACCAGTCACGTAGCAGGTCAACACAATTTGAAGTGCCTTTGCCATCCTTTAATTCCATGTATTAAATGTTCATGTTTAATTGACACACAGTCTAAGCATTAGGGCAGGTTTATAGCACCAGAAAATGATAATGATGATGTTCAAACAGACCAGCTGCTCATTGACTCCATGTAATCCTGCATTTCTATTAATTTCTCTTTTGGACTCTAATCTTCCTAAATGAGATTAAATGAGGTAAAGCATTTATCTGGAGCCTAACATGTCAGTCTCATTACATCACACACCCACAACCCAGCTAACACACTAAATGGAGATCACAGGCCAGTGAGCTGCTGGTTGATGGTTAAAAAAAAACAAAAAACAAACAATGTCAAGACAGTCTTACCATTCTCTGCTGAGGCTGGGGAGAAAAACTGAAAACCAGTCTGCTCCCACTGAGGTGGGAGAACTTTCTTTCTGCCCTTCCTCCTCTGGAAGCGGCGTGCAAGGAAGAGAAGCGAGGCGGCACTGAAGGCAGTGGCGGCCACCAGCTTCTTGGTGCCTGTGCTGACACTCACCTGGAGCACCAGGAAAGGGAGAATGGATTTTATGTTAAACGTTAATTCACTAAACAGAAGATTTATTAGTGTGTACAGTGCAAATAAAAATAATGGAATCAAAAAGCAGGAGTTTCTATCAGACATTCATCAAACAAACAAGGTGAAATCTGTTAAACCCACAGGGAAAGATTGATAAGATACTGTGTAAAAATGCAGGAACGTGATAGGTGAAGTGGATCTTATGAAAAGACAGCATGAGGCAAAATAGCCAGACATTATAGGAGGCTATTAGAGTCAAGTGCCCCATTCAGACAATTTATTTCTATAGGGGAGCTGGGGGATATGTTCTTAACTTTCAACCCCCTTGCGCTAATAATAATTGTAGCTGCAATAACCCACTGGTTTTCCCTTTTCTGTGCAGACAAAATTATTTCCAAAACATAATTCATCTAACTATCATCTATTTATCTATCTGCCACATTCTGATAACTATGAAAATGTTGTTGTTTGTCAACGGGTCATTTAAAGCAGTTGTAACTGAGCTAAGTGTCATTCAAGCTAAAGACAAACTTCTATCCTTACAAAGATGGACAATAAAGATGTTTGGATTTAAACTTACAATATTATCTTGTGATTATTTTAAAGTGGATTTTTCTTCAGTAAAAGCTGCTTTCCTGACAGAGGACACATGGTAACGCAATCATAGAAGCCTAATTTTGTAACCAATACACTAATGGGAGGTGGGGGGCACAGTTTCCAAGCTGTGTCTGTTGCTGCCACCACCACCACACACCAGACACGACTCCATCAGACCAGCTACGTGACTCTGGCCACATGAACACTCTCCATGCATTATCCTGTTACACTACAACATGACACTCACTGAGGGAAGAAAAGAAGGAAGGATGGAAAAAAAAAAATCAACCAGTAAGTTTTTATGTTTGACTAAATAAACCAAACTTCTGGTGGTTCCATACTGGTTACCATCATGACTCACAAACACCAGCAAAGAAAAACAGTGGGAATCACCTAAAATAATCACATGCGGGGTTGAAGTGCTGCTAAGTCTTGTTGATGAGAACGGTGCAGAACTTTGTGTACTATATATGGCATATGGACATTTTAAACGTGTAAATGTAACTTGTAATTTTATGCTTCCATTTTAAAATTCACTCATTCAGATTTCAGAACTGCCCTCTATTCCAAAACGCACACTTTAAATGAGCCTGTAGAGAGGTAGATATTTGTAACCAGAATTTTGGCTTCAGCTTTGGTAAAATTTCCATATGATAGCCACATGTATTCTCCAAACACCATCTCATCAGCTATGTCATGCTGCGGGCTACACCCAAAGTGCGCTGTAGTATTTTACATGTAAACAGACTCAGCCACAGGCACATCTAATTGGCTTTACACTATGAATGGCGCTGTGCCAAATCCAATCACATCACACATTCGTACAACTCAGTCTGCTTCACGAAGACCAAAAAGGAACATCTTGTCTGACAAAACAGGTTAAAAGTAAGCCAGCTGATTTGTGACAATGAGCAGGTCTGAGTATTTGTATTTCCTGTTCTACATGAATGGACATGAGGGTGCAAATGAACACGTTGTGCCCAGGGTTGAAGAGCAGTTTCCCTACTCCAAACAAATATATTTGTTTTTCTTTTTGTGTTCTGTTGGTGCTGTTGTTTGAACTGTTAACAATGTTCTGTTGAATTCAGAAAGAGAATGATTAAAATCTTTAGGAAAAACAGTAGGTAAATACTAGAACACACAGTTTTTTCACACAGCTATTAAAAAGGGTATAAGAAGAAATAACATCCATAGAATTTGTTCCTATTACATCCAACTTGTTCAGGGTAATACAGAAAATAAAGAAATCAGGAATGGAGTCAATGTTTGCAATATAGTTAAATGTGTAAAGTATGACGCCTCTCCTAGCCCAGAGATAGACACTCATACGGTCTCCTTATGTGTTGCTGTTGTTGACCTTGAAGTCCCACCACTTTTTACACGCTCACCTGTGCCAGAGAACTGTAGACGGCCAGCGGTAGGTCGACCATACGCAGGGCAGCAGCCTTGACAGAGAGCTGGGAGCTTGTGAGGGTCTCATGTGTCATTTTGGCAGTCTATCCATGACTTGGCATCTCTCTTATCCTTATCACCATTCAGCTGGAAATGCAGGAGCAAGTGACATGCAAGGATTTAACCTTGGAGGCTCGAGAGGGGATATAATGACTTTATTACATAAAGCCTCTAACGTACAGTATGTTCAAGAAACAGTATCTGCCTAACTGGAACCACATGCATAAAATACTTTTAAATAATTCATAATATACAGTAAATGTTTTAATCCTATTGGTTACTTACACGAAAACTGCCATGGAATAACTCACTGTCAAATGAGTGTGCCATTCACTAATCTACAGGACTATCATCACGCCCACTGAAGGTATGATAACATTTCAGACCTCACCTAACATTGTACACATGCCTGAACAAGTCAGATGAAGTAAATTAGAGGTTTTTTAAAGCAAACATTCTCTAATTTAAACTTCTAAAGCACAAGTATTGATGCTTTTTATTGCCATTTGCAACAGTAAATGAGAAGTTGTGAGAAGTGAGAAGTTGTTAATTGATGTATAATGCATCTACATCAGTCCATCAATGTATGACTGATGTACACATTCATTTTACTTTGATATATGACAATGACAAGCAGTAAATCATGTTTTTGAAACTAGAACATAACTGCAGCACAATTTTCCCCATTTCACTAATTTTGCTTGATTAATAATAGAAACGACTCATTTATAATCAAAGGGTTGTCAAATGAGTTTATCTAATCGATTAGTTAGCGACTGTCTTGTCTTTTTCATAACTTATATCACTACTTTACAACAGAGACTGACACACTGAATGATGATGAGTTCTTCTAAATAAATTAGTTAGCAAACTTTAAATAACTTTACGACACATTTTCCGAACAAAAGCAGTACCACAGCTCTTAAACTATCTGTCAGTTTGGTCGTTTTAATACATGATAAGAAAAAGACAGGAGTTCTCAGCTGGCCTGCCTGTAGAGCTAACGGCTAACTTAGCTAACTGGGCTAATAACGGCTAGCAGTGTCGGCTGAATTTGTCCAAGCAGCTTCAATTAAACAGTCTAACATATAAACCCATCAGCCCGTCAGTCTATCTTCTAACTGAACACGACAAACGTGAGGTATGAATACTATCACCGGTACATTTTGAGGTTACCTCCGCAGAATCTCCGCAGGTTCTCCCAGTTCTCCGGTGACCTCAGCGCTGCCAACTGAAGGACTGAAGTGAACAGCACGCGTCCATCCAGCGTGACTTTCAAAATAAAGGCACGCTCCCGGTCGTCTTCGTGGAGTTTCTGCGCCCCCTCTCGGTTCTCTAAAGTATTACAAATACACCCACGTCGTGTTTTCGCTGCAGGTTTGTATCCATGTAGATAGTGATGGAAAATTTTTTATAGATTATAATTGAAATCCCTAATGTCTAGATAGAGGCAGTACATACCAGCAGCCTTGGTTTACATCAGTGTAAGCAGAAAATAAACCAAAATAAATCAAACCATTCCAAATGGTTTTACTTTATAAAGAGGTTAATCCCCTCAGTCTGTATAGGAAAAATCCGTACTATGGCACAAATGTTTGGCAAAGGGAATACACACTACAGACAACCTCTATGGAGATAATTTATTTATACCATTTAAGGCAATGAAAGAACAATCTAATCTGATAAAGGTACCTGTCTTTGTTCCAAAGATAGA
>JAUBNQ010000009.1:17323605-17338018 GCA_032353495.1 Ctenopoma kingsleyae
CAAAGTTGATGTATTTTTGTGTGATGGACCTGCTGATTAGATTATTTGTCTGAAAAGCACTGGGTAAACCTCGTTTGTATAATTTCACATAAGAGAAGGGATTTTTGTTTGCATTCAGTTATTTATTTTACAATTTAACAGTTATTCAAATACAGGACACCTGATGGACAGACCTCAAGTAATCCATGTTTTCTTTCACTCTGTGAGCCAATCCATGTGTGAAGCAGTGCTTGAGCATTGTTTCCTTTTGTTGAAGAGATGCGACTGCAGCCTTCTGAGGAAACCTGATAATAAAAACCATCAGTGGTTTCCTGTCATCCCTACACAGCTTCTACGCCTTTGTTGGGAAGCTGCCAATCTTACACACCGAAAATTAACAACAAAAATTAGATCATCAGTGTTAGAAATTGCAAAGTCATGTGATGCACAACTTTTCTTGAGTTATGATTAAAGATTATTGTGATGACTGTGACACACAATGTCAGTTTGTCAAGCCGGTTGGCTTAGTTACACCACTTAATGTGTTATTAGAATTGTAATTGCTTCTTTTTAACATCCAGTAGCTACAAACAGTTAATGAAGCTCTGTCCCTGTAGAGAATTGTTTCAGCTCTTTGCCATTCACTACAAAGCCGTGCTCAGATCATAGAAGTATAAAAACTGTGAAACTGCAAGAAAAGGAAATAACATGTTACCTCCCTGAGATCCTCCTGAGACTGCCTTTTGTGAACTGAAAGGGACATTACAGCTCTATTTTATTATGTACACATGGCTACTAGCCAGAGCTAAGTAGTTAATTAGTCCCCTGGTTCTGTGTCTTTTACCTCTCAACATTTCTACAACTCATCTCTCCTGACTGAGTAACCTCAGCAGTTGATGATACACAGTTTATTTTCTGACTGTCTGGACACTGACACAATAAATGTTTCCACGTTACCATCAGCAACCGTAATAAAAGCAGAATAACCATAAAATGCATGCTTCACATTATTGTTGTGATCTCACTTTCATTTCAGTGTGTTTACATATAAGGCCATGTCTCTAAAACCAGGTTTAACCTTTACATGCACAACACACAACAGTGGCTGTGGTCAGGCATCGGCAGTTGCGATGTCATTGTGAACGAGAGGCATCATTGTAAAGTGCTTATCTACTTATAAGGTAGAAAAGCATTTCTTATTTCTTGCTGTCAAATGGAATGAAACCACTGGTATGTTGGAGATGGAAATCTTTTTACTCTTTGAGCTTTGAGTAAGCTGCATTTATTCACTTGGGCTTTGTTTGCAGAAGATTTGTTCTGACTTGTTCTACATTTAATAGATGTGTCGCCGAATTTTTCTACTTTGTCAGCAATAAAATCCTTTATGACGTCATTGGTCATACAATGCTGGTTTCAAATGAACTGCTGACAGCTGTGGTGCGATGTGCTGCTTGGGGTTTTAGTGGCTGATAATAAGAGGAATTTGTCAGTCATCTGATCAGGGAAAAAACTTGAATCTTCAGATGGTATGCTTTTACTGTTGCAAAGCTCTGTAACGAAATTTTGGTGAGGCACAGGTCAGGGGTATAAAGTCATTTCTAAAGCTTTGAGTGTTCCCAGGAGCACAGTGCACTCAATAATTGTGAAATTGAAGCAGTTTGGAACCTCCATGACTTTTTTTACGATGGTTGGCCAAACTGACTTACTGGGCAAGAAAGGCCTTAATCACGGAGGCGACCAAGAACCCAATAGACTGTAACAGAGCTTCAGAGGTCCTCTTCAGAGATGGGAGAACCTGTTGAGAACCTGATGATCACCAAAACCGTTGAGAATTCAGGGAATAATGAATAAAGCTAAGTACACGTAAGGAAAATGATCCCATCTAAACAACATGAGACTATGGTAATGGTTAACCTTTCAACACTACAGTGACCTGAAGCATACAGCCCCATACTAATACCCCATAGAACAGAGATGGAGGTTCCGAAATGCTTTTGATCGAATCTGAGTGAGCTTCAGAGAGTCTGCTACAAAGAGGGGGATAAACTGCCCAAATCCGTGTTTGAGGAGCTTGTAGAAACTGTCAGGAAGACTCAGAGCTGTAAAGCTGCCAAAGGGGCTTGTACACAGTACTGAGTTGAGCATCTGATGGTTTTGATCTTGGTATTGTGGGTATTGAATGTAGTTAGACAAAGTACTATTGATTTTTTAAAATTAAAACTACACAACATAATAAAGTGTGCACAAAGTGAAGGGGCCTGTTTGTGTTTGTTGTGCAGTGGTGACTTTTACTTATCCTCTGTGCTTTTCTTTGGATATATCATGTTTCAAGTATCAGATGTTGGAACAAGAAGTCACCTGATACAACAAGCAAGTTGTCTGAATATTGTGTTTCATCCTCTCCCTCTCTATGTCACTGTCACAGAGTTGCTGGTGAGCGATGCCGCCAGTGTCCAGCTGTGACTGCCCCCACCTGGGCTGTGTGGGTGAGATCACCAAGGAGGAACTTATTCAGAAATCCCATGTGAGACCCCGCCCTCTTGATTCTTTCAGTTGTCCTACTCATAACTTAGCAGTCTTTTAAAACTGTTTTAATAGCTCATTTAATATAACTTCATTTAAGTTTTTTCAGTTTTTTTTCTTTCTCAGCGATTTTCTTCTTCTTGACTCCACATGTGACTCTAAGCTGTTGTCTTCACATTGTTTTAGGGCCAGTGCCAAGACTGTAAAGTTGGAGGACCAAATTTGTGGGCGTGTTTGGAGGTAAGTCAGTGCTTGCCTGGAAAAAAAAACAGTTCATTGGATAGTTTGAAATATCACTTCTTAGCACTAACACACTTAAACATGCTTGTTTTCGTAGAATGGCTGTGCATACGTAGGATGTGGAGAATCTCACACTGACCACAGCACTGTCCACTCACAGGTGAGAAACCTCAGACCTTCATAACTGTGAATCAGCTGGGAAGTGGCATCTAATACATAAAAAAAGTGATGGGACAGGAGTGTGACTGAAAGGGAAGAGGTTGTTAATTATTGACAGTGATGTTAAGTTGAAGGAGAGGTGTAAACAAAAGAGGATTGGAGGTGTCAGAAGAGGTGCACAGAAGACAGACCAGGACAGTAATACTTCTTCAGTCCCAGGAGCCATGACTTGGAAGAAAACTTCTTCTTGTGTTGCTTTATTTTTAACATTTCCTCTGCACGATCCGAGAGCCTGCACGTGCATCTTTTAGCTTTTTAAGTGCACGCTTTGTTAAAAACCATCAAGCCAACGTTCTGTGCCTACATCTCCACAGTCAGTGCAATTACTGCAGGGCATCATCTATTATTAATTGCCACTCCTCTAGAAAGTGGGGAAGATCCACTAGTACTGTCAGTTCCACGGTTACAGTCAGTGCTCCTCCTGTCTGCTGTGAAGCCTAACTCAGCCTCTGTGTTCTGACTGTTGACTAAGGCTTTTGCTCCAGCACGCTAGGTCGAAATGGGGTTAGAAGGAGGAATATAAAAGCAAACATGTAATTTGCTCTCCCTAATGGTATCTGCATAGCTGCTCAAACCATTGTCGAGAAACCAGAAAGTGCCAGCCACTTCAGTGGAGCTCTCCACCCAGATAAGAGACAGAAATTGGATGCAGACCGTGCTGGCAAAGAAATGTAATATTAGCAGAAAGATTTTAAATGATCACCCGTGAATTTGATATCTGTGTGTTTATCTGGGGCATCTGTCTGTGCAGCGCACCAGTTGCCTGTTTTATTTTTTCAGCAGAAGCCATCTTTATATCTTGTAAGAATAAAGGCCATGAGAAAAGGGAAACATCTTAATGTCTTGACTATGCAATGAGAAAACGTTTAGAATTGGATGAGATGCAGAGTGACTAATGTGGAATAAAAATTTACAGCTAGTTCAGCAAATCTACAAAGTAGAAGCTCCACGTGTGTGTGTGTACATTTGGTAACAAAATGGGACACACAATCAGTATTTATATATACATAGAATATCATTATGCACCAAAAAAGCTTTCTGAAGCAAAGACAGAGGTAAACTTAAGGAATCCTTCTTGACATTGCAGATAAAGGATTATAACATTACCACTGCCCTGTGATTACTTTCAAGATGCCAGTGCTGCTGTTCAAATGTTGGATTTTAGTAGTTTTACTCGCATTTGTGCAGGCCCACTGACAGAATCGCCCTGAGAGGAATAGTTTGTGTTGGTGTCTCTTTATTTTGGTAAATGATGTCTCGACTGCTAAAGAGGAGACTCGCCTGTGTTTTTGTCAGATAAAAATCTGACCCAACCTGCTTCTTTATCAGGAGACCATACACTGAAGTATATTGTATGTTGAATCTAGGCTGGTGCTGCAACAACCTGCATATTTTTGCAGTGTTTATTTTGGCTAAAATATATATTGAGCATGATAAGAGTTACTGACGTACTCAGACAGGTTTTTCGACATTGTTTACTTTTGTCAGGTATTGAGTGTGTGCAAAGACACCACAGATTTGTTTCACATGAAACATTATATGAAACATTATGTGGGCTGGGAAAACTGCTTCTAAGCCATATAAATCCAGCTTGTTGTTACTGCCCTACCTGGTACACTTCTCTTCATACATAATTGAAACAGGGGAGTTTCATGCCCGTGCTCAGTCTGGTGTGCCCCCTCTGCCAGCCCTGCCCTGCTTCACTGTGCCGCGCTGTGTGAAGTCTAATGCAGCCCTGATGAATAATGCAGAGTCTGCTGTTCAGGTGCTGCTCACGTTCGGTCTCCTGTCGACCTGCCAGGCTGCTGGTGTTTGTCAGAGCAACAGTGGGTCAGCAGAACTCAGCCCATGTTTCTAGGCAGCAGTAAAAGTCGCCACTGCTGCCTCAGTCTTTAGCTGTAACCTGACACTCTTAGCTCTGGAATAATGTCTGAAAGTGGTTCAACCCTTTGTGATGTGTCTAAAATCTGTATGTAATGTAAGGTTGAACACCTTTTGAATACCACATTGCGGTTGGACTGTACTGTATGTTATTTTTTTTTATATATTTTAATTTAAGAAGGCTGATTTTGTTTTCCACAAATACTAAAACAGATGTAAAAAGTCAAACAACTGCTAATTTTGAAGGTAAAAAACAACATTGATTGATTTTTCAGTTGGTTGCTGATAGTTGGAAATGTGACTTGTCATGACTCTTTAATATATTATAGAGCTGAAACCTTTAGTTAATTTATTGATCAGTCAGTCGGCAGAAAATGGATTAATCATTTAAGACATTTTTCAAGCACAAATGAGTTCCCAGTGGTTTGCTGCTTCTATTTGTCCTGTGTTATAATAAACTGAATATTTTAGGGATTTGGGCTTTTGGTTAAACAAAACAAGCTATTTGATTACTGAAAATAAAAATAAATATAATAATAAAATATAAAAATGGTAATTTTGTTAGTAATAAAAAGTAAACCATATTAGTAGAACATTACTGACAGGATAGGATAAGGCAGCTGAGGAAAACCTGCTTTGTTTTTTAAACTTTTAGACTTGTGTATGTACAGTTTCGCTAAACCGCACTATTAACAAAGCGCACAGTTGGTCTATGGGCTGCTCCTGGATAAATATTAACACTGTCTTCTTATTTTACTTGGTGTATACTGTACACTTGGATGCGTCTGTTCACCAAATGTTTTTCTTTAACAACTTTATGTGCAGGAGACACGGCACAACCTGACAGTGAACCTGACCACACTTCGAGTGTGGTGCTACGCCTGTGGCAAGGAGGTTTTCCTGGAGCGTAAACTAGGTCCTCACTCGCCCCACGCTAACAGCAAAACCCTCCCCTCTCCACAGAAGGCTGATCAGGTAGGAGCCAGACTCCCTGCTGTTTGTCATCATGGTTTATTACACACGATTGTCTTTACAGCCGAAACCATAGTTGGTGTATCAACTTTCAGAGTGTATTCTTAATGACGAAAACAGCAAAATACAAAAAGCGATGCTCGCTATAGTACAAATTACATAAATGATTAGCTTTTTATCTTTGCCTGTGTTATTTGAATACACGTTTGTGGTATAATCACTTAGTTACATAACCATATACTGTCCTATAATACTGACTGATGAGAAGTTAGCATGTCCTAAGCTACAGTTTGAACTGTCAGTCAGATTGAATGGTTGTTCATTTGCCAGATAGGAATTTTACAATGAGGCCTGTGTGCTGTTCTGTTGCTCCAGGATAACAGCAGGGCCCCTGGGAGCCCAACCTCTTTGAGAGTTCCCCTTAATGGAGCCTGTGAAGACCTGGACATGGAAACGGAGGAGGAAGACGACCTGCGTGCAAGAGGTCAGCTCACTGAGAAATGCAGTGTCAAGCAAACATCAGCTATAAGATCGACCGACATATCAGAGGAAATATCTGAATGCCTGCTTAAATGTAGTTATGCATAATGTTCTTATCTACAGTTACAGTTACAGTTCTGCTGCAGTAGACTCATTGTTCTTTCTTGTGTTATCATTTTAATAATTAAAATCATATACATGAAGTCAGTGAGGGGACTAAAATGTAATTAAGTTTTATCATGTCTTAATCCAAGTTTGACAAAATTAAAAAATGAACACCTCAAACACTGGAGCTCGGTAATCAGCAGTTGATTTAATTCGAAGTGAAGGTTATGATTTGAATTAGTGGGAGCAGGGAATGTGTATGTCAAGATGAGTCTTTTAAGACCCTGACACATCAAGTAGACTGCTGAGTACATGATGAGCAAAAGTTGATGCGTTGCCTCACTCCACCTCACATTTTCTGTTGTACTTGAACACAACACAAAAACAACAGCCAGCGTCCGACACGTTTTGTCATATGTAGCTGCTGATAACTACACAGATAACTTGCCACACATGCCCCCTGAGCAGGACCAATGCAAATAATGTTTCCCCTCAGTGCTGTGAGAAACACACAGAGGCTCCTTCACTGGCATATGTTGACTTTGCTTTGGCTCAAGTCACCACTTTTTGGTTATTTTTGTCGCAAATACTGATCATATGTTCATGAGGTCATTAGGTGTTATAAGACTAACGTCTGCTGCAGAATAGGCTACTCAATACAGCATCAGAGGTTTTGAAACTGCCAGGTGCTGTCCCTCAAGTGGTTGAGTGAGAGTTGCAGGTGGCACGTGGAGGGGAGAGGCATACAGCATAGTTAAGGTGTGAGGTAAAAGGAACAGGTGCGTGCTGTGTTCAAGTGTTTAGTTATTGTAGTTTGCCTGATTTCTCTCACTTCACATCAACACGGTCAACAACTGTGCTCGTGGAGGCAGTTCAGGTATTTCAGTCTGATACTGATTTGTCTGTCAGATTTGAACACAGACATTAATCATATTATTTTTAAATTCAGTAACTTACAGTAAAACTTGATTGGTTCTGCTGTACTGATTGTGGTAAATTGAAATGATTAAATATAGTTTAGAGAGGGACACACCTTAGTATATATACCATACGTTCTCACAATTTACACTGCATGTCAGGACAAATACCACGTCCAAGGAACCCTCTGTGGACCGAGGGCAGTCCAGACATTTTTCAGACATCTGATGGTGCTTGGTAGGATCTGTTAGGAATAATGGGATAAACTGCACAAATCCAGGTGTACAACGCTTGTAGATACTTGCCTCAGCTACTGAAAGATCTAATTGCTCCCAACAGAGTTTCTACACAGTAGTGAATTAGGAATGAATAGTTTCTAAAAATAAAAAATAAAAAATTCTAATGTTTAGATGTTGAGTGTCCATTAGCCTTAATTGCTGGCTAATGGAGTCACATTTAAAAAACAGGTTCCCACTTTTTCTGTTCCTGCTTTATAATTTTAATTTAGAAATGGAGTGAGCCTTCTTAACAACGTAGAAGCTTTCTGGCTGCCATTAAAATTTACGAGCATTTGATGAATGTCTTGTTTTAATTTCCCTGGTGTGTTCTGTGTCCCTTAGGCCTGACAGGACTAAAGAACATTGGCAACACCTGCTACATGAACGCTGCCCTCCAGGCTCTGTCCAATTGGTGAGACCTTGCCCCCCCGTTTACCTTCCTTCTGTCCTCCATCTACCTGTCTGCCCCACATCACTTCTCTGTTTTGTTTTGTTTTTTGTTTTTACTTTTTGCTCACTACTCAGACTAAATGCTTCTTTTCAGTAGCCATTTGCTGTTATATTCACTGCCTGACTGCTTCTTGTTGACTGTAAGAAACAACCATGGTTATGCTCATTGGGGAGAGTGATGGCTGAGTGAAAATTGCTGCAGTGCACCATGTGAGACGGCAGAAATGGCCTTTTGTAGATCCCTGTAGGGTCTTTTGTTACAAATGAACTCTTTCCCCATCTGATCTGTCCCTTCTTCCTCCTTTGTTCTTTTTCTTTTCCCGCCATGTCTTGTTGTGTGCACACCTTTACTTTCCACCTCCCATTTTATTGATTTATTGGAGTGCCATGATTATGATTGTTGGTGTGGTCACTTTAATTAGAACTATGCAGCAGAGCCTTAGGCTGTGTTATTACCAACTTTCCTATTAGTCATACTTTTTCTACCCAGAGGCTGGTAAAATTTTAAATTAAACTGATGGTGCCTAGTCTGGATACAAGTCAAAATGGGGAAAAATGTGGGTCAGAATTTGCAATCTAAATCACATTCCAAAAATAGGCGGCACTGAGTTACGCAGCTGCAGAAGGAGGGAGCTTGTATGAAACTTTCCTTTGATGTCTGTTTGTGTGAGCGCTGCTTCTTTCAGTTTCTTTTGGGTCATTATTCAGTTTGAAAGGATTTTACTCTTCCCAAGGGAAGGGAACACAACATGCCTTATTCATCCTGTAGTTTGTCTCTTTCTTGCAAATTTCTGTCCACTCTGTATCCATCAAACTAAATTCCCCTCAGCTGTTTTTCTTTTCCTCTATTTCCGATGTCCTTCATACTTGCATGAGCCAGTGCCTCTGGGAATTCATGAGTGAAACATGAATTTAATTGGATAAAATCAATCAAAAACACAGGCAGTATTACATAGAAATGCTGAATTTAAACTTGTCCTGATCGTGTTTGACCTCCATGAATGCAAAAAGCAAAAACCTAAAAAGATTTGGAAAAAAACCAAAACATTTTCCAAACATAACTGATTACAGTTAACATAACAGCATTTTGTACCTTTTTGAATTATATGCAGGCTTTTGAGAATTAGCTCTTTTATTGCAAACTTTTTTTGAAATAGTAATCAAAGAATACCTCATCCATTAATGGACATATATTCAGTAAAAGCTTGTTTGGTGATCATATATGTTATTCTGTATTTATCCATCTTTCCATTGCAGTCCGCCCTTGACACAGTTCTTTCTTGAATGCGGTGGCCTTGTGAGGACGGACAAAAAGCCTGCACTCTGCAAAAGCTACCAGAAACTAGTATCAGACCTGTGGCACAAGAACAGGTAGGTAGTTTTTCTCTGATTTGGTTGTTTCCCCACAAGCCACAGTTGAGCTCAAGTGATGTTTAGAGTGTGATCCATTCATACAAGACGTTCACGTTAATTTTCCACTCAACAATGTGTTAGATATTGAGTGTTACCATATTGTTAAACAAGCAGTGTTTTCCCACATTGCAGACCCTCCTATGTGGTCCCAACCAACCTGTTCCAGGGGATCAAAGCCATAAACCCCATGTTTAGAGGATATTCTCAGCAGGTGAGTCATCCCAGATGGTGAAATAAATAAATATGCAACTGAAGTATGTGTATGCATATTCATTGTATAAATAAAACATGGTTAGATGGTTAATAACCTTAACTGCTGTTTGTAGCTTTTCATTAATACTGCATGTTGTAATAATTGTTGTATATTAATAATTATTCAAGCAGCTAGAGTTTTTTGCTTTTGCGTCTGTAGTTTGTAAATAAGTCAGTATAAATGTACATCCTGAAATGAAGCTTGAATCGATTATGCTGCACAGTTTGTAGTGAGTATTTCCTTCTGGGGATGAATGTGTGTTGAGTTGGAGTTTTTATTAGTGTGAAGCCCAGACTATAAAGTCTGTCTCACATCTTATACAGTCACTCTTTACTCTTTACCACTCTATATCCCTCCATGCTCATTCATTTACACAAATGACATTAGCTCCAGCTCAGATCACTAAGAGCTACAGATTTCCATTCACACACAATTTCTTGATTTGTTTCCAGTGTTACTTGGGAGGGATAAACGATTCATGCATTTAACTGCACGTCTTGTCTTTGTCCAGTGTGTGTAAATTAAGGATTTAGCCTGAATGGTGGAATAATAAAAGGTCCTGTTTCCTCTCAGCTTGCCAGTGTTTGTTCAGTGGAGTTAGCTGTAGAATATTCATTTGTCACGCCACGCTGGGCTGCACAGCCTTGGAATTAGCATTGCTATGAGTGAAGTTAACATTCCAGGCCCTGGACCTGGACAGTTCATCTAGCTTGAGAGGGAGATTGGATGTCTGAGGTTCATTAAGTTAGATTACACTTTCATAAGGATTTGGTTTCAGATTTTGGCAGAATTGAGATAAACAGGAAGGCGAAGTGGTTGTTTATAATTTAGAAAAGAATTATCTTTAGGAAAGCTTTACTGTGACTGTCAAACTTGATTATATTGAAGAAGAATTACTGCTGTGTTATTTTTTTATCGTTCTATTCAGTCAAAGGAAATTGGCTTTTTTTTTTTTTACGGACTGCCATGACCAAAACAATAACAAAAAAACTTTTGATTTCACCAGCTGGAACTAATTTGCTGCCTCCTCTAACATTTGGTTGAAAGTGGATCTTTTTGTGGTCTCCAGGACTCCCAGGAGTTTCTGCGATGCTTGATGGATCAACTTCACGAGGAGCTGAAGGAGCCAGTTCCTGAGCCTTACGACCAGACCAATGGTATCACAGTAGACGACAGCCCTATGGAGGACAACCACAGCCAGTCAGACAACGACTTCCAGTCATGTGAGTCGTGTGGTAGCAGCGAACGGGCTGATAACGAGGTGCAGGGTGGGAATGTGCTCATGGATGACACCAACGAAGCTGAGATGCTGATTCCTGAGCAAGATGAGATTCAGGCCAACAGAGAGTGGCAGAAGGAGAAGAACATGATTAATGACCTTTATCGCTCTGGAGGCGTTATGGGTGGAAACTGTGGAGCAGACATGGACAAAGATGTTGACACCACCACTGAGACCACGCCTATTATCAGTAGCCAGGGAGCAATCAAGGTTCAGGGCAGAACATCAGGTAATTGCTGGCTCACATCTCCTGGCATGTTAAAGTTTTGTAGTCATATATTTTTTTTACACCTGCTATTCTTATTCTGAAGTGAGGTATTGGAAGTCCATAATATTTGGCCTGCTCTCCCCTAGATTCCTTCCCAGGCATTCAAATGTCCAACACCACAAGACCACAGAGTCCAGTTCCAATGGAGGGACACATTCCCAAAATGTCCAGCAGCCCACCCAAAGCTGCCTCTGGCTGGCCCAGTCTAAACCCTGCACACAAGAAAGGTACTTCTGGATACTCAGAGAAAGTCATATCTAGATTGAAATCTTAAATAGTCGGGGTTTTTGTGGCGTAATCGTACCCTTTATCTATTTTTGCCAACATACAGTAAAGCATTATTCTCCCGTTTCTCTGCCTTCCTGCAGCAGTGACCACATTCTCTCCACCAAAGCACAAGCGTCAGAAAAAATACCGCAGTGTAATCTCAGATGTGTTCGATGGGACCATTGTCAGCTCAGTTCAGTGCCTCACCTGCGATCGGGTAAGTTCTCCAAAAACATAAATGTGTGGATCAGTAGTAGGACACATTCATCAATAAGTAATTTATCTTAAAATATAAATATTATATTACAATATAAAAATAATGTATGAATGTTTTTTCAGCAGCTATCCTAAGAGAAATCTTTACTGTGTGTGTGTATGTATCAGGTGTCTGTGACCTTAGAGAACTTCCAGGATATCTCATTGCCCATCCCGGGTAAAGAAGACTTAGCCAAGCTCCACTCATCTACCCACCAGACCTCCCTGGTAAAAGCAGGCTCCTGTGGGGATGCTTATGCACCACAGGGTTGGATCGCCTTTGTCATGGAATATATCAAGAGGTGTGTACATATAATGTGAACACTGTATTTATTTAAACTTTCACATCGGGTATTAAAAGCTCTTTACTACTACTCTTTACTCTTTTTTTTCAATTCTACTCTTGTCTGTTTCTGTATTTAGTTGGTTCTGGGGTCCAGTGGTTACGCTACAAGACTGTCTTGCAGCTTTCTTTGCCAGAGATGAATTGAAGGGTAAGCAAGTGGGTGTAAAACTGTTCCACTTACACAGACACTGAGATTGATGCCTCAATGACTGTGTTTTTTGTTTTCCAGGAGACAACATGTACAGCTGTGAAAAATGCAAGAAGTGAGTAATTGTAGTTGTTGCCTTTTGCTGAATAACAGAGCTATTGATTTCACATTAATAAAAACTGAAGAAGTGTAATGATTACTCATCTTCTTCATCCTTCTTTATCTTAGATTACGGAACGGAGTCAAATTCTGTAAAATGCAAAGTTTGCCAGAGGTATACACGCATCTCTAGTATTTCATATCATGAAGAGTTTTTATCTGTGTTTTCACAAAGTGGGCTTCTCAAATAAAATATCTTTGTGTTGTCCTTTGCTCCAGATTCTGTGTATCCACTTGAAGCGCTTTAGACATGAACTGATGTTTTCCACCAAGATAAGCACCCATGTTTCCTTCCCGCTTGAAGGCCTGGACCTGCAGCCTTTTCTGGCAAAAGACAGCCCTACCCAGACCACTAACTACGACCTGCTGTCAGTCATCTGTCATCACGGCACTGCCAGCAGTGAGTGGGCATAGTCACTCCCCTTCATCAGTTGGCACATAGTAGTGTCCTGCATTCATTTAGCCTTCATTTTGCATGTTCTCGTTAGGTTTATAAATGTTGCCCTAACACATTCTCCCATCTGATCCCAGGTGGCCACTACATAGCCTACTGCAGGAATGATTTGAACAATCTGTGGTATGAATTTGATGACCAAAGTGTGACTGAGGTGTCTGAATCCTGTGTCCAGAACGCTGAAGCTTATGTGCTCTTCTATAAGTAAGCCGTCGCGCTTCTTTGATTCATAACTTAACATCTTACTGTTGCAATAGTGACTAATCTTTGGTCTGTTCCTGTCGCAGAAAGAGCAATGAGGATGCAGTGAAGGAACGTAGGCGGGTGTCAGGTTTATTCAACATAATGGAGCCCAGCCTTCTGCAGTTCTACATCTCTCGCCAGTGGCTTAACAAGTTCAAGACCTTTGCTGAGCCGGGGCCCATTTCCAATGATGACTTCCTGTGTTCACATGGAGGTACATATGACCATGTAATTTTTTTTTACTTCAACCACACAGAGGTCAAATTGTCTCTGAGCAGGGATACTTTTCTTTGCCACTCGCTAGTGGAAAAATTGTGCTGTGCCCTCTCTTAGCACAGCTTTTGCTTTCATCTTGGCGAGGGATTTTTGACTTTGACAAAGACAGCAGAGTATTCCCTTCACAACGCCGCAGACTTCAAAAGGGGGTTTTACTTCTCTTTGTGGAGATGATCCTTCTTTTTCCTTTTAGTAGTGAAGAGGGGAGGATACTAAAAGGGTTTTTGCCAGTCAGGCTCTTTTTCTTTCAGGCATCTATTCAAGGGTGCTGGAAATTATGGAATCAGAAATTAAGTAGCAAATAATGTAAATTTCTGATAAAGCATTTAGAGTACAGTGGCAGCGGAGAATGTGTTTCACAGTGTAAATAAATAAGCATTTGCAGGTTGTGTTGTCCTCCTTGGCAGTTACCAGCACACATAAAAAGAGATAATATCAGTGTAGTAAAATGTGATTATTTTGCAGCAGTGCGGTCAGTTGTTTGCTTTCCATTCAAATCTAAATGTATCACAGCTTATTTTCACTTTGCTGTTCAAAGCTAAGGATGTCATCAGGGGCCTTGGCAGCATGTTTGCTCAGGAGACACTTTAGAAACAAACAGCCATAAAATGGTTTTTGCCCACAAGTGTTTCAGGAGGAAATAGGTCAGAGAAAAGCAAACAAACAAAAATATCATGTGTTCATTTTTGCTGAATACAGTATGTCATTCCCTTTCACTTTTAAGCATACAGTATTGATTATGCACATTCAAATAAAATTTAATCCTTTAATATAAATATTCGATATGGTACAACTGATTACAATTATAGATTATAGTGATTAGATTTTTACCATCACTTTCATTACACAGTTGATTAACTCATCTTGTCACAACCCTCTTTGCCATAGCCAAGTGTCACTGCTTTTCTGCACGCACACATTCTGCTGCTTTGCAGTGCCTGCTGGGTCCTAGTACCAACCATTTTCTGTTATGATTTCAGGATCTGTGATGTTTTACAGTAGAAGAA
>JAUBNQ010000009.1:17351048-17363509 GCA_032353495.1 Ctenopoma kingsleyae
TGATTTCCTATTTTTTTGTATGTTTGTCACACTTAAATGTTTCAATATTTCAATATTGGACAAAGATGACACAAGTAAACACAAAATGCAGTTTCTAAATGAAGGTGTTTATTATTAAGGGGGAAAAAAAAATCCAAACCTACATGGCCCTGTGTGAAAACGCCTAAGGCGTAGGCAAAAGTCAGGCAGAAAATGTAAGCAGCAGAACAAAGGTTTTTTTCTGTTCTTATTAATTATGACACAACCACTAATTTATCTTGTGACAGTATGATTGTTTACAGTCTTGAGCTGATGGAAAAAAGAACTTCCCTAAAAATGACGTATAGAGTTCTTACATTTGAACAGTGTTTATTTATTAATAACTTGTGGTGAAGAGGCTGTGTTTGTTTAATGTAAGTATAATGGAAAAAAAAGTTATCATAATAAATCATTATTGGCCCCCTTGGTCAGTAAACTCTCAGAAACACTGCATTAGTATACAAATGGATCTGTGTTTTTGCACCAGCACTTGAGAATGGTTTTTATTATCTCAGGTTATTTTTGGAATCTTTTTTCACTCAGTATGGGAATATTGGTGAACATCCAACTATAGCTCCTGTCTTATTGTTTAGGTTTTACATGTTTTTAGTATTTCATTTCCACCTCCAATCTGGTGCTGTGATTGTGTGAATTCGCTGCCATTTGTCAGATTTCCAAAGCCTCAGGAGATTGGATGTTAAAATTGTTCTCCTGATTGATTTTGTTCTTTTTTTCTTAGATGAGCTGTTTTAGGTCAAAGGGTTTTTCTCAGTGTAGAGCTGTGTCAGCTGTCATACAAGATGGGATGTTTATGTCAGTGGACAGGTCTCATGCTGTGCTCAGTCAGGCTCTGCTAACTGCACTGTGACATGTCAGCTGATTCATGATGCATCTTCATAGGAGGGGAAGAGGGCTTTAAGGGCTTAGAGACATCATCTTTTGTCTTTGAAATCATTGGTGGTGAATGTTTCATACTTGTATAGTGGCTATAGAATTTCAATGCTCTCATATTGCAGGGTAATCTGATAAAGTTTCTGTGACGTGCCAAGATTTGGTTGTGCTGAGCAAGGAGAATTTCTGAAGGCACAGATCAATGCAGTGAGGTGTCATTTTTAGGGAAGCGTGACTTGGCATTTTAAGGTTGCTGAATGTGGAGAGTTGACACACGATTAATGGTGTGCGTACAGAACATATTGTTTTTGTATTTTACAATTTTGCCCAGCTCTTCATTTGGCATCAATGTTTGTCAGTGGACCTCAAGCCCAGTAGGTGGCAATGGAACACCAGACTTGTCTTTGGACACCTGGAGGCAGTGCCACAGCTAAGACCTCCTCATGTTCCTAAAACAGATAAATGCACAGATTGCCTGTTCATCTGAGGAAGTCGGCATGCTTGCTGTTTTCTTTTGCAGAGATTATGTTTGAATCAGTGTCGCTCTGTAGTACAGGAAATGTGCAGTAGTATATTTCTGTGCCATTTTCAGAGACAGATTTAGAGCTTGCACTGTGGAACAGTACTAGTAGTGATGCTGTACTAGGTCAGTGGAGTGGAATGGTGTCTAATTAATAAAGGGGTATAAGGTTAAACACAGTTGATGCTTCTGAATGCTTTTACTTGTAGAATTGCCAAACCACGGGCAGCTGTTGAATAAATTGTGTCCTGTGCATTGATTTTCATTCCTGTCCTGTTAGGAAAGATTGATCCACTCTGCTCCACTGAGCACCTGCATTGGGTTATAGCCATGTAGGCATTCTTGTTGATTCCTCCAGTTCTGCTCACGCTACTGTAAGGCCACTGAGTCACTATCACACTTATTCATTGACAGCTCAGTTTACTGTTCTCCTGTTTCTGCAGGATAGAAAGGTCAGGCGTGTACAGTGCCGAAGGCTCGTCATACTGCTGTGAAATCTGTGTGATGTGCACAGTTTTAGTGTTGTTATGGTTGTAGTGTTTTTATCTTACTATTTGAACTTTTATTTACTAGTTGCAGTTATTGATTACACTACAGGTGTTAAATGTTTTTTAAGCATTTGGTTAGATAAAAGGCGTATTTTTCAACCACTGCAGAGACTTCTGATACACCTGTAAACACCTTTTTTTGAAAAACGGATTGAATCGATAGAACTCTTCCTGTCTTGTACAATGTAGGTAACTATTTAAGTTCTCCGCACCTCAGTTGAATTTTGCACAGTCATGGGTCTGAAAGTTTGAAGCGCTGCAGCATTATAAGTGTCAGATTAAATAATGTAAGCAGTCCCTTCTTTCCATTCTTGTCTAACTTTGCTTCACTCTTTGTCAGTTATCAGCGGTTGCTACAGACCATTGGAGTTCTCGAGGCGCAGCGCACACAGGCCATCCTGGACCTAGAGACATTGGCACGTCACCAACGGGAGGCACTTTCCGATCCTATCAGCTTTGTCGAGCAACTACAGAAACGGGTAAAAACAATGTCCTTATTATGCTAAAATGCCTATTACCTGGGGGGAAGGTTATATTATGTTTCAGTGTGCACAACACTTCCACAGCATCAACGCCTCTCAGAGACATCATATGCAAGATCTTTGTTTTTGCCTCAGGGACGCTGAGGCATACTGCTTGGTGAAATGTTGCTTGCTTGTAAAATGTAATGTTCAAAATCATTTTTCACTGTACGAAACTGCACCTGAAGAAAACTGGGGTTGGAGATGCATCATGTCCGCATTTTCCACTTCTGGTTCATGGCTTGTTCAGAAGAATATCAGGGCAAATCAATATTAAGAAACAGCCTATCAGATCAATGTGGCTGATAATTACAATCTGAACACCTGTTGCAGTAGTTAATGCAAGTTTAAAGCTGTTGAAATGTTTAGTGTTACTCATGAAAATGTCCACCACAGCAAATGATTGGCCAGGAAGCTGTTTGTGATTAGTATTAATTAGTAACATGCTATATTAAGCTATGTTAAGCAATGACTGTAGTCAAAAGGAGGGTTATAAAAGCATATTTAGAAAAACTAGCAAAACTTGAATTCACCCAAAAGTAGAAATGTCCTAAAATACGAACATTTGTTGACATATGAGTTGCAGCGTGGCTTTAGGGAAAAAATTGTGAATCTGTGAACTTGTGATCGACAGGTGAATTTGGGCTTGCCGTGTCCCCAGCGAGTCGTCCAGCTCCCTGACATTGCATGGGAACAGTACACCTCAGGCCTTGGTGACTTTGAGAGAGAGTTCTGTGACAAGAAACGCAAAACCAGGCAGCTAAAGCTGATCTTTGACAAAGGCATGTGTGCATTTAGTTTGCCTGTTTACACACAATAAACACAAGAGAAGCTTCTTTATCATCCCACAGTTTTTAAATATATTTATTCTGCTCATTTTCTCCTTTCCTCTAGGTTTGCCTCTTCGACCAAAAAGTCCTGTCGAGCCCAAGAAGGAGGGTGAAACCTCCACCATGTACTCTTCTCTGCCCACCAGTGACGCACCAGAGAACGGCAGGCAAACACAGGTATAGCTCTTTTTCCCTACTAAAATAACCTGCTGCTGTCTGCTGACAGCTGCGATTGTCTCCAAGTGTATCATTAGTGCAGATGCGGTTATATCCATTTCTAACTGTAGCTGGTGAATCACTGATCTCCTGCAGGTTGCCCTACAAATCACCAGATTGTTACCATTTCACACTGCCTGACCAGCTCCAGCCTCACCTCTCGTTTTCTTACTACTCATCAGAGTTAATCATATGTGTGAGCACAAAAGATGGTATCTATAGAGACACAAGGGGACCGCCTTCTCCACACCTTTGATTATTATGTCTTTTTTTGGCCTGTGTCACGTGTATGTCTTTTCTCACATCATATGGGCAGTAAGGTTTCACTTTGAATCAATTATACATTGGACAATATCTAGCATTTTTGACTTGATTATTTCTGCAGCTTTCACTGTTTATTTTGCACAAGCACATTTGCATTCTCTCTGACTGCACTGTCTCAATTCTAACAGGATTTTGTCAGTCAGAGTCGCTGTTTTTCTGTGTCTTGCCAATGACACATCTCCAGTCACATCTGACAGCCGGGCTTTCTCTGTCAAACTGACAGATTGAGTGTGCGAGGCAGTTCATATGCACCGATCCTTTCAAACAGTGTAGTACCCATTATTTTTGTATTGTGTCAGTCTTTTAACATGCCTCTCACTTATGTTTCCTTGACAGATGATAAGGGGGAGGATTTGTCACCCAAATAAGCCTGACACATTTAACCAGCTGTGGACTGTGGAGGAACAGGTAGGTTGTGTGTAAGATGTTGCACTGGATTTTATCACAGTTACATTATTTATTAAGGGAAGGGTTTGGTTTAGTTTTATTGACATAAGACACGGAGAAAAGAGAGAAACAGAAACAGATTCAGTCCCTGCAGAAAAGCAAAATGAATTATGAATAGCATATAAAATAAAGAGTGAATAACCAAGTGTATGTGAGAAATGCTTGATGACAATATTTTCAGGATCTTTCTAGGTATATATGTCTTCCACACCATTTCTCACATTGACCTTTAGAAAAACAGTCTCATTTAAATAAATAAAATGTACACGATTTTAGCCTGGAAAATTTATTGGTTACAATTCACGTTTGTGTACTCAATAAAAATGTTTGTCCTTGTGTGGTTTTTACCTGGTGTTTTCTGTGTGGTGAAGAAAAAACTGGAGCAGCTTCTTGTTAAGTTCCCTCCTGAAGAGATCGAGTCTAGAAGATGGCAGAAGATTGCTGATGAGCTGGGCAATCGAACAGCAAAACAGGTGACTGAGTTAATCAGCTAGAACAAGTGCATGATTATACCTGTTTATTTCAGAACATTTGGTTTAATTACTTGCAACAACAAACTACAGAACTTGCTCACAAGCCTTTCACAAATAGTTCTTCTCAAAGAATTAATTAACTTCAAAGTGACCTTAACCTGAAAAGTAACCAGCTGTACAACTGTCTACCTGTCATGACACTGAAAAATCTGTGACTTCACTACTTCAACTGACTGTTAAAGTGCAGTGTGCAGTATGCAGTGCTAAAAGGCGAAGACTGACTTGTATGATAACTGCACCCTCTGAAAATACTTGATACATGATGATACCTGTGTGTGTGAGAGTGTGAGTTACTTCAATCAGCTGTTCCTCAGTTGGAAATCTTAACAAAGCCATTTTCCTGTAAAAAATATTCCAGGTTGCCAGTAGAGTTCAAAAGTACTTCATCAAACTGACAAAAGCTGGTATCCCTGTGCCTGGAAGAACACCCAACCTGTGTATGTACACTAAAAAGGTAACTCTCAGCTTTTTACTCACTCTCATTTACTAATTTAAGTAAAACAAACACTTTTCCTAATGAATGGAATATATGTCTGTGAAGATACTACTCCAGGCAGTCAGTCAGAACTGATGAAGCCTTCTACATGGACGGTGAAACGTTTTCAAGAACTTATAAACAAGTCCAGTTGTCTCAGAACAGAATTTTTTGGGATGAACGTAAGGTGTCTTTAAGTAAAGACTTGGTGATTAATTCAGTGCTGACTTTCAGTCAAATGGTATTGTTCTTGTGTGTTATGATTTATTGTAGATGATGATTGATTGTTCATGAGAAAACTTTATTAAAATGCATTAGCTATTATTTAACACCTCTGTTACATGTGGGTATTAAGGAGTTATGATAAATATATACTGAGTGAAAGAACTAGTGTCAGTGCACTCTGGTGGATAAACAGTTCATTGCACTTATAAGTATTTCACCTATTTACATGCATTTGCCACATCCTTGTATATATTAGTATCGGTAAGCATACTTTTTAATATCATGATATTGATTTGGATGATTTTCAAGTCACTACCTGCTATTTCAACTGTATCTGTTTGTTCACCAGGCATCCAGTAAGAGGCAGCATCACCTTAACAAGCACCTGTACCGACCGTCCACCTTCCTCACCTCCTATGAGCCTCCAGTCTTCATGGATGAAGATGACGAGCGCTCAGCCTACTACAGCAGCGTGCAGGACCCCTCTGCTGATGATTCGGTCAGTATTCTTGTCATCACAGACATCCTTTTTTAAGCTTATCACAAATCTTCCTCTGCTATCTTTAACACTCGTACACTGCGTAAACAGTGACCTGATAGATAAAGACTGGTTAAAACTGCATGTTATATGCCTCTGGGAGCTTGATTTATACTTGACTAGTTCATTCAAATCCATTTCAGACAAGGATAAATTCTTCCTGCCTTGCTACTTACATCTGCTTTCATATGACAGACTGTCCCTCTACCTCTTAACTCCACTTTCACAGCTTTTATGATGCAGCTCTGTTTTTTTTCCCCACTACTACCAGGCTGTGTTGTTAAAAAAATCTGCTAAATCAGAGTAGGGGTCCAGCCAGCCAGCTGGCCTCGCCTCTTTTTACATTTGAAGTGTGCAACTCGTGACGCATGTTGTTATCCAAGAACTGACATTTTCTTTTTCCCCTTTGATGGCAGTAACCTTTAAGTAAAATCAGGTTGTCATGCCCTGCAGAGAACACAGTCTGCTGCCTCCACCAGTGCGTTAGCAAAACCCCTGACACTGCTGGTATGAAGTAAAGGTGTTGCCAGCATGGGCCGCAGTAATTTCTCACTTCACCTGGTTGTCCTTTATTTTGGCCTTGTTTGCAGGAAAGAAGAAAACTCTGCTCGAAGGAAGTGTTCTTGGCAGAACAAGCAGAACTCTCACAAAGCCGTTTCCTGTCAAGATCTGGAAGTGCAGAAAATAAAATGTTGCCACATAGTTCTTTCTCTATTAAAAACCAAGTGCTGGACCTAGCCAACATGTCTTTGGTGAAGGACACATTCATACATGTTAATCTGAAAGACGATCTCTGCCTTTACTGTACTGTACATTACTGCACGGATAGAAAGAAACCTAGACTGATGTTCACAGATACGTTGCCCTTGATCAGCTAAAATTAGACTGATCAATAATGACAGCAAACGTATCTGCGGGGTTTAAAACATCTAGAAGAAATATCAGATGGGATCACTGGATTCATGTAAAGATGTTTTTTATCTGTGTGTCCTAATACCAATCAGCCATCTTTGTTTTGTCTGTTTATTTCTGTCTGCCTCTTTCAGGATGAGGAGAGTGTACCCGTGGAGTTGAGAAATTTGCCAGAATACAAAGAGCTCATAGAGTTGAAGCGGCTGAAAAAACAGAAACTCCAGGAGATCCACGAGGACAAGGCTGGGGTGCGTCATGTGGGCTACAAGGTGAGTACATATCATTTCTGTACAACATTAAAACCAAATACTCCATACAGTATACATATACCCTCGAGTCAGAGGGATTATAAGCTGGTCGACAGGGACACAGTTTGAAATGAGTACAAGTGTATTTAAAAAGAAAAGCATCCATCCTCTAATTGGTTGTTGTTTTGCTGACTTTGAGTGTGATGTTAAGACTTTCTCATCCCCATTGTGAGAATGTATGGGGTTACAAAAAATCCTTGAAATAATTGAAAAATAAAAAAATAGAAAAGGTTTTTACCTCTTATTTATAACATTTAGTCATTTAACATCAGTTAATACTGGTAAAAAAAATCATAAACTTCACCAACACTAATGTGATTTATATGCTTAGATGCCCATGTGGATTATGTAGGCCAAACAGAAGGAGTTTTGAAGATCCACATTACAGAGGAGGCAGCGATTCGGCATGAGAAGAACATCTGTCTTATTGCGTGTTATTATGCAAAAGATATCCACAAAACCTTCGCCACTTTCCATTATACAACTATTGATCATGTCAAAACCTCTCATAGAGGAGGAGATACTGGAACCAGACTTCAGCAGAGAGAATCCTATTAGATAAATAAACACTGCAAACTAGGGGCTTTTTATACAGCTTTATTCTGATGAATTATTTCAAATAAAAAAATAATTTGTAAAATGTCTATTTGTATCTGACTGGGTGTTAGTTACAGTTTAATATTGTAGTTTTATTTGTGTACTGACTGTATTTACTCCTCCAGAGCATCATTATGACCAGACATTTAGACATGAGTTACATAATATTAATAATATATTTTTAATACCTTTACTTTTCTTTATACTTTTGTAAAGTGAGGGCAGATATTTTAAGATATAAAAATGAGGAACGGGGCAAATACAGCACTGTTTGTTTGCTGATGAAATTTATGAGTCAGTTCATGAAAGACATGTTTTACCAGTTTTACATAGTTTTACAGTGATTCAACATTGTGTGTATGTGTGTATTTGTGCAGTGTGACGTCTGTGGCATGGAGCCCATCCAGGGAGTGCGGTGGCACTGTCAAGACTGTCCACCGGACAACTCTGTTGATTTCTGCTCCAGCTGCTCCGACTGGTGAGATCCTCCACCTCTGTCACGAGATTAAAATCAGTGGTTAAAATGTTAAAATAATGTGATGGATGTTCCTTTAAGCAAATAAACAAAAATGAAAGGCTATGAGTAGGGCTGAAACGTAAAATACACAATTTGGAATGCGTCAGTGTGTCACCATGTTCACATTCATCCCAAATTATGGCATCTTTACCTGAAACAGCATTGTCAGAAGTGTGGGAGTCTCTACTTAAAGTAAAACGGAAATGGCCTAACATTTGTAATGTAATGTAATCTAGTCTGTGATACATTACAAGATCTGTACGTAGCAAAACATTTAGTAGTAAGTAATTTTTGTTCTTGATTACACAGCCTAAGGTGTCAGTTGAATTCACTGTAATATTGTTAGACTGACAGGACATTTGTTCTTACATTGACCAACATTTTTCTCTTGTCCCTCAGCTTGTATAAGACAGAGACCCACAAACCCAACCACCACTTGGAACCGGTGTACCAACCAGAAACCTTCCTGGACAGGGACTACTGCCTGCCGCAGAGCACAGGCTACAACTATCTGGACCCTAATTACTTCCCAGCCAACAGATGACAGGGTCCCAGGCGCCCCTAGCTCCAGGCTCTCTGCACATATCCCACAGGCCACTTTGTGCATGGCTCCATCCTCTAAGTCCAAGATAACCGCTTAACCCGCCGCCTGGCACGAAGGCCAGCAGGCAGGCACACAGCCAGGGGCATCAGAGCAGACCACAGTGCTGCTGGTGGGGGGGTAAACTGGCCTCCCTGACTTGAGCAAAGGGCAGCCATGTTGGTTCCTCAGAACAAGGGGGCCCTGCCCCACCTCAGCCAGGTTAATCAACGGATCTGTGATTTGAAACGATACACTATTTTTAAAAACAAAGAAAATAAACAGAAGGCACACCGACATTCCCGAGCTCTGTAATATCAGGAGGGCTGTCCCCGTTTCCCTCATCACCCTCCAGTTACCTCCCTGTGCTGCTTTGAAACTGGAGAATTGACGATCAGTGTGGTGAAACGCCACCTAATGGAGATGTGTGGTCGACCATTGTGTCATAGTGGACTGTGAAGCCATCAACTCCGATACACATAGGTCGTTTTTATGTGTATGTGGTCTGCGTGTTATGCAAGAGTGAAAAATGTCCTAGCTAGGTATCCGTAGATTGAGTATTTATGAGTCCTTGGCGGGAGTTGGCACTGCTGCAGGAGACTGGAGTGCTTCTGGCTGCAGACTGTAGAAAGTTCTGCTGATCCACATGACGTTCTGCAGACACACGTGTATGTGTTAAAAGGGGCCGCGCATCATGTTTCAACATGGAGCCGTCACTACCACTGTCACACAACGCTGCTCTCACCCCTCACCTTTCACACACAAACATACTCACAGTTACACACTTTCATCTGTTTCCTTTTCCCTTTGCTCTCTCCACTAAAACATGTCTAACAAGGAAGCACTACAGCATGGAGAGCAAATGTTTGTGAAGGCGGGGGAATTTGAACGTATGGAAAAATACACAAGACTGTGTTTTTGATTTTCTTTTCTCCTCCCCCAGTGTGTGCCGTTATTGACCATGTTGAGTGTACAAGTGTATGGTGAAAAGTAGCCAGCGCTAGTTGCTGTGTGCCATTTTTAAAAAATAAAAAAAGAAATTTCTTTTTGTGGGTAACTCCACCTTTGAACCTGGCCACAACTTCTCTCCTCCTTTGTGGCACCTTTGACCCACATTGTCCTACATTACTGATCCAGTCATTATGCCTCTAGATCTTCTTTAATTTTGCAGTCCACTTTAAAAAGTCCATTTAAAAGATTGTATTTTTTATTAATCTATTTAAAAAAAAGTATTGAGGTAGTGGTTGGTGCCTCCACAGTGGAACAACCCACACAATTTTATACACATAGATTTTGTTGTGCTTGAGTAGACACCATTTTGTATGGTTTTCGTCTCCTTTCCTCACCCCTTTTCCCCGCTTCAGTATCTGTGTATAAGTCTGTTCTTATGTAAAAAAATAATAATGTAAAAAAAACTGCTAGAGGAGAACCATGGAAATAAAAGTATGTGAAAATAGTGTTTCTACACAAGTGGTTCGTGTATTATTATTATTAGTAGTATTATTCAAAGTCTCCAAGTTTGACACATTCAGAGCTGCAGATACAAAAAGATTTATTATTCAAATCTATAGATGATTTGATTAGATAAGGAAAAGTAGTAGAAATACTGACAAACATAAAACCATTATGCCTTATTAGATTTGTTTGAGCTTAAATATCTCACATACCTCTTTTCAGAAAGTCTTGTGTGATGTGCTTGTGTAAAGAAAAATGCAAATGTATCATAAGTATACGTATAATCAGTTTATTTTAATTAATAGCAGTTTGGTCCCTCTTCCCTTTTATTCTCCCAGCATGAACTTTGTGACCTCCATGGCCACTTTAAACACTCCCTGAGACGCTGAGTGCTGCAGTTAAAAGTCATTTACCGTATCATGTGCATGCAAATAATCTCTGCATTTGTTTCCCCTTAGTTAGAATTCAGTACTGTTGTTGTGAGCCCCTCTCCAGCAGATGGGGCTATCGTATCAGCTGTCGTCCTCTCAAAACACCAAAGCACACACTGAAAAATCATCCAAATGCACTGGCTTTATTGAATGTTAAATACCAGACTCAAACAAGCACCTGTACAATGAACCTGGAAACATACAAATGCATTATTCTTCAACACTCTTGATTATTTTCTGCTTTTTTTTAATTTAATGCACAAAAGGCAGTTAAGCTTGATTGTAATACTTGCATGCTTGTTACAATATAAAGCATGTTGCTGTGCATGAGAGCATGAACACACGCTGAACAATTTCGCTTTCTAGCGTGGTGGGAACCCTCTCCCAGCCCCGGAGAGATTTCACATTCGTCTGGCAACACGCTCTCAGTCACAGCAGGGAATGCTGTGTTCTCAGTACAGTTATTTGCCCCATCCTGGCAGTTGGCAGCATATATTGAGGTCGATGTAAGAGAGAGACAATGCGAGTGAAGCAGAATGTGACAACCAAGCGCTTCATCAGTGTCAAAAGCAGAGAGAGGTTTCGCTGAGTGCTGGGAGTGTTTCAAAACATCGGGTGGGACATGCGAACCACTGGAGTTCAATGAGCATGTGCAGGTGTGAGGTTATGAGGGTGTAGGTGAGTCTCCTTTGAGTGATGGAGCTCCTGGACAGAGGAGGAGCTTAGGGTGGGAGCGGTGTTGAGGAAATCAGAAGGTGGAACAGGACTCCATCTCCTGGCAAATCTGGGCGAACACTTCATCCGGTGACCTCTCGGCGTCGATCTGCAGACGGAGACAAACTGGTTGAGACGAGACCTTTCAAAAGTCATCAGTGTCTTCACGTGCACTCGAGGACAGCAATCTGCTGCAGCGCGGCATCTGTAAGCTCACAGCAGACTGATGACCTCAATACCTGTTGTGGCATTCAACCCACCAACTCCTCTCTCTCTCTCTCTCTCTCTCTCACACACACACACACACACACAAAATCATCCTTACGTGCCATTCAAACATTCAAACAGCTCATTCAAAGAGACAGTCACAGTAACAACCAAAATTTATGTCCATATTTACTGACCTTCACGTGAGTGGAGACGTCAGTGAAGTGAGTAGAAGCACTCAACAAACCTACAAACCTTTTTAGGTTAACTGTCATAACTTTGTCTTAACAGCTTTCAAAAGCAGGTAAAATAGCTATTTCGTCTTTTTTTTTATAGAGTTGGGCAACAAAAAAAAATCTTCCTGCCAAATGCAGATGCTGGAGTACACGACATGAGGAGTCACTGGCTAATTTGATGTGTGAATAGGATATAAATCATAAAGGCTGACCTTCACTGTCACAGTCAGTGGATATGTTTCCTGTTATTTACATGTAAATATATACTGTATTAAACAAAATACAACATAGCACCTTCTTTATCAATTCATGATTCAACCTCCACTGTGCTACAGATGAGCTTGTATGGTTTGGATGATAAGCACATATAATAGGCGAAGTAACCCCCAACCCTGGAAAAGTTGGCTGCATCTAGCTG
>JAUBNQ010000009.1:17491241-17515301 GCA_032353495.1 Ctenopoma kingsleyae
CAGCATAACTAAGAGATGGTTCAGAGTCACCTGAGCCATCTCTAACTATAAGCTTTATTAAAAAGGAAAGTTTTAAGCCTAGCCAAACCTGGACCGAGAGCTGGTTCCACAGGAGAAGAGCTTGATAAATAAAGGCTCTGCCTCCCAGTCTACATTTGGAAACTCTAGTAGACACGAGTAGACCAGCACTCTGAGAGCAAAGTGCTCTGCTATGAGCCCACTGAGGCCACCTGATTCTATCCAAAGATTCTCAGGTGTGTCCTGCTCTACTGCAAATATATCTCTGCAAAGAACATGCTAAAAGTGTTTTTTTGCCACACATGCATCTAAACACACACACACACACATACATGCATGTTCTTGCACACAAAGACTCTTTCGAACTAGTACTTGATTCTATTGGTTTGAGTTGCATGATTGGTTGTTGTTTGTTTGACCTTGAAAATCAGCATTTTGTATTATTATTTGTTCTGCTTTTAATTTGTATTTGTGTTGAAGTTCTATTTAAAAATGTATTTATTTTTTGCCTTTTTTTGAAGTATATATATATATATATGAGTCCAAATTGACCCGTAACACCACAGATGTTACTATAGTTAATAATATTAAAATAAAAAAATTAATAAAATAAATTTATTTAAGAAATATGTTCTAATACCCCTCAGTAAGAGTCATATAACAACATTATATTTATTTATATAATTCTCTTAAGGTCCATTTTTCCATTTTTTTTTACTGAAAACAAGTGGTATGCTGTCAAAGAAAGGCCCATGGGGCCACACCAAAAATATTAAAACCAATCTTTTCAACCCAACAAGGTTAGAAACAAATTGGATGATAAATAATTGTTCTGAGGGTATTTTATGGCTGATTAAGGACACGGGTCGACACCGACTCGTTAACATCAGAGATAGTGACAGAAAGCTAACACAAGAGGAAGGTTAAACCACGTATAACGATGCTTTCAATGTGGAGTGGAGCTGCTGCACGTTTCACCCCTTTATGCCAGGGTCTGTCTATAATCTGCTTATGAAAAAACAACAGGTCCTCATGGGAGAAGCAAGAGAGACTTCCCAGAAGCAATAATCCACATCAGTGTCGCCGTCGGAGTCACTGGAGAATCATGTGTGATAACACAGCATAAGGCTGGCAAGCTCAACAACAACAACAACAACAACAACAACAACAACAACAACAGCAGCAGCACATCAGAGAAGCAGTTTTAAAGAATCATCTTTGAAGTGTGCACTTAATGAAGAGCAGTGAAAGGGCATGTGGTTCCCTGAGCTTTAATTGGGATTTTTAGGAAAAGAGGCAATAACAGGCATTTGCAGAGGTAACTGTTGCATAAGTCTTCATGTATTTATGCATTTACTTTGTGGCTGTTTTTCCACTGTTGCTGCAGAATTTTACACTGTAGAGTCAAATTTGTGAGATAAAACTGAATTACCCTCTAACTACCCAGTGACCAGAGAGTTCAGTGTAACATAAGGGTTTAAGGGAGAACACAGAGCCTGCTTTTATGTTTACAGTTCCACTTGGGAAATACGACTAAAGTGTACCAAAAGTTCAACAAGCTCTTCATCAAAAACAGGACTTCTACATGGCAACACCTGCAGTTAAATTCCCCCAGAGTTGATAAACTGCTGGTTTTTATCTGCGGTCCCTCGACAGGAGTAAAGAATAAAAATGGAAACAGGAAAAGAATCCAAATTAGAAATACACTAGGAAAACAAGGTAGGTGTGCCTGATACATCCTCATAGACACAGATTTACTCAACGCTTCTACATTTCAATGCTAGTGTTGTTTATTGTGGTGTTTAATACTTCAAAAATGATTTAAATGAAAGGATATTTTCCACTGTGAAGTCGCTTTTGGAATACTACAGCTATGATTACTACAGCTTGAATGTATGCTGCTGTTTATACATTATACATGACTCAGTGGCGAGATAAAAGAGCCTCCAGTGAAGTTGAGGCTTTATGAACTAGTATAAAGTAAGAGACACAGAAGTGAGCGGTTTCAACTGCTCAAGTTAAAGTAGTAACCGTGCATGCTGATAAAGGACTGTGCTCGTAATTCTGCTGATGCAATTTCTCTTTACTGCTGCTTTTTAAACACCTTAATACCCAGGGGAGAACATAGTACAAAAAAATCTCAAAATAACTACAGTTCTTGTGAACTTTAACTCCAGTCTCACTATGACTATTCATGAGGCTGCTGGAGGCCACCCACACTGCTGTGTTATATATTCTTACCATGACCACCAGGTTGTGAGCACACAAATTTAAAATGCAATCACCATGTGGGGAACCTAACATGCCAGCAGCAGCAGGAACATACTGATCGATGTTAATGCTTCTTGTAATACTGAGGTTACGGCGCTTGCACACTCTATGATGACAATGATGGTGAGGTTACTGTGAAAGATCGCTGCCGGTGCTGGGCATGTAGAAGCAACGGATGCTGATCAGCAGGTGTTTACGATTCAGCGGGGCTCAGGCACCTACTTATTGCCTGTCGTAGGCCGTTACATGGTTGATTGTCTAGGGTGCGCACAGGCCTATATTTCTCCCTTTTATGCTCTCTCTAATCCGCTGCAGATCTGTGTCCCACCTCTGATTTATGAGTGAAAGCTGCTCCCTGTGGTGCTGCAGGAGGGGACCTTGACAAGGGAATCTGACTGGCTTTTTGTCCTTTCCATAATTAGAGAGTACATCCAATTCACCCTGTTCATTACCCCTGGGCCCAGTGACAAATGATGAGGAGGCTTGTTTTAACGCAGTCTCCCTGGCTGTCCCGTTCAGGGTGAATGAGCAACGGCGGCGTACAAGAGGACGGGAGACTGGAGATACATTCATAAAGTAGTTCAATTATCTTGACTGTATCTCACAAAATGTCACAGGAATTTTGTTTTTTTAATCTTTGCACATCCCATTTAGAAAGTATCTGCATTTTTCACCAGAGGACTGAACACAGAATCAGATGTAAAGGAGACGTCTCACTGAATTCTCCAGCTCATTAATGAATTTACATTTCTGCTAAATATTTTCAAATTATGATGTTGTCTTTTTTTCTTTGATGTCACTGATTTTAATTTATTTTGTCTGATGTTATCTTTCGATAAGCAATAATCAATAGCATAACACATTGCTCAAACAACATGTGATGTGCTCACTCATAGTGTTAAATGCCACAGATAATAGTTATCACCCAATTCCATTTTCCCTCCGTGATGCATTTTAGTTTCTTTCAGCTGATTGTTTTGGTTTTACAGTAACTTAGCTGTTTTGATTATTTCTCACTGCGCTCATCTGCACTGATGTTCAGACTTAGCAGGCAAATGTTTTCAGCAAACAAGCTTTTAAAACCCTGCTGTGTGCTCCCCGCACAGCTCAAAATGCCAGAGAGAAAATTAGCAGCTAGCTGGTGGAGAAAGTGGAATATTTTGTTGCTAAACAGCCAGATTTGGCTTAGAAGTTGGCAGCAGAAACTAAAATAGAATGAACGTTGGACTGAAAAACTGCACAGGAATATGTAAATATCCATCTGCTGACAAGTGGCCAAAACTATCAACATAAGTTTAAAGTTAAAGGTACATTGTCAAGTACAAATATCTCATACACCTGCATTACCACCCAAAGACAGTGTGACATTCATAATATGCACTGTGTTGATTTTAAAACTCATATTATGGTCTGCCAATTGATTTTCATATTATTGCAAAAAGAGTAAAAATAATGGAAGCCAGAAAGGTACGAAAAACAGATTACAAAACAATCCTGCCTCAGGAATGGGCATAAGGAAAGTGAAGTAAATAAGACAGCACTTTAGGAGCAGCATGTTTCCAAATGTCTACATTAGCACCAGACATAGACATCATCTATAATATATACTGTATTTACAGTATAATGTGGTCAGATTATTCTTTTTTTACTAAACGTGTTTACTATTGCTTCTAATATTTTTAGAAAATGAAAGACACACATTATACAGCTAAATTAAAATGTCTCTTTGATAGATTTTTACCCTGTTTAAACCTAAGCCCATAACCACACACTGTATGATGGCATTCTTCAATGAACTGAGTTGGTGTGGAAATTATCACACAATAAGTTTATTTTGTTATAAGCGATAGTCTCTGGCCTTGGATGTGAATGTTATTTTTGATTATTCTCTGGCTTTCCTGGATGATTTGATTGCTTCCCATCATAATTGAACCTTTGAGTTGAGATGATGTTTTGGAACGACTGGAAAATGTTTGGCATTTATTAATTTAATTGAGATGACTGTAAAGGGACTATTTGCTCTACTTAAAAAGCAATTTAGAATATTTTGTGACACATGCTTTTAGAAAAATGCTGTTTGTCCACAACAAAAGATTCAAATGTATTTTACAAACGGATTTAGCTCTAATTTAGTTCACTGATCAGGGAACAGACAAAACTTGACAAAAGGTACAACAGAAAATATAAAAAAAACCTGGGGGAGTGGAAAATTGTATGCCTATTCACAAATCAACAACACTTGAAGCCTCTGCAGTCCTTATATTCAATTATTCAAAACAGGAATAACCGTTTGGGTGACTGGAGGTATAAACATATATATCACAAATATGTACAGTACATATACTGTAAAGGGGGTCATAGAGACTGAATTATAACTTTAATTAATTCTCAGAAATGTTGGTGAATAAATTATGACTAATACATTATTCTACATAATGTCTACACTACATACTAATTACATAATAAATTGCAGCTATTACTGGAATATATGAACAATATTCCAGTGATTTAATAGTTCACTCCTATAACACTGTGGGAGTCAAAATAAATAACTTAAATAAATATATATCAATATTGATGCAGGACAACCAGACATACAGTATTTCTTCTTCCACACAGTCGTCTTGTCAAAACAATGCATTGGCAGTACCCACAATGCAACTCAAATCATACACAGACAGTTGTGTGACTTTGTGAAATTCAGGTTTGTTGTAGCTGTTGTTGCTAATGCAGGCTTGGGCTTCTAGCATCAAGTAGAGTTGAGGAGCGGGCTACTGAGATTGGGTAAACTCACTTCTTTCTAATTTCACATCTTCACATTTTTGCATTTTCAAACTTGTACTGTAGCCCCAACAGACTTTGCCTCATTGCTATGATGTGTTCACATTTGCTGTAGTATTCCTGCTGAAGACCTGTAAAAAAGTGATACCAATCGATACAGATTCCTTTAAGAAGCTAAAACACCCAAAAGGTCTGGTATGATACTTTAAGTTAGTTGGACACAGTGTGTTGTGGGAACTGAAACACACAGTTTAGTCTGACATTTTTCATCTCTGCAGGGATGTGGGTTTAATCTTTGTGTGATAAACACATTGTTAACATGATAATAACAGCTGACAGGTCATTAGGGGGAAAATGAATGGATTATATTACCAGGTGGGTCGAAAAAATGAAGGCCATTCATGTTGGACTGCAGCTAAATTAGAAAACAGATAGGATTTCCAGGACCGGATTCAATTAAATAACGTCAATCATCAGGGTCATTCTAGTGAAAATAACTCCAATCTCAAACAATATTTAATCCTGCCCCTTTCCCCAGTAAATTACAGTCATTACACCACAATCTGTTCACTTGGTTTGTATTCACAGTTAGTGTAGCGAGGCCAGGACACTGTCCACTAGGGATTTATTTGCTCTCCATATTTGTTGACTGTGGACGCATCAAGAATAGGGTGATGTGTGTCCTTTGCTCTTAGCTGGCCTTCAATTAAATTGTTCCCTCAGGCATGATGGAAGAGGGAATCTAGTTTCAGGGGTGACTAGGCCAGGGGTACAGCGAGAGATCCGACACTTTGTGAAGGCCCAGCTTTGTTGTGTGTCTCTGCTGGAGGCAAGACAAGCATTCAGAGTCTGACTTCTTCAAATGGGAAACTAGCTGGGTGGTGATGTATCAGTGTCCCCTCACCACTCATGCAACCAACCAACCTAGAGGTGGTTTATATGCCGTTCCACCGCGATGCTTTCCAAACTGGATACAAGAGAGGAAAAGTATGCTCATCTTTTTAATCCTTAATGTACCCATATTGAAATGTGGTTTGCAGTCGTGTAACTAAGTTAGTTACAAATAAATGAAAAACAGTATAAGAAGATTTTGTCCTCACCTGGGACAAGCAAATAGAAATGTTGTGTTTCTTTTCTTGTGAAAAACTGAAAATACCTCACCTCTTCAGACGTCCAAAAGTAATCGTCCATAACAGAGCAGAACTGGAGTTCCACCAGGTTCTGTCCTTGGTCCCCCTTTCTTCTGGTTTTATATAAATTATTTACCAATATTATGTCATGTAGCATATTTTCAGACGTTTGCATATAATACTGTAAAATACTGTGTCTTTTGGAAATATTTCCTCAGTGCTTAAAATGTGAAAAGTCATATCTAACACTTATAAGTCTATTTATAAGCCTGTATACATAAATAATATATATAGGCTTTTCATCCAAAGATGAGCCCAAGTAGAAGTTAATAGGCACAATGTAAAGGTTAATGTAAAGCTTATTATAATTTGAGAGATTTTCAAATTGAAACATTTAAGTTTTGTGTCAGAACTAAACTTTTAGAAACATTTTAAAAACAGGAAAGGTGACATTTGCAAAAGCTCTAACATTTGGCCTATTCAATTCAATTCAGCTTTGTTTGTATAGCGCCAAATCACAACATAAGTCATCTCAAGGCATTTTACAGTATAAGGTTTAAGACCTTACACAAAATATATATATACGGAATATTTATAGAAAACCCAACAATCCCACTCGAGCAAGCACTAGGCGACAGTGGAGAAGAAAAACTCCCTTGCCATGATTGCATAATGTTATATTCTGAGACTAGAACATTACATAATATTTTAATATTTAGATTTTTGTGTAACTTCTTGTACACAGGCAGCCTCTACACTAACCATGCTACTTAACCTATGTAATTAGTATACTTAATAATAGTCCATAAACTGTGAACCCTCTTGCAGATTTCTGTGAAGATTCTCAGTCATCCAGGTCATGGTTATCCCAAAAAAAGGTTATTCAGTGGCAACTGGACTTGTTTTAGTTCCTTGACGACGTTTCGCCCTCTTGAGAAAGCCCTCTGGAATGGAAGGATCTAAAACAAGTCCAGTTGCCACTGAATAACCTTTTTTTGGGATAACTCTTGCAGATTTTTCCTCAGTAACCTCTGATGCATCTATGGAGAGTAGACAAATATATTTCTCTGTTCATTTGATTATTTTGAAAATGTCTTATAAGCAGAACTGAAGATGGATGATGAGTGACACCTTACACGTTTCTATTGAATTATATACTTATGCAAATTATGCACATTTAGGAAGGACATTGCAAACTAGCTTAGGTTATTAATGATGTTGTACTTGCAATGGTCCCTGATTTGTACTGTACAGATTATAAACCAAAAAGCTCATTGAACAGCATTGTGAGGTGTAAAAATGCGTCCTGGTGCAGCTTTTATTGGTAATTTTACTGCTTGCTACCTTTATCCAAATTCACCTACAGTGAAGAACTGCATTATTCCTCTTCTTTGTTACATCAAATATAGGTGTAATGCAAGCTTTCCCAAAATGTTGCTGCGCTTGCAGCCATTAACTTGTCCATTCTCCATTCCAGCTAATGGAAATTCACATTTGGTGTATCTAAGTGCCCCTGTCAAAGTACCTCTCTAATGTCCCATTCTGAGCCCCCTCCATTTGAATCTTTATTGAAAGTCATGCTGAAATCCAAAGAAAATTCCCCCTTGATGGTTCGTGGTTAGGAGGCAGATTACAGTTTGTTGCCAAGGTAATTTCAGCACCTAGTGACTTTCTCTCCACCCTAATTTCCCTGTGAACAGAACAACCTGGTGTCGTCGTTGTCCAAGCCAAGAGATTTGAGGCCAGATTTCCATAAATGAAGCTGTACACTCTCCTCTGTAATTCCACTCCCTTGTTATAACTGGCTGAGATACAGGCCAGGAGTCTGTCTCCCTGTTTGGCTGACTAATGGTTTGGCTGAATGAATAATGGCTAATTAACTTCCTGAATATGATTGTTTATCTGACTTTATGATCTGAGTGTGTGCCAGTTTGCCTGTCTGCCTGCCCGTGCTTTGTGGGTTAGTTTGTCTGAAGCTGCTCCTGACGTTAGCACTAACCCACCAGATGCTCTGCCTGCATGCTCTGCGCTTCAGTGCTGGCAGTGTGCCACTGCTCCTGCCTCACTAGGCTAATGTAAATGCACTGTCTCATCATCCAGGCCCGGAGGGAGGCACACTCGTCTGCCCCGACATGCTCGCTCTCGAGAGGGGGGCTGGGGAGGTGGAGGGATGGGGTTGGCGGCAGATGCTCGGAAAGGCTTCCTGGGTGCCGAGGGAGCTATCAGAGGTCAGGATGAAGGACTACAAAACAGAAAGGCTGAAACTATTTGTAATGCTGTCTGAGAGTGCAAAAGCCAAGGTAGTCCTGATATTTTAAAGTGACAGTTATTCTTTCAGGAACATGTAGTATTTAAATGTCAGTGAAACTATGTTTGTTCAAAATCCTTCATTTCTGCTGCATTGGAGGCATTACTAGAAGAAGGAGAATACTTCTTGGCATCATACATCTGTTAGAAATTTGTGATTATAAATAAAAGCATGTTCAAATTTAATCAAATTTTGCTAAATTAAGCAAAATTACAAATAACTTTATGTGTAGACTTACATGTTCAGAACATTTGGTTTTATTTGTCAGATATCTGTCTCCAAACTGATTTTTCTGCCTCCAGCACACTACAGTGGAGTTGAATACAATTTCATTTATAATTCAAGATTATATTGACTTTAGAGAGAGACTGTAGACCAGACTGTACTAAAAAAAAGAGTTGGTTTAGAAAGTTTCATAGAATGTTGATTTTCAAATGAGAAAACCCTTTACTGACATGTTGAGAGACGAGGTGGGAGTTAGGAGGAGTTTTTAAACATCACGTTAACACAGGATACCAGTGTTTCTGTTTCCTACTGACCCTCAGCCTTCCTAATATTAGCCATATGTTTGTTATTCTGACAACAAAAGTTCTCTAACATTAACCTTAAGAAAGTAATTTCAATCCAGACATTAGAGGTAAAATAGAATAGTATATATCTTGTAATTTCAGTAAATAAATGTATTTGGAAAACAATTAATTGAACATCATACACACATCACTTTTTAAAAGTTATATGTTGTTGTTTCCTAAATTCTGTTGTGCAGGATCAAAGATGAACCACATGTTGTTACCAGTGTTCAGATATATGCACAGAGGACTCAGACAGACGGACAGCCCCGCTGCTGAAGAACCATGAATCCTTTCAAAGCTCAATACAAGTTTCTTTATGGAAGTACTCTTGCTCAGTATGTGATTGGTTTGGACAGATCTAATTTTTCAGAAGGCTTTTGAAAGCTCCTCTGTCTCGGTAGGGCGAGAACCCCCATCGAGATCAGTTCTGCCTCAGAGGATTGGACAGGCAAGAAAACTACGCAACATATACACTGGGTTTCTGAGGCAGAGATGATAACTGTAATGTTTGGCTAGTATGAGAACAACAGCTGTGTGTGGCTGCTCGGCAATTTTATTTAGCTTCAGGGCTAAAAAGCTGCTGTAGCTGGTAGCATATTTCTAGCAGTGTAGGGATTCATCAAACTGTGAATGGATTCCAAAATTTCACTAACTTGGCAAGCATAGTCAGTGAAATCTTTGATGTCTTCAGTTGCCTGGTACGTCTGCAGATATACTGTGAACACCTCCTACCGCTGCCTGTAAAATCACGCTCACCACTCTCATAATTGTAGGCAGTTCTGTTTTGGTTTCGATTCGCTTGTGAAGTTGGATCGTTGCCATTTAATTCACAGTATGAGCATTGGTCTTCACTTGCTGCAGTGGTGCCCAAGAGTAGAATAACTTTCTGCAGGTATAAACGGTGGTAGGAGAAGTATTTAGCAGTATATGCTTAACTAAAAGTAGCAATACAACATGTAACATAAAGTTAAGAACAAATTAAGAACAACAAGAATTAGAAAGGTGTAAGTCGAGAGGACAGAGAGGAGAAGAGAGAGAGTGAAGGGCGCATAACTAGGATGCTTATGTGCTTCACAGAGAGAGAAGAAACACATTGTTAGAGAGAAGCAGCGGTTTGTAGAAAGTTTTCAAAAATTTGTTGACAGCACTAGATGAGCTATGCTGTGTTTACCAGGTTCTTTGAGACGGAAACGGGCCTACTGGAGCCACTAACGAATGGTTAAGGCTTAGAGGTAAGCTTTAAAATTGGCTTTAAAGGACTCTAATGACTCAGACTGTGGCACAAAGAAGTGAAGCATTAAAAGAAACAATGCTCCCTTAAGGCCCCTCTCAGAGTTTATAATATTATATGTATTTTGCTATTGAGCTATTACCATTATTCTCTTGTTAGATAGTTGGATGAAGATTTAATATGCAAAGTAAGCTGCTGCTATGGTTTCAAAATAAATGTAGTGAAGTAACAGTGTCCATTATTTCCTTGAAGTGTAGCACAGTATCAAAAGGTACTTCCAACTGTATTAAATGCTGTACTTGAGTATGTGGTTGGGTTCAGTGAAACAGCAGAAGATTGTTGGTCTACTGGTTAATTCTGTACTCAGTGGTATGAATGTGAAAAGCATTTATTTACAGGAAAGTTTCCCCATCACTGAGCACTCCTCTTGATCCTGATGCACCTTGAAAGCAGCTGACACCTCCCAGCAGTGCATTTGACAGAGCAGTCAATCACTTCTGTCTGCTGTCACACACACACACCAGGGCGTCGTCGGCATCAAAGTGACAATGTTCTGGAAATGAATAAAGAAAACCTGTGGCTAATGTATTTGGAGGAGTATAAAATAGGCGTCAGAGGGTGGTGATTGATTGAGATGAGCAAAGGGAGACTTTCCACAGATACGACCCTTTAGAGCAATTCAATTACCTTCAGGCCCACAGGAAATGTGGGATGTTCTAAACTTTGATTACATCAAGGTTGATGAAAGGATGGGAGGAGATGACTATAAACACGAACATTAACTGAGGCAATATTTAACTTGTGGTCCCATATTAGACAACACTTCATTAAGTTTCTGCAAAAAAACTTATTTCTGCACTTACAGTGATTGAATCACTGTAGAAAATTTCAAAACACAGACTGTGAAAGAATATACTCCACTATAGCTTTCCATCACAGTACTGAGATTTATTTTGTCAGAGCTACGGCTCCAATTAGTCACAGCTGAATGTTTTCTGTTGCCTCAGATAATCTGAAAATTGTTGACATTTAGCGCCAGCCCCGTTCACTTCATCCTGCGAACGCTCCTGATTCCTGACAGGCTCGATATGTTCAGAGAAAGTAAAGATGGGAGGATGAGCAACTACTTGAGGAGGTGGGTGTAATCAATATAAACATGAGGCAATTAGTGTAGCACTCATATTTCTTTAGGGAGGTGGGTGTAAAAACGTGGCCATCAAAGTCATGTCTGCTCCATGCGAGTCATTAATGAGGCACCAGAGCGACTACAGGGACACATTGTTAAAGAGCCTTTAAGAAACCTGCATGGAATTAATTAAAACACAATACACTCCTCCATCTTTCATGCACTGTACTATGTTAGAGATAATTCTAAAAGTTAGCAGACGGACGAAAGAAAGAAAGGTCTCCCTAGTGGACACTCATTTACTTCTGCTACAAACTGAGATTGTGCCCAATTTCTAGACTGGTCTGCCACTTTGAAACCAATGAAATACACCAATTAACAGATCTGGCAGCGAACACGAGTGCTGCAGCAAGTGGACAGGACGGAGTCCAAAAAAGATGATATCATGCAAATGAGTGGAACATGATGCAAACATAAACAAACAAACAAAAACACCCTGTTGCAGCTTTGTACACAGCTGGAGATCATTGCTCTGGGGAAGGTGATATGTGTTTTGACTTGATGCTATCTCATATACACCTGAGTAATTGGCTGCATCTGTCAACAAACAACAAAACGGTCATTAGTGCGGCAGAACATGGGAGACGTTTTCATTTAAGAGAGCAGACAGATGAGTTGGACTGAATGAAATGTCAGAAACAGGAATAATGAGGTTCATCATTTATTAAACTCTCAGATTTATGTTACAAAAGTGAGGTGATGCAAGTGACTTGTACAGATATCATTGCCTGCAGGCTAGAAAATGATCTGAATGATAAAACTCCACAGACAAACAGCGCAGTAGCTATAACGACGAGCGTGAAACATAAACACGAGAGAATCAGCATAACCCCAGGTGAGAACATAACAATTAATGCAAACAGTGTCACGAAAGCCAGAGAATGAGCTTTAAGTCAACCTCCAGAAGGATATTTCAACCTTTATTCTTTATGTTAATCAGTGTTTTCTTTCAGCACCTTTAAATAAATCTTTATATTTTTTAAATAAATATACTTATTACTTTTCTTGCCGTGAATTAGATTAAAATACTGACATGACTCTTATGTATAAGTACGGAACAGGGGTCAACTGCTATACAATATGTGGTCTATATGTGTTTTTTTCTGTTGTAGTACCTTTGAAGTCCTTCTCTGTTCTGCTTCCAGGATTAACTACCTAGCTACAGTAAATTAAGATAACACACTAACTCTATGTTGATGTTCAGTGTACAGACCCTGAAAGTTGCATCAACAGTCTAAAGCCTAGCATTTAAGCAAATACGTGTGGTTCTCAAAACGCAGAACTGCAGTTTTGAATGTGAGAACGTGTAGCTGTTCAGAGCTCATTGCTACAACAACAGGAAACACAGCTGCTGCTGTGGGATTCAGGTGTGCAAGAGATTCTTTAATCCACCAATTTGCTGTGACCCAAATACATAATACTGAGTATTAATAAAACGAATATACATCCTAATCATAATTTGTTTTTCCATGACATGAATGTGTTGTACTTACATATAATACATATTATGCTGTATATTTGGCGCTATACAAATAAAGATGAATTTAATTGAATGTGTTGAAACTTATGAGTGTATGTGCCAGTATCAATTCGGGGCTCAGAAGAACGTTCTTAAAAATCTTTATTTCGATGTGCTTGACACTGACTTGAGTGTCTCTGGGCTATGGTAATGCTACATACTGCAGCATCATCTGGCCCTGGAGAGAACACCCTCCTGCAAATATGTTCCAGAGGTCAAACACTGCAAGAACAAATTTGCAGACACGAATTAAAAAGATTCCAGTTGTCTTATTGACTTTGCTTGGTGTAGTCGTGTGTGAAACACAAAACACCAACACGTGCCAGCCACCAGCAAAATTAAAAAAAAAAAAAAAGGCATGAAAAAAAATCAAGTAAATGTGGTTTCAGGCTGGAATTTAATTGAGGTCTAACACAGCCAAGGTAACTGCAGTGAAAATGGGAGATTGCTTCTCTCTCTCTTCAAGGTAAGGTAGACTGAAAGTTTTTTTTTCTCCATTTACCCAACGGCTCATTAGTTTCTCTGTTGTTGTAAGCTTGTGCAAATTACATCATGTCCATTACTCCCATTGCTCAAACTGCGAGCTCCCTGTACGACTCCACCCAGCACTTCTGAGAATGAATGTGCTTTGGATCTGCGCTTGCAGCTATTTAGTTATTAGTTAATACATCAGCCATGTCATTGTACTGTCTGAGGCTTTCATAAAGAAGACCGAAGAGCCTGCTGATTTGATGTGGTCAGCTCAGTACATAGATGCCTGACACTTTAGTTTATTATCTCATAAGATATAATTGGCACGATGTTAAGAGATGGAGACGAATATGTTTGTGTTTACACTGATGTGATTCTTCTGCTGTGAGTGAATCGCCCCTGTAGGGCTGGAGACACAGTGTTGATGTTGGTCAGCTCAGACACACAACAACTCAAACTATCAATTAATTAAACTAAAGCCACAGGAGGCAAAACAAAATTATCCAAGCGCACTTTACTGTGCCCTGGAACATTTTGATAAATACCACCAAAGGCAAAACTTGACATCCACCCGGGAACTACATGACAGTTAGATATTGGTATTATTTCAAAGAGGCTCTGTCCAAGCTCCATTGTCACTTAGTGCTGGAGCTAAAAATAGCCTCAGCTATATTTAAAGGGCAACTCCACAGATCTTACCACATGAAGACCAGTTTGGTAGGGAGTAGAATCTGTGATTACAGTTGCAGAAAGTGTTTCTCCAGGGGAGCTTTACTGAGTGTGAGAACATATCTCAGATCATGCCATCTGGGTTATCTGGGCGCAGAGACTCTTACCTCCTACACATGCTGCCGAATGGTTTTGCATGATACATTTAGAAGGAAGTGCCATTTCTGCACGCCTTCCACTCAACTACTAACGATTTTTGACAGTGAAGACCAGGGTTTGCATCTTGTTTTACACCCTTTGGTTCGACGTAGGCAACAAAAAGAGACCTGCATCTTCCAATATTACCAAATGCTCGAGCACCTTAACACAAAGATTAATGAAATAATCATGTTTTAGTTACTACATGTGGATATTGTAGAGAGTGAAATAGTGAACTAATTAAAATAATTTTATTGTGCCAATAAAAATCTAAATCTACATTATTTTCTTCTGTGAATTAATAGTACATGAGCTATATTTAGGGCATGAGAGGTGCCGGGTAGGTAGAGGAAAAAGTAGCATTGTGCAAAATTTAGGACCTTGTGGGTTTTTGGTGCTTTGTCCAAACCTGGGACAAAAAGTCAGGATGTTTCTGGCTTTGCTGCCTCAAGTGTTGTTTAAATCAGTTTCCTGCAATTTCCAGCAGATCTACTGACGTCCTCAAGTAACGTCTGAGGTGACCCTTTGATTTCCTGTCTTGATTTTGTTGCTGTAGCTTTAAAAACACAAACTTAAGCATTATTATTTCAAACTCGTGTTCATTTATGCAGAGGTTACATAAAACCCAAACTCCCAAGAACTGTCTGAACTCAGCACATCTCTGCTCTTCTACTGATGTTTTAAAAATCTCATGAGACGCCAGATTTGAGACGACAGCTCTGCTCGGGCTCCATTCATTTAACATGAACACACCAGTTTCTTATATTCTGATGCTGCTTGCTCCGTTTTGTTTGGAAAGGAATTTAATCATATAAAAGGGTTTTGGGTTTTCTTTAATCCCCACAGAGAGTAAAAGACAGAAGAAGACAGATTCAACACTGGAAAAACAGAACAATATTCACAATATATCTAATTTTAGCTAATATGTTGACAGCACACGACAGAATAATACATTTAATCACTTTTCTTTACAGAATGTACATTTCAATAACCTGCAATAAATCCATGCGGCATTTGGATATTATTTTACCACCAATAAAAAGGAGCGTGTTAGCTGTGTTAGCAAAAACCTTTCATTACAACCACGTCAGTGTGATATTACATTCTATGTAACTCAAACACACCCAAAGTTACACATTTCACAAGGACACTTAACCTGAAAAGGAAAAGGGAAAGTGCTTTACAACACAAAATTAATTGCAAGACATGCACATAGGTAAAGAGGAAAAAAAAAAAAGTGTATTAAGTATTTAATGTAAGAAAGCACTTGAAGAAAGATGAAATGGCAACATGTACGACAGTCAGGAGCAAATGAGTCAAACGCTACGGAGTGAACTGAAGAGGTCTCGATGTGTACTCAGACAATCAAAAGTTCTTTAAAATCTGAACTCTCAGCTCCAAAAGACAGTAATTACGTCAACTGATCACAGCAGTTAAAAGAGCCAAAATAATAAGAGCATTTAAACGGTGAGAAATAATGACATTCACATGGTTGTTCTGCAGACCTTGAGCCCCAGACACTTTAATCAGGACTGTGTGTGTGTGTGTTTTTTTTTTTTTTTTTTTTAAAAGCTGGCTCGGCACAATCAGAGCTCATTCTACTGCCACTTCTGTTGCCGAGTAGCTGAGGACAAGCAGTGTCTGTGGTTTTTACACTGATCAGCTACAAGTCTAGTATTGTGTATCCCCCCCTGTAGCTAAGACAGCTCTGACCCTAAAGTGTGGACTTACTGAAAGCCAAAGACGTCCTTTTGAGATGCTCTGACCCATCATCTAGTACCTCATATCTTCATTCTTTCTCCTTGACAGTTAGCACTGTAACAAGATAATGTTATTCACTTCATCTGTCAGTGGTTTCAGTCTTGTGGCTGATCAGTGTTTTGTAATTTATACGACGAGATACAAAGATTAAAGTTTCTGCTTCAGGTACGAGAATAAAAGCTGTGCAGAAAAACAAAAGACGAATCTGAAATCAGGTTTGAGACATACACACTTCCTATAGAGGACTGTATACATGTGCACTGTGAAAAATTAAACTCATAATTAATACAAGCTTTTAATTTTAGGAATTGTTGGTTAGAAATAGTTTTGCATAAAAACTGTAAACGTTGACACGGCTGCTCTGGTTCTGCCCAAATAATCACTAATTAAGACATTGTTCAATCTGGACAAAACGAGTAAAAACTACAATTTGCTTCTGTGAATCTGTTTCCTAACGCTGCAATTTTTCTTCAGAGTTTCAGCTATATGACAAAGGCATCAATCTTTATCAAAATTGGCCAAAAACTCATAATACTTCAGCATATTGTTGTCTAACTGGAATTAAAATAAAAATCCCTGAAAATAAATAGTGTCCCATTTTTGCCTCCCACCCTGCTCACACAGTGTTACTTAGTCACAGCGAATATGACAACAATCCCATTCCTGTGAGCCACAGATGATTCATGGGAGCCTATAAGAGGTCGTATATTCTCCATAATATACTGCATAATGAATCTGTGGGTATTCTTCCAGTGTGTTCTGGCTGAGAACAATGGAGTGTTTGTTGATCAGAAAATAACCGAGTGCACAGCCTGAAGCAGCAGAAAACGCTGGCAACACACAACCTGCCACAGAAAAAGAAACTGCTGCACACAAACCACTGCATCGACAACAAACAAAATCAACCATTATTTAAATGAACAATCAGAAATGGAGGATGGAAGATAAACAGAAGGAACACAGTGCTCTTCTTCCAGTTGTGAGTAAACACTTTGGGACAAATCTTTAAATGATTTATAAAAACATCTAAAAAAAAAAAAAAAAAAAAAAAAAATCAGATCACAGTGGCAAAACATGTCTTCCAGCAAAAGTTAGTTTCTCATCGTGGCGTGAGGTGCTTTACAATTTATGGTGTGTATACTGTACAGCAGAAGTAAAACTGGTTGGTGGAGAGCTGCCAGATGACTGCACAATCACATGCTGTGAGTGATGATGTATAAAAGATGCGTCTTAATCATGTAACATGCATGGAATAATGTCGAAATTCACGCTTCCGTATCTACAGATGATTTCCAACTCCTCCTGAAGCCCAGATCTTATCTTCAGCCTTTCCATACAGAAGAAATAATCCCGTAAGATGTTTCTAATTTACGTGTATCCTGTGACGGAAACATTGATCCATAACTGCTCACAGGGCTGGGACTGAACGTCACAGGGGAAGCTGGACCCGTGACCCTGCTTGTGTTACAGCCATCTCCTGGCTGCTGAGCGACACCGTGAGGAATTTATAATAGGGTGTTTTTTACTGAATATTTTTTTTTTTTTTTTTTTTTTTTTTGCTGATGCTTTCATCAACCAGGTTGAGTGAGCAGGTGAGTGACAAGGTGACAACAGAAGAGGCGAGGATTTAATTTTGAGTTGTACTGTATGAAAATCTCTTTAAGCTCAGGGATATGTTGGAAAGCAGAAAGAGATCAGATTTTTCTGTCCTGGTGATTTCTAGGTCAGAATTAGATGTCTGCGCTTTGACAAGTCTTTCTGATCTTTCAACAGTGCGATACGGTCTTCATTAGGGATGGAGTCTGCTCACCTATCATGTAGACGCATGTCGATACACAAGCTCGGCAGCTGTTGTACAGCTACAGCAGTTTTACTTTCTCGTAATCATGCAAGAAAGTTCATTCTCGACGTGAAACAGTGGAAGTTGAAAACTGTAAAAGTCAAAGTCAACTCATTTTCCAAACAGTTGTAGGAATGAAGAAGCACACTGCACATTCATTTGAAGATCAGGTAGCTTGGAAAGATAATGGATCAAGTCAAGTTTTTGTTTATAATTTACTGTTTCTGTATGCATGTTGCAAAGGAGATGCACAAAATGTAGTTTCTTAAGTCTTTGAATCTAATACACTTGCATCCTCGCTATAATCTAATTTATCTATTAACGCAGTTTTCCTGTGGACCCTGATTTCCATCACAAAGACTATTATTATGATATGTGATATTATCATTGTCTGATATCAATATATAAATATCAACCAAGATGTGCATTTGCAACAGTCTTTTATCAACATTTTAAACTTTGTCGCATGACTGAATTGCTCAGTGGCCATGGAATTTAACTGCCAAACATACAGTACGACATTACTACTATACATGCTAATAAATCCAGTACTAGTATAGTAGTGGATAGCTGGAGTTTCCAGTGTTTGCTTTTGGGGTAGAATTACAGTATAAATTAGGTGACTCTCCATAACACTCCCTGGAATAATGCAATGGTGATTTTGTGGATTTGCTTTATGCACGAATGGCATTAATCACTTGTTCACACTAAAGTTCAATGATTTTGTCATTTCAAGTGAACTTCCTTCACTTGTTTCTAAACTAATTAAAGCCGTGAAAAAGGTCTGGAAAGAGCTACTGAATTAGCCTTGAGCTAAAGATATTTTTGTCAAACTACTGTTTCCAAGATCTCAAATGAACTTTCTTTTCAAAACTCTCCATACGATTTGTCATGTAGTGCAAATCAAGGCTTAGAGAGAAATGTGAGGGAGTAAATAGTACACTGCAGTAGGAGTGAAGCTCAGCTGCAGTATATTATAGTCGTCAGGGACCCTGTGCATCAAGTCACCTAAATTAGAAGTCTCAGAATCCTTCCAGTCCTCCCCTCTGGGTCTCAGCTCTGACTGGGACACTAATCACAGCCTCAGAGGGGAGTCACGGTCACACAGCCAGCGTGTCTCAGCCCGCCGCAGCTACCAGCCAACCTACACACCTCAGCACTTCACTGATTATTCTTCACTGTTCGGCCTGGAACAGATGCACTCAAACGTAACGGCCTGAACCAGGAGACGCGCGCACTGCATCTAAAGACAAATAAGTGTGTGTTCACACAGTAATACTGTACACAAAGAGGCACAAAGCTGGAAGAGGAGAAGAAGCGCAACAGAGCGCAAGTGCAACTTCCTCTGTCTCCATACAATGAACTGCAGATGCTATTGCAGGCACAAAATGAAATTACAATACAATTAACTTCAGACGGTTTCACTACACACATAAATCTCTTTCTGCAGGGACACAAATGACTTAACTCCAAACGCAGGATGGGGTTTCTAATTGCACATTGCTCTATGTGCTGTGATGCTCACATTGTCAATGGCACACTGTTAAAGAGTGTTAGGAACCTATCTTAGCAGAATAAATTACCATGCCATCCGGACATCAAGCCAACGGCAAAATGTGTCTCTTGAAATTGAATTTCACAGCGTTATTAAAAAAAAGAAGAAAAAAAAGAAAAGCTGACATCTTTAAGTTTAAGAATTTACCTCAGGGTTTGACTGAAATCTGATTCTGGTCATTTGTGTTTCCTTTTACAAATGACCTTGTTTGTTGAAGCGTCCTTTAATGGATTAAATTGAAACTGACAGAGCATCTGTCTTTAATACTCCCTCACTCAGAGATGAAGGCCTGAATGATACTCGTTATAGATTAATTACAGCCTGTCAGAACACAGACATGCAGAGGAAACAGAGTAGGCGAGCTCGTCAGATGTCCATGGCAACATGACTTGTCTCTGCAGCAGCTGAGCTCCCCTTCAACTACAATCCTGAAAAAAAAATTTAAATTCAGCCTTTGCAGTGTAGAGCGCCTGCAGACATCTGGGCTGCTGAGGTCACTGCAAGTTGACGAACTGTTGTGTCTTCTTCATGTTGTTTCTCTCTCTCTCTCTCTTTTTTTTTTAACAGTTAGTCTTCGAGCAATCCTGTGCTGGACTCACAGAGCAGCGAATGGATCGATTAGTCAGTGCAGAGCAGCGCGATCTGCACTTTCCTCAGCTCTTAGATTCAGGAGAAAAAAAAAGATATAATATTCAAGAAGTAGGAGATATGTTTTTGCTGTCTGGCTTGGTCAAACGTTAATGGAAACTTGTCTGATTGTGAAACCATTCTCAAAAAAACAGACTGGAGTTAGAAGGCTTCATCTCTAACCAACCAGGATGTGATAAATAAATCTCAACTAACTGTTAAATGGACATTGTTTGTGCCAAAAAAGATGACATCAGAAAACAGACTTTGTCAGTGTAGAGGTTCAGTGGTTCCATATATGATAATCATGGTGATGGTGATGTATTTCCTCGCTGATTCAGCCAGGGTCACGATACCCACGAGGGATTGAAGAACTTGATGTCGTGAGTTTTGGTCCACTTGGTGAACACAGCCTTCTCTGTGATGAAGCGGTGCCCACCGTAAGGGGCGCTCTCATGGAGCAGATACTCTGCACACTCATCCCGGCCGCCAGCCTCGTAGTAATGGTAGGGGACCTTTCTGTAACCGCCCGACCTAAAGAGCAGAAAGAAGAAAATGAAGATGATTTAAACCCAATGTATTAAAGGGGAACTGTAATAAGTTTACACATCAGAGTCTGGTTACAGATGTTGGGAGTACTGCTCTGCTGCATGTGTGGAAAAAAAGCCTTTTGGAGCTCCAGATGGAGCTGCAGGCAGTCAGCTGGTACAGTAAGGCAGTGGTAGAGTTGTACTGAAGGCAGTGTAGGTGCCAAGTTTTTGCAAGAAAGAAAAATGAGTGAATAAACAAAAACAGCATTGATTTTGATCCTAAAAGAACAAAATGTAAAATGTGAATGTAAAAACCTGTTGAAAAAGACAGAACATATCACTTCATGTGTTCAGTTGCTAGTTAATTGTGCGATGTGTGATCATTAAAGAGGACAGTGTATACTGAATACATCCTGATGTCACCGTGCATATGTGGTAATTAATTAATCATATGTACTGATAGTGATTTTTCAACAGAAACATACATTTTGAAGCTTTTAGTTGCTAAAACATCAATTTTATTTTAGACTGTTGAGTGTTTCCAATTTTGTGACAGTTTGGAGGAGACTTTCCTGTTTCTATATGACCTCAACACCTTTGGAATGAAAGACATCCCAGAAAAGTGGAGGCTGTTTTGAACGTATGGGTGTAATGTTCAGGTGTCCACATATTTTTGGCCATGTTGCATATTTCATATTTGCATTTAAACCACTGATCAGTCTCTATCAGTGATGTCTTTTCTAAACTAGCTAAACTATATTGTATGTACATAAATTGCGTTTACTGTGTCGTATCAGTTCAAAGTATTACTGGAATGAACTTTTCGATAACTCCATATACGTAAAACAGATGTATATAATACTATGCAGATTAAATTTCATTTGTTTGTGAGGCTACATTTAAAGCCATTGCATTGCTAAAAGTCTTTTCCTGACAGCTTTCTTCAAGTGTTAACACTACAAATTATTATCTGAAATAATAAGCTAACTAAATTATTAAACCATTAAGCTGAAGATCCTTCAGGACAGTGTTCAGCAAATTAAACTGAAGCTGCCCAGAACAAAACTCACCACTCAGCAGGTTTCGCATTTGAAAAGCTGCTGTTGGCAGCCAAATGTATTCAGTAAATTCTTGAAACTAAACTAAAAAGTGCATTTATTTGTAAAACATCATGATAAGACTCATTTCTATTCTGAGCCAGAAGTAAATCTGAAAACATCCAGATCACTGAGTACAGTAAGAGATATAAGCCATTCCAACCTTAATTTCACAATGAGTCTCTCTGCATTCAGTTTGCATCGTCAAGCCATTAAAAATAACGATGAATCAATAGCAACAGACGAGCAGTAGAATAGATTGAACGTGCAATCTGCAGTTGGTTCCTAATGGCGAGTGACAGCTTTATGAGAGGATAACTTGTGTAACAATTTCGTCAGGAGAACAACAGAAGAGAAACAGCCATCACAGCAGCCAGCAAGTGGGTCCACAGAGAGAAAGAGACTGTGGCTGTCTGCCAGCTTACAGTAATACACAGCCCAATCACTGCCTCTCCTCTCTGTGTCACACAGTGGTGTGCACCAGCGTTAACAAATAAATTCAATTTCCCTCACCCTCTCTGCAGCACCTGTTGAAGTCCTATTACCACACAACCGCTGAGGTCAATTCTGACTAAAGCTCTGAACATCATCACACCAAACATCACTTCTTGTTGCACTGGAGTGTTCGGCAGCCAACAGCACTTTGTGTGACACTAAATTGTCCATTGTGTAACTCAGTGAAACACCATATCCTCCTGTCTTGTGCGGGAAGGAAGGAAATAAGTGAATGACAAGCAGGGAGAGAAGGCTGCACCTTAACTGCCTCAGTGAATCATAAAATCTTCATCTGTGGCTGTTTTTATTTCAACTCCTGCTGTGCACGGGTAACGCTGAGAGGATAAAAGGCAGGATTTTCAGTGTGCATGAGGTAAAAGTGTTTGATTCAGGGGATTGAGAGAGCTCAAATTGAGCTGCAAGAGCGGAGGGGAGTCATAGAGAGAGTGAAAAAGGGGAGAGAAGGGGGAGTCCATCAAGACTGAGATGACTTGAGACTGAGCAGCTAGGCCCAAAGCAACAGCATCTTGTTTGTCATCCCTTCTGTGGTCTCACAACCAGACACCACTCATTCACCCAAGAGTCAGAGAGAAGACGACAGGAAGCTATACAAATAAAACTAAAGCAGAGGAAGAATTGGGTGCAGCAGCCCAGCCACCCGCAGCGACAGAGACTCTGCAGCCTGCTGGGCTTTCTAGACAGGGAAACATAATGTAATTCACAGCACAGAGAACCCAATATGGATTTCAGCATAGAAATTCAGCCATTAAATCCAAACTGAAGCATTGGAAATGTATTCCAACAGGGCAGTCCGCAGTTATGGGAGGCTGTGATTGGCTCGCGCCTCTGTGAATGTGAATCTAGTTTTCGAAGTTTTCTCAAAATGTGCACATTTTTCACTCGTATGAAGGAGGATTGCGGGGGTGGGGTGGGGGTGGCGGTGGCGGTTATATTTGGTGTCTTACTTGCAGTAGGTGTCATTTATCATGCCATAGATATGAATCTCTTTGCACATGTCCATGGCGAGGATGAGCGTGAACCAGCCGGTGCTGAGGTAGGAGCCAGACTGGATCCTGCAAAAACACAGAACAGAACAGAATCTTTTACTGTGATGGTCATTTGCATAAAAATCTTTAAAAATAATTTGCATTAAAATAAATCAGTTTCTAGGATGTCGTTTCTGTGACCTCTGTACTCTTTACTCTGGTGTGCTTGTAATGCAGTTGATCTGAGAATTTAAATTATCCTAACAGATGTTCTTATTGTAAATGTAGGCTGCTCTGGATGAGAGTCTCAGCTAGGGATAAAAAATACACAGAACACACTGCTCATATATAACACCATATCTCTATGATACTGCAGGTTTCATATGAGTAAGTTCGTATCTCTGTAGACTGTTATTGTATAATAACAGGTTCAGAGGTTGTGTGCACTGAGAATATGTATAAAATCCACTCTTCAATAGGAGAGAAACATTATTGGTTTGTTGAACAGTTCACCTCAACAAGCTAACAGCAGCACACATGTTGTCCCCTGTGAATAATACAGGCGCCTGCAGGCCAATCAATAGCAACATACATAATCCTTTCATCAGCGTCAGACTTGTGGTGTCTGAGTTATATATGACCAGCCAACATTAAAAATTCAACGCTTTGACACAGGAAACACAGCTGAGGTGAGGTCAAACCAGACTTGTAACATCTGAAGTAGGTCAGAAAGAATAGTCCAGCAACCCCCGCAAGGCAGCGGGCCCCACCCCATTTCTCAGCAATGCATACTAAGGAGCTTTAGCCCTTGTCTA
>JAUBNQ010000009.1:17522808-17543198 GCA_032353495.1 Ctenopoma kingsleyae
TGATAGAATGATCGAAAATGATCCCAAGCGACGGCAACATCAGGAAGAAGGAGCACGATAAACTAGAGAAATACCACGGGCTGAAAAAAAATTTAAATGTGGAAGGTGAAGGCAACAGTGGTAATCTGAACACTTTGGGCTGTGACCCCCAGTCTCGGAGAGTGGCTCCAGCTGATTCCAGGAACAACATCTGAGATCTTTGTCCAGAAAATTGTAGGAACAGCTAAGATACAATAATATTGCTAAATACACAATACAGTAGCCAGCGAGAGTATATATAACATAATATACAGTCACTAGAACTGGACACTAAACCACACTGAATTACTCTGTGTTTTACTGGCAGTCTACTGTTATATAATGTATATAGTATCTACTTTACATGTAGGATTACAGGATATGAGAAGTTGTACGACATACTGCACCTACGTTTACTGAAAAACGTAATATAAGACAGCTAATGTACATAGAAAGATCGTTTCCACCCTTTTCCTGTCTCATAGCAGCAGGAGTTCTACCAATCCTCCAGCTCTGCCCTTGTATATCAGAACAGAAAGCTTTTAGTTTTCTGGCATTTTTTAACATTTCACTATTGAATTGTATTCAGCACAGAAAATGTATTTCTGCTTGCACAAGAGTCACTGACGGTCTCCATTTTAAAGTAGTGACCTCTTTCAGTCTCAGGTTCATGGTTGGCGGTTCTGAGGTTTGGTTGGATTCAATTCTGTGGTTTAGATTTTGAGAAACAGTTGCGAGATTATTATTTACAACAAGCTAACACTAATATAGTTTAACAACAGACCTGCAGTCATTTAATTTGGATATCTGGAGAATATATAGCACATTGGTTTTCTGTAAAGTTAATTTTCTATCAGCAGTGGTTGTGCTGTTAGATTGTTCAGACCTTGTTGCAATGGGTTGACCTCAGCATAATGCAATTGTACTGTTCTCTCCAGTTTAGCCTCTGGTGAAATAACCTCTAAGAAGCACCTGTTCCGTCATTAAGGGTCAAACAAGGAGTCAACATTGAACGGTCCTTTTTAAAATGTTCCTGAGTTTTTCTGTTCCACTTGTTTTCCAACTCTTGGTTTGTAGTTTTGTCACTCAAGCAGCGATTATCCAAATTTGAAAACTGTGAAATCAGCCTGCACATTTCAATCTACCACAGAGTATAATCACGATAAGTAGAACACAAATGCATCCACTTCACAGAAATCCCTGGTGATTTTTACAAGGCTTAAATAAAAACTGTCAGACGAGAGAAACACAACATACTTGTTTTTAGTTCTTTTAGACCAACAGGAAGACAAACATCTTTCAGGAATGCAGCAGATTTTATAGTTATTTGTGTTAAGTGTGAAACTAATTCATAATATTGTATGAGCACATCATAAACATGCATCATGGACCTAAGTCAAATGTTCAGTCTCCACATTTGTCCATGATTCGTCCTACAGCACGTTTTGGGCGTACAAATCAAAATTGTTAAAAATCTACATGCTGTATAATCCAATGTCTGCAAATCATGCAATTCACATCTTTTCTGCACAGAAACGTATTTGTGATTGAAGTTTAGTTGTATGGGAACATTCTTTTTAGGAGACAGGGTTGTCGACGTTTTTGGAGATTGAGGATTGAGGAGGAAGGTTATTACCTTCAGATCTTTGGGAAACAGCCAGAATCTACAACATGCACAAACAGCACCTGGGAGTTTTGTGCAGTATGTTTCACAGTCAACAGGAAAAGCTGTTGTTCAGAAATTGTGAGAACACTCCTTCCAGGCTTTTGTGCTGCACTGTGGATTGTTCAGTTACCAAGCTTATATTGTATCGCCTTTATTCCCAAAAAATAAAATAAAATCCCAAAAGGAACTTTGTTCAATTGCTTTCCCCATTTTGTCATTTTGTCTTATGATATCTTTCTTTTCTCAGAGATTAGTCATTTTACTGTAGTCCTTCAGGCCCAGATGATATTGGATTTTAGTACCCTTGGGAATCTCCATTTCTGATTCATATGGCCATTTTCAAATTTTCTCTTCTTTTTTAATATTTCCTGTTTTATCCCTTCAATCCTCAATTTCTCTCTCACTGACCCTTTCAGCTATTTTCCCCTGTTCATCCCTCTCTGCTGTACTCTCTGCTCTTTGCCTTCCCCTTTACCCTGTGTTAATGGTGCTGTGGTCCAAATAAAGTATCTGTCAATGAGTGCTGTGAGAGGATGGAGGACAGAAGGGCTGGTAAAAGCGACAAAGAGACCCTGAACTTCCCGCATTGAGTCAGATGTCCCAGCACACAGCCAACAGTCGAGACACTGCACTGAGATTTTGCATAGAGCATTTTGTAAAGTGAAGTACAGCCAAGCCTGAGTCCTGTCAGCCTACTAACGCTGGAGTCAAACTGTGCTCCTTTTTAGCAAAGATGGAGACGGGGAGTAAGAGGAAAAGAGGATACTGTGCTGACATAACCATGATACGATGAAAATATCACAGTCAAGTAGAAATTTATTCTTAACCTTCCCTCCTGAGTGTCCCAGAAAAATGTCAGGGCTTCAAAGCGTTCTGCTGACGATAAATTTATTCAGCCATGGTCATCATTACTCAGCCTTTTCTCACGCTAGATCCAACTTAGTTTGTGAAGTACAATGTAATGTGTGCTTGTTTAGGCTGAAAATGTCATAATCAGCTAGAAACAGAAGCTTTTAGGGACTTTTAAAAGTGGTCTACGACCACCCAGGAAAATGCTGCAGAAGTGAAGTTGAAACAGATTTAAAATGGCTTAAGTTCTTAGACTATCCCAACTCCAGATTGATGAGTTTTGTTGATTAGTTTCGGGTAACATGACCTGCCTGTCACCTTCTGAAAACATGTCATGAGTCCTAAATGTTTGAATTATTTTATTACAGCACAAAACAATATGTAAAACTGAGCTAATTCAGGAAAAGACATTATTTTAAGCCTAAAACTAGTCGTCTTCCTTAGCTAAAAACATTTTACTGTGTCATGGTGTGGATGTAAGTATGGATTGAAAAAGTAAAACAGAAGAAGAAGAAGATTGCAGAAGAATCCTGATTCTTCTCGATTTCAGCCTTTAAAATCGTTTAGATGATCCTCATGCTTCCATGTTTTTGAGCCCAAACAGCATGCGCTCTTGTGACCTCCTCCACTTGTGCCTCTCAGCACCTCACACACATGTATGGGGATAAAATTATCAACGTTCCAAAGAATACTGGACGAAATTAGTAAAATTCTGGTATAGTCATTCCCTCCCTTCCTTTTGCAATGATTCTCTGTGGGGAAAAATGAACATTTTGGGCCAGTGTGCTTCACATGATTAACATGATTAAGTTGCAATACCACTTCAGCAAAATTGCTTCACTGCTCACTGTCCTGACCCTCACAACAACAACAACAACAACAACAACAACATTGTGACAACATTTCCATCACGGATACTGTAGTGGACACACATATGCTGAATGTATGTATGACCTGGCCTTTGAGGTCCAGAATACAGCCAGTTTGCATGACTAGAAAATTACCTGCATGAGTGTAAAGCCAGTTATTATAGAAATTGTAGAGGAGTAATATTATATAAATACAGAGATAATGACTCACAGGGAGTCTGTTATGGAAGATGTTCATAGTATAACACTCTAGTATAAGGTACATCTGTACTCACACACAGCTGTTTGTTGTATTTATTGGTAAAACATACAATTACCCAATGTAATATAATTATAATAACAAATATAGTTTGCATTCCAGATGGATACTGATTCCAGTATGACGGTTATATTGGCATAACTGTTGCGTTTTAATTAAACCCTGCTCATTGTTGTTTAGTAGCTAATATTTCACAGTTTACGGTACTTTTACTTATTTCTGTTCACCCATTTTTTTCTAAGACAATACAGCGATATATTTGGGGACGGGGACGAGGTAGGGAACTGCTGTTCTCATTTTTTTGACATGTTGTTCCTTCCAGACTCTGTGCGCTGTTAGCATGATCCAGGCTGCTGTGTTCACTGACAGTCTGCATGTGGAGAACATCCATCATCCTAACCTAGCTCCATACTCGCAGCATTTGTCCCCTGCCACATTTACAGAAACCCCCCCACACACACACACACAAACACCCAAATGACTGACCAGATGGTGCTAAATAGCAAAAGTCAAAAAAACAACATATTTTCTTTGCCTCTCTCCTGCATCCTCATGGTGATCCCCCCCCGCCCCTCCTGACAGGCACAGAGCTCACAACAAGCTTTTCCACTGATCTCATCTCCGCCTGGCAACCAGCACTTTAATAATTCTCTCACAGAAGAAGGCATCTGATGCTTTCATGCTCACCACCACCCCAGCAGTTTTCTCTCATTAATTTCACAGCACCCCACTGAGCGAGAGGCAAACACTTGAGAAGACAACGCACTTACATCTTAATCTGTTTTCTTTTTAATGTCTAAGGTGAATGTGTCTAGGCTGTTTGTTTTACAACCAATGTTTCTTCGTCTATGTCTCGGGGGGAGAAAAAAAAGCATCATTACATCTCACCTACATCTTAAACTGCATTAAACTTGTGCTTTTTATGAATCAGAACCAGTCAGTCAGTGTTCGATTAAACTCATTACAGTGCTGCGCATAGCTTTTATAATCACAATTAACTCCTTACTTATTCTTAAAACAGAAGCACGGCAGCTGCCATTACCTTTGAAAAGATCCAAAGTCTCATAAATTCTTTGAAAAATTCTGACATAATAAAAAAAATTACGTTCCTACTTTTCTATCGCCCCAAGGAGAAGAGGGCAATATTTATACCACAGGAAAGAAAAGTGTGCGCATGATGTTACAACATCATTTCCATTTATTCTTTTAATTGAGTTCAACTGATTGCACTAAAGTGCCTCAAAAGTAAGTCAACGTCAAAAGCAGTCTGCCCGCACTGATAGTCGTCTCACACAGTTGCCGCCCACAGATAATTTTCCTGTCTCAGTCACACTCCAGCTAAAACTTCAAAGCAAATTTCTCTCCAGTTTCATCTGAAACAACTGGGCAGATATTTAGAACTGATTATATAACTGTCTCTCTTTCTAAAAGACAAAGCCAGATTAGTCATCTAGAGCAGAGCAGTGAATAAAGCATATTTTCTGTTACATTTTATGGTGTTTAGCTGACACACTAATCGTCGACCGTGTGCGATAAGAGGAACAGAACATTCCTACTTGTTTTCCCCTTACTTTAGTATTTTCAGTTATCAGTGAAAGTAGTCTGTTTTTGGCATTTGCCCTAAATTCTCTTATTGTCCTTTTTGTGGAAAAGCCACAGAAATAACATTCAGACCACCAAGGACCACTTGACCTCTCTAGTGAACTCCTAATTAATGAACAAAAAAGGTCACTTGTTTTTCAGGCAGATCAACCACTAAAAAAAAACAAAAAACTATTTCAATGAACCTCTGCTTATACACTGCACATATTAGTGCATTACTTTCATGAGCTGTGTTCAACAACTCCAAATGCTTCACACAGATCTCTATGTTTAGAAACCGAAAACAGTAAGATAATGTGATAAGATAATGTTTGAAGGGACTTACTGAGCCTGCACTAGTTTCAGCCTTGGTGCCTGCACACAGTTCTCTAGAAATCCCAATGTCGGCTGTGGGGTTCACGCAGCATCCAACTCTAAACAAAACTACATCACTCTTGAATGTACATGATAGCAAACCAGCTGAAAGCGCACAATAGCTGAATGAGCCAACGCTGGAATTACCTAGAGTTATTTCTCATACTCTTTTGGCAGAGGCTGTCTACTGTCGTGGGAGAGACATCAGCTTAGCATTTGGAAAAAAAAAGTTTTACTTAAAGAACTCAATAGAAAAACTCCTACTCACCCAAATGAAGGTCTTCCCACTATTACCTGCAAAACAGAGCACACACACCACACACAAAGGCAAGGACAACCCCTCCCCTAACAGATCAGGGCTGTCACATTCCCCACACCCAAACTCCTTTGCCATGTTGACACATTCCAGACTAGTCTGTCTGCTATGGTATGCGCACCATAAACGTCTGTGGTCAGGAAAGACTTATGCAAACGTCCACCCAAACATCTGTATCTGCATAGACTGAAACAAGTGTGGCCCAGCGACAGGCATCACGTTTTAGAGCTGTCCAGGAAATACTGCAGAATGCCACATGTGCAAACTGCAATGTTTCCATGGGGCACTAAAAAGTATAAATTGCGTTTCATTGAAGAGCATTTTGCGAGTGATCTACTTAATAAAGACATCAACAATGGCCGTATTTAAATTAGAGATTTGTGTGTTTCAGTGGTGTGGAGTTTGGTGAATGAAAGAGGAAATTAGATACAGAGAAATGAAAGGTCTTAGTGGAAGAGGCAAAATTACTTTGATGGAAAGATTGCTCCTATAACTCTCAGGAAGGGTGCACACTGAGGACTGCATCTTTTAAATTAGCAAAATAGCAAAAATATTGGATTTTGCACCTTTGCCTTTTTACAATCTTTAGGAAATCAGGCCCTTAGTGTTTGTGTATTTGCAGCTCATAACATTCAGTAACCATGAATTTGCATTTACTGAACATTACTGGGATAAGTAATGGTGATGAAATCCCTTGAAATGAAATGATTTTGATCCCGTACACTTACGATGGTGGTACTAGGTGAAACGTTAGGTGATCATCAAAGTCTCAACTAGATAAAACTCAAAAATCCATAGCAGATTTTGTAAAGCTATGTAACATGAGTCTCTTCATTACTGTTTATCTGCACCTGATGCAGATATAGTATCACCATCTGACTGAGTCTCAGCAACAATGCTACAACTTCACGTATGCACTCACCCGAATACTGGAGGCCACTCATTGATTGGGAGTGGTATAGACAGATGAATAAATTGATAACTTCATTAATAACCGGAGGGGAATCTTGTTTGGTCACTAATACACAACAGGACAACACACAGCCACACACCAGAGACATATCAGGCTCCGCTGTCATGGAAACTGGCCACCTGTCAACCTTCCTACAACCCACCTGTCACCTATCAACATTCACACAATTTTATTTATTTATTCATTTATTTATTTTGGGGAGTTGGGGGTTGAAACACAGATGGCGTTTGAATTTTAATGGACTGAGAGAAAAGCAGAAAGCTGCAATAATAACAAAAGGAAGTTTTAAAAGGTCTGCAAATCCAAACTACATATGAAGCAGCTCAGAAGTCAGTGTGTTTACTGTACTGCTGTTACTTAACAATGAAGGACCTTAAATAGGAGCCAACGCTGGATTCTGACATGTTGGCTTTCAGCTTACGCCAGACTGTCAGATAACCTGAGTGCAAAAGACTACAGCCCCAGTTCACCTTAAATTGAAGGGACGGCTTCTGCAGACTTGATAGAACAACTAATGTGAGTGAATAAATAAAGACCTCAGACGTATTTTATTCATCAAAAAGGCTATTTGGAATTTATCAGTGAAACAACATATTCCTGAATTCAAACAAGTGGTAACATAAAACAAAAAACGGACCAAAAATAAACAATTTGATAAGACAGTAGGGGGCTTTGAGCATGGTAAAACTGGCTAATATGTACCTCTTGGGCTAATTTCTAATTTGGACTATTATTTTAAAAACATATTAATCAAAAGATAAAGTTACTCTTACTAATACAGACCTGAGGAGAAACTGTTGTATACGTTATTCACCTCACCACAGGATAATGCAAACTCCAGTTCCCATATCTTGATAAAAACAAAACTAGACTTCATGCTTAACTCCACTTATCAAAGCTCTGACAAACAGCCACAAGTAAAAGAATCCCATCATTATCTACGACCCAAGCCAAGACCGTAACACACTTTAGATTTATGTATTATTCAAAGTGACTTGTAAATTAATGTCTTGTGTATAAGTTGAGACATTTGTCTTAATCTGTTTTAGTCACCAACATATAGACTAGAGTCTGCTACATAACATCCTACAGTCTTTGCCCTCAGAGAGAAACAAGGCATCAACGGCAGCATTCGTACCATGTTTTACTCACCAGACCGTGCTGTCCCGGAGCATAACCTATTTATGGAGATGTATTTTGCAGAAAACGCAGAATAACAAATGGTGGAAGGTCAGAAGAGGTGAGCAGGAGTCTGAAAAGGTTTGGTAAAAGTGAGCCATTTTTAATCCTGAAAAAACACTTAGTAAAACAGAGGAGGGAGGAAAATAGTCTGAGGTACGTAAGTGGCACACTCTGAAAGCTCTGTAGCCTATTCAGCATGTTAATGGGATGCCTGTCCAAGACCAGAGGAGTAAAAGCCAAGGATTAGAAAAACAGATGAGAAGCAACTTAAGAGATTTCTCCAATGACAGAGATCTAGAATTACACACAGGACTAGTGATTACCATTGATTTAAAGCTCAATAATCAATTAATCTCACTTGTACTGTTGAATAATTTAGAGCAGCCTCCTCTTGAGCCTCACACCTTAGAGAGCTTCACAATAGGGTGTAATCCCATGCAAAATTCCACTATCCATGGCACTATTAAGCTCTCCCCGACTGTTCAGGCTGCTCTTAAGCCACGCCGGGTCCCCTCTGCGACTAAAGAAGATTTATGGCGGCTCGCGAAGAAATACGTTACGACCTTAATATGCAAAATCTCCTCGCTCTGACAATGCAGCACCGCTCCTGGTTTTACAGGAGGCTTACAGCGCACGCTGTCATGATTTTACATTTTCGTGTTCATCACACCACATTATGAAGACGATAAATGATGTTGCACACAAATCAGAAATCTCAAAAGTGTGGCAGACGGAATAATGAAGTGACTACTCTTCCTTTAACGTGTAATAGTTTTGCACACATTTACACAATTCTTGATTTAGATTGAGTTTCCATATCATATACACAGGATACATAGTGTACATGAACATTATCCAAACATATTTTCAGATACTGTAATACCTAAATAATTCTACTTCTCTACGTTTACTAAACCTGAGGTTTTTCAAAAGTGCGGCTGGGGAGGTACATGAGGCAAAGATACTGGATGAGGTGAAAAGGACAGCTAATGTCACTGCTGTATAAACAGTAACTTACTTATTGTAATTTGTCCACAGATTCGTTCCAGTTATTAACACGGTCAGCAGTTGTAGCAGCAGTGGTAGCTGTGACACAAGCACACAGTACATAAAGGTAATTATGGTAGTTTAAATCTGAGCACCCAGACATGACAGACATATAATGAATATTTCTGTCTTCAGTATGATGTTGATAAATTCACAAGAGGCTCCTTATAACTACAGAACCTCCTGAGAATCAGTATCAAAGGATTAAAAGTGCCAATTTGCCAAAAGGTAAACGTATATAAACCAGGAAATCAGATTTTCAAACAAAACTCATTTCATGATTGTGCTGCAGTGCTATAAATTAAACCACACAACCAAATTAACATTGCTAACATTGCTTACATTTTTCATTTTAGTTTGGATCAACTTAATAATATAATGTTTTAATTTGCAGTTTAAGCACAAACTCCAGTGTCTCAGATATAAATATTTGTTTTGAACAGGACAAAACGCAAAAAGATATCTAAAGGCAATGACTCTGAAAATTAACTGATTAAAATGAGAAATGTTTAGAAAATGATGATCAGATTAATCTGTAAAGAAAACAATCTGTTTCACAATAATATAATGCTGTATATTCCCTATAATTAAGAGTTATGGAGAATAGCAGTTTTGCTGACCAAGTATTTTCATTCTTAGTCATAGTTACTTCTCTACATTCAGTTTTTTTCATTTTCATTTCATTTGAGTTTTTAACTTAATAAATATGAAAACATTTCTAAAGTCATGTTTTTCTTTTCTCATTATGGGCTGAATGTAGATTAATGGGCAGAAGAGGCAATTTTATGCCAAATTATCTCCAACACCAAAAAAAAAAAAAGACACAAAAAGTAAAACTTTCCGAAAATTTAAATTGAACACAAGACTGCTTCCATTTTTAAATAATGTCCTCAAATATGTAGAAAATGCTGGAATAAATGAATAAAATTAATGATTTGTGCCTTGTGTATAACTGTTTGTATACAGTATTTGAAATACTAACAATAAACACAATGTTGTGTTAGCAAAGAGGAGTTTGTAGCTGTAAGCTAAAGTACAATATGCTACAAATTTAAGTGCATTACTGAGACTTTAAAGGCTCAAAATCTCTGCGAGCTGCATTGAAAGCTGACCAGAAAGTAAACCATCTAATTTCACACAGCTCTGCAGATGCACAGGAAAAAAATGACGCTAGAAGTCTCTCGCTGGGATTACTATGATTGATGGAAACAAAATGCGGAGCAGTAATGTGCTGCCTTCGCAGATTGAAAAGAACCTCAAAAGCTGGTGTTTGTCAGGCAAATGCCTGAATTATTATTTTTCACTGGCTGAGAAACTCTTGAGAACAGGCATTTCTCTGTTTGGGGAGCTGAGGGTTTGACAATTTTACAAGCAGATTTTAATACTGCTGCCAAGAGGTGATTGCTTCTCTTTTCACACGGCGTTGTACAACTGTAATCTGAAGTGACTACTTCACATCCAATTCAGAGCTGAACATATAACAGAGCATCACTGACAAGATACATTACAGCTGATGCTGCATGTAGTGTTACGGCTGCATTAGTCGTCTTTCTTAGGACGCTGCGATCCATCTTTGCCTGCGTTGCAAGAGTAACTGCATTACTCGGCATCACAGAGCGAATACTGTCACATATTTGACACAGGCTGCACCTTTCGCATTTTGTTTTGGCTTACTTTGCAGATTACTTGATTGTAATTCGACAGTCCAGTGACTATAAAGAAAATAGTCTTTATCCAGGCTAAACATCTGAAAAGCTTGTTTAAGTCAAAGTGTGTTAGAGGATCCATGAGACATGCAGAGAGAGTAAGTTATCTGCTCTGTCAGGAGACTTAAAATTCAGCACCTGCTGCAGTTAAAATGTCAAACACTGGCCTGGGAAAAGAAGAAGATCAGTGAGACAGAGTGGGAGAAGGAGCACAAGTGGTAAAAATTTACAGCAGTATCTGTGAAACATTCTCATGCCTGACCACAGCGCATCTCACATTCACAGCACAACAACCAGCTCCTATATACACACACACACACACACACACACACACACACACACACAAGAAACAAAAAATGTTTAAGCAAACTACTGGCTCAGAGTTGGAGTCGCAGTAACTGTTGTTTCACCTCAATGGTTTGGACAAAATCACAACACACTGTGCATAAGCAGAGTTAATTAACGCAAAGATATTTACGGACCATTAGTGTCACTAGAAATTCACATTAATATTTTTATTAAATCATCAAAATAGTTGCCGATTCATTTTGTTGTTGATAAATTTAATGAAAAACAGTTTCCGCTCTGATAGATTCTATAATTACTGTAATTCTATTCAAATAAGTTTGAACCATTTCACCTATAAAATGTAGAAAATATCAGTAAAACACACTTGTTTCCATTTATCTTACTATTCTTGTTTTTCCCACTTCTATTAATAATCTTATTATAGTATAAGTATTACTTATATTTTTCCTCCTAATGAATCCTATTAATTTTTGCTGTTACTGCTCTATAATTTCTCAGTAGGCACTAATAAAGTTTCATCTTATCTCCATATGTCTGAATGATGATTATATAAACCTTTAAAACGACAAATTGATTCTTGTAAAAAGCCTAACCATTGTTTTGATGACACTGGTGCACAGACAAGATCTTAATATACAGTGACACAAAGGAGATTTGCGTTATATGAATTTTTTTTTATCTCTTTAAAATGTTATTTTTCTGAGTCACACAGGCATTAGATCTAATAAGACTTAATAGATGGGGCTAGGTTTCTACATGAGTCGTGATGCAGGTGAGCATTTGGAAGATTTCACCCGGTGAAGCTTATTCAATCAGGTCCCACACAGCAGAAAAATGCATTTACTGCTTTTGTGGCTGCAGGCTAACCATCATGTCTGCTCACATTACAGCTCAGCTTGCAGAATAACCAATTCACATGAGCCGAACTGGATTTTGTTAGCGTCTACTCCAGAGAGGATATTCTATTCAAAATGCAAGGACGCAAAAATAGTCTGCTTTACAAAAAGGTATCACAAATGGTGTCATTTTCAAAATTGTTGGTGAAATGAAAGCAAAACTGTCCAACTATTTAACATTTATTTATTTTGTTGATTATTTTGTTGTTATTTCTCGTAAAGAATAATCTTCCTTACTACAGACAAGTAAAGTTTTGAAAGAAATCAGTTTTTGCTCATTTTTGTTCTAATTTACACTGAAAATAACAGGTCACTCTCCCTATGAAGAAAGAGCCAAATACAAACTCAAATTATTGGTTTACTTGATATCAACTTATTTTAAGGTGCTTTAACACCTGGGAGGGCATGCTTGATCAATTAAAGGCCATCCACACTAGAATTTCTGTAAAAAAAAGAGATAGTTGTGAAGCCAATTGTTTTGTAAAAGGTAATCACTGAAATTTTAGATGATTAAATGTTTACAGATGTGTAACAAGTTTTTGCCTTTTGGTTTTCATTTCAGTGTAAAAATCCAAAAACGTCTGTTTTTGAACTTTTTCTTGCCAGTGTACATCAAAATAAAGTTATATATTAACAGTTATATATCTGACACTTATGAAACACTAGAAACACTGTTAGTTTGAAATCACGTTCCTTTCAACCTAATCAACCTAAGTCCGATATTTATGCTCTTTTAGCTCCATTTTTGGTCTCTGCCAACTCCTGATCAAAGTTTCTGGCTCTTTAGCGGCTAGATGCTCCATGGTGTTCAGATATTCTCCAAAGGTGTCTGTCTGCTACAGCATTGGGCAATGGTAAAGCTCAATACAGTGAACAGTGTAAAAGTAAGCTCCATAAAGGAGAGGAAGCTGCTTAATCAGGTGATCATTTGCTATAGGTGTAGTTTTCCACACTTGATGCAGCCCCCTGATTTGACAGGGGTTCCACTGAAACATCGATGAAGCTGTAAAACTCCTTAACAACCATTTATAAACCTCAATTAACGACCAAGTTTAGTGCCCAATCTCTAATGTTAATGCAGCTGACTGGAGAGAAACTGGAGACTTTTGATGGAACACAACTGTTGTGTTGTATTAGATGTTCATTCACAAAGAGGTGTAATGTTTGGGCATCACATACTTTTTTATACTTCTAATTTACAGAATACAGAGAAGTTGAAAATATACCTTCCTTTGATATAAATGAAGTAATAAAGGATTTTTGCCTTTCTGACATCCAAATGGAGATTCAGTGACCAATGCAATGCCCCTCCCCTGCTAATGGTTCTGCTAACATCCTTTGACTGCCATTACACCATTAGGATATAAAATTACTTTAAGGAAGACTGCTCTTCGCCTTCAGCTGACAGTTTGCTTCTCACCCTCCGACAAACGCCTCATTTCTCTCTCAGACGGGGTCGCAAGAGCACGGAAAAATGACGAGTCGCTCATCCCCTCGTCTGTTGGGAGCAAACATTGTGATGACTTTCTTGTTCTTGTGAATTGACCGGTTTTGACCCAATGAACAGCCACCCAGAACGCCGGGTTATTTGTGTTCCAGGGTTTCCAGTGGCTACATTTAATAAGATAATTTCACAGCAATTACAAGCTCTCAACACAGAAATGTAATGTCATTACACGCTTGCTCAGCGACAAATTCTTGGTTTGGATGGAGAGCAATACAGTCAGTGCTGATTTTTAGGGATGTATACAGTAGAAATTCATCTAGAGAGAAACACACTGAATCTTCATTCTAAACAGCTCATCGTGATAAGCATGAAATTACAGTTATGTGGTGATGCTGCAAACATTGTGTTTCAATCTCCTATGTGAACCAAAAGCAGCATTCCCCACTATCTGCAGTTTCTTCTCTTGACATCCAATACACAAAGTAATTACAGATGCAGTCACGTACTATGCACCCTGTAAACAAAAGTCTGCACATTGGCGGAGAGTCATCACACACTGCTCTCAATCACATTGAGACACAGATTGCACCAACAAAGTTCAGTGATGGGGGCTTTCTGTCCCATTCCTTCATTTTGAGTTGGAATATTCCAGAGGTCAGATAGCAATTTTCAGCTGCTTTGTCTGGAATATATCACACGTCAAAGCTGCAGTGGAACATTTCTAACATAAAAGAATAATCAAGTGAGGCCGCCACAAAGAAAAGAATCCATCTCTGAGTAGAAATGGGTTTATGTATTAAGTGCAACTGACTCTGTTTCATGAACTAACTGGAATTGACGATGTATTAGTGCAATGTCATCAGCAAATGAAGCTTTTCTTCGCTAGTAACACAAAAGCGAGAAAAGTCGCAACTCATATTGTATAGATGGTTGAGTAAGAATAAGAGAGAAGAAATGTGTGAAAGAATTTCAGATTCAATACAATCCATGAAAAAATTCATGGACAGAGTCGTGCACTGCACAAACGGGCAAGACCCCAACACAGACTCCCAGAAAGACGGGCACAGTGAAGTGACTTTATTCAAAGATAAGGTGATGATTAAAACCTACAGGCAGGTTGTTCCAGGAAACTGGAACAAAAACAGGTTGCAGGAATCAGGCTGAGACTCGGGAACAGATAATTGGCAGGATGGCATTACACTAGTTGACTGCAGAAAGTACATGATAAGGCAAAATATATATATATATGTATATATATATATATCTTTTTTCTGGTATTTCTATCATCAAAGTTACTGCTTCAGTACCCATGTTTTGTGCCTCAGCTGAAACTGGCCACAACCGGTAGCCACTCCATGACCTGCAAGAAATCACTAAGGCACCAAGCTTCCAGCACCAACCAACCAGTGCATCTCTCAAACAAGACAAAATATCACTGTGCGCATGTTATATTAAATAAATTCCACTTTTTGTTGAGTGTTTTTATCCATGTAAGCTTTTATTCCATATGGGGTAATGTCTTTACACCAGAAAACATTCTCTCCTCCAAACAAAATCCCTATGGGTGTGTTGCTCTTCTGTCTTTTCCAATCTTTTCTCTATGAAGCCGCTTCAGGCGTTTGACAACATTTCAGATCTGCGAAACATGACTTTGGTAAAAAAGCCGTTCACATTCACAAATATTGAACAGAATCTCTTAAACTAAGATGATAACAGAGAGAAGCTGATGAACTAAGTGGTGTTTTGTTTTAAATCCAGACTATTTTTGGATGGGTAAGCACAGACTGCCAGGGGTACTTAAACTCATATGAAGCGGACGGGTGGAGATTATGAAGCATGATTACACAACCGTGACATTTAAGCTAATAAAAACAGATAAAAATAAAAATCACCATGTATTTGGAAGGCCTTGAGAGTGGAGCATCTGCTATTAAGTACGTCTACGATTAGACTGACTCACCCCTGATGATAAATTGCAGTTGAAATATCCATTTTCGTTCCCTCAATTTCACTGTTACTTAACCAGAAGCATAAGCATAAGCAAGCTCTTTGAGGTAATCTGTTTCTCAGTTTGTTTTGAGTTTGAGTTTATTTCCAGCTTTATGCCACAGATTCTGGACCAGCACGAAAACATCTTTCTCCCATTTACTCCCAAATCCTCTGTTTTATTGTACGTGAGCTGAGTTTTCATGCTCACACTTTAGTCATCTGACATCCTCGACAAAAACCTAAAGCTTCAGAAAATAATCCATCAAAATACGTCACTCTGAAGATTTTGCTGTTACACAGACTTCTTTTTATTTCAGATGTCTCAACAGGAGTAAATATGGATCCAGATGTGACACCATCAAATGTTGTAATCTAACTTTATGTGTATGAGAATGCCTTTTTGACATATAAAGTGGGGGATAGAGAAGTAAATGAGCAATGACTAAACGGCACCAGTGTCCTCCTGAAATAAAAAGTCAGCAGAGGAGTTTTTTCTACCATGAGTGGTGCTTCTGAGTGATATTTTCATGAGTAGGTCCAGTCCACTGTACCTCCTGAACTAATTCAAGCATGACGACATCCAGTCCTGGATGTTGGTGCAGTCCCCTCTCTTCTTATTACAGGAGTTAATTTTAAGACAGATGTGATGCCATTAACTTTGTGACACATACAGTACAGGATAAAATTTATGTAATTTAAATGGTAATGGTTCTAACTTTGGCAGGAAATACTGTGTTCATGAATGATTGATCAGTTCTCACTCAATCACTGATTTTTAGGTTTTCTGGGACTTCAAGTTTTAATACACATCAAGAAAACTCAGTCTTAGAAAAAAACCCAGATTACTTCTAATGAAAGTGCCAAACTAACCTTTAGCATTGTAAGGGACTTTTTAAAGGTTGAAACATTTAAAGTGATTCACTGCTGTAGACTCCTGATTGCACAGAAGGTGCAACAACATATTGCACAAATGAAAAGACCCGTGTCCACACAAACACTCTCACAAACCTACCAAGTGCATAAACATGCCACGAAGGAGGAACTGGCTGGGAAGCAGAGACCCGGGTCTCGCAGGCCCAGGTGGCACTGCTGTAAAGTGACAGTGTGATTTAAGTCCTGTCCTGTTGTAGGGTCTGTTATCTGCCACGACTAACAGGGCCACGCCGATACAGTCCGACAGCCAGCGACTGCAGCTCAGGAGGTAGTGCTGATAACAGAGGTTCAGCCCGTGCAACTTCCAGTCGCAGTGCGCAATTACACGAATCATATGTTTAAGCAGCTGCTCAATACATTTACATTCATGGCTGTAGTCAGACTTTACACTGATTTGGTTCATGTTATTGATTCACCTTTTCCTCTTTTATTCTTTTAGGACTATTTTCTCCTTTTTCTGGCCAGCTCACTGAAGAGGCCAGATTTGAATCCAGGATGGCAGAGCGACAACTGGACAGAAACCACTTAGACAATAAGATGCACTTTTCTCTTGGTTTATAGTCTGATGTTTTCCCTGTCAGCAATTTTACAGGCAGTATTCTGTTTGGCAAATCATTTTCAGTCTATTGTGAATTCTATAATTGAAATTTGTACATCCCACAAGACTTACTCAATCCCAAGTCAATATTACACACAGTGTACACATTTGCATGGTATTTCTTTTCATGTGTTTATTTTCCAGTTATTATATAAGAATACAATATTCACTGTTCTGTTATTTAGGAAATGATCCAATTGTGCCAGTGTGTGTCAATTACACTGTGACTCTGGAATAATGCCAAAGAGAAAACCTTTTACTCCCACAACTTATACTGTTAAACTGTTTGTTTGCTATCAGGTGTTTCTGTACAGCTGTGAGAGGTTCCTCTGTTTTCTTTGAGAAATATATTGAGCGAGAAAGGTCACACACACACAGTGTCCCAAATTCATAATACATGCTAATTTAAAGTGTTTGAGTTTGTTTATACTCTGCACATGTGGGAAATTTTAATACACTGAAAAAATGTCACGCTTAAAAGTCAACAGGCATAAAAAATGTTTGATTTTTAAAATAACACTTAGTTTTCTCTTGAAGTGGACTTAACCAGCAGTTTCAGTCAAAAGACGCAGTTTGCACGATTTCCTGTTATATGAAAATGGTAAAAAAATATATTCTATTTTTGTACCAACCAACTGCATAAAACAGTATACTACAATGCATTAAAGTTAGGTGTTTTATTAGGTCCTTCTTGATCTTGAACTCAGTGGTTAGTCTTACTTTACACCTTTGACCTATTGCGGTGGTCTTTACTGTAGCCATACTGAAGTCAAAGCAACTTCTCTACATCTGAGGCTCCACAAGCTTAATTTTAACATGTGTCCACAAATAACTGTAGTTTCTGACAAGTCCTCCATGTTTGGTTTTAAATCACTGTCTGAGAGATGGTTGCTCGGTTGACTGACGAGTCAGTCAGCCGGTGCTACGTTCCGCCTGATGAGGAGCTTGAAGCTGAGACGGCACATCTCCCAAGGTGCTTGCAGAAATCTAGATAATTAAAGTCGTGTTCGATCACTGTTCCATTTCCACCGGGCTGATGATTATCCCCTGCACCGCACTGCAAGCACCGACGCTACACACACATTCAAATAACATGGTGAAGGCAAACAAGCTGTTTTAGAGGCGTCCCTCCTGTGGTGAACTTCAAAATATTATAATAAATGTTGTTGATATGGATTAGCAAAGTGTTAGTTTACTTGTGTTTTTTGTAGTGTTACAGAAGAAAACTGGTTTGCAAGACCAGGTGACTGCATAAAGTAAGTTACTACTGTATAAGCTCAACATAACGATGGCAGAGATGCCTTCTCTTCCTCTTACATTAAGATATTTCTGTTACAATGTCTTTTAGACTAATATAAATGTTTTTAAGGACTAATTACCTCTCAGTAGTGGAATAGGTGCAGCCAGCCGTCTGATAAACAGTGACAGACAGACCGAGGCACAGATATATCGACAAACCTCTCAGCACTCATCGCATATTCATTAGTTGCAGTTCACTGTTGCACCTTCAGTTTGGTCTCCGTTTCCAATCAGTAATGATTGAAGCTCTGCATCATACCCAGGAGCATTATGTCCTGTAATGAGATTCTTCTCCCTGAGCATCCCTGCCTAATCCCATGTCTATCTGTGCTTTGTGGGCCTTTGGAAAAGCTGAGCCAAGCTGAACATGGATGCTCTACATGAAATTCAGTGTTAACACTGCCATCCTGAATAACAGCAAAACAATAGAGCTGAAATAGAATGGATGCTATGCCTATTACTGAACATGCTAATCCTCTTAAGAAGTTAAGAGAGGTCTTGATGACTTGTGGGGAAGACAGGAGTGTGGAGCTTGGTAGAAATACGCACTGTCTGGTCTGAGAAAAGCAGTTCATCCCAAACAATAGTGTGCCTGGAGCCTGGTTTTCCAAATCATTAACCTTTTTGGGGAAATGATGGAAAGAGGAATAAACAGTTAGGTTTGTCTTTAAATTACTCAGTGCAGTGTATAATGTGCCAACTGTCTACAACAAATAATGACAATAAATCTCACAATACTGCTTCCAATTTTCCATCTAGCTTTCCAGGTTATCCTTTGCTGATCTGCAGCTTGAATCATTTAATCGTTTCAGGTTATTCACAATGTGCCAAGATGGCGTCAGAGAAGTTATGAGACCAGCTGCAACTAGGGTGTTTAGAAAGACTGCCAGAATCATGTTACCTCATTAACTGGATTTTCCCTAGACTAGCATTTGGCTGATGTCTATAACGCAGGCAGTGCATGCTTCAGAGGCTCCCATAAAAGCTTCTTTAGAAAATGGCCTCCAGAGCCATGTAGAGTTAAGAAACTCTTTGATAGTGCCTCATGAAAGGGAGGATTTGACACAAGAAAGGCACAGAGCATTGAGCCGACCATCAGCATCGATAAGGCTGATATTATAGCATCAAGCAGAACAGTGAATGTCAAAGTACTGAATGCAATATTTGTCAAGAGTGATAAATTGGAGGTCTGCGGTGGAAGGTAGGGAGGCTGCACCACAAACAGGCAGGAGCAAACAAATGTAGAAGACTGAGGCCCAACGCACCTGTCTTTTCCTGTCTCCTTCTTAAAGACCATGTCGCAGTAGTTCATCCTATCCTCCGTAGTGACGTAGATGCGTGCATTAGGGTAGTTCTCTGAAGCCTGTCGCAGCATATTGTAAACAATGCCTTTTCCGTCCTTTCTCATGTTTCGCAGTGGCCCCCACACAACGTAGACTGTGTCATTGCCCTGCCCAAAGAAGTACTGGGGTTTCTGCAGCAGCAGGGGGACGCTGGTGTGGGACACGACCCTCAGTGTGGTTCGTCTGCCCACGTCATTCTCAAACCCCCGAGTCAGCGCGTTGTTCATCCGCCAGATGCAGGGAGAACGATCAATCTGCGGGCCAGCAGCTTGTCCCAACATCTGACCAGAGCTGGACACGATGCTGCAGAGTTCACAGTGTAGCTTCAGCGGCTGGAGAAGAGAAAGCAGGTCAGTGACAATGGAATCAGTCTTTACATACAGAAATTCTTTTCATATTCTACATTCAGCACAGTAAAGGTTACAGCCAGCAACAGTAGCAATGAAGCACGTCAAGTCAAAGTCAGGTAAGTCCAAGTAAGATATCAAATTATTAGAGACAAATCTAAGTCTCAAGTCAAGTTCAAGCCAAATTTACACATAAGTAACATTCAAGTCAAGAGTAAATTAAGTCAGCCACAATAAAGTGCAGATAGATGGAATCAAGACAAATCCAGGTCAAAGCTCATGTCATTTGAGTAAAGTCCTAAATCTGCAGAGTCAAAAGGCAACTGAGACAAGTCCCAGTCTGGTCTAGTCTGTTTAGTCTGAAGTTTGCCGGAGTAAGTATCAAGAC
>JAUBNQ010000009.1:17559418-17579787 GCA_032353495.1 Ctenopoma kingsleyae
GTGAGTGTATTACAGAACACGTGTACTTGTGTGCGTGACTGAAACAGGAAAACAGTCCAAACCCATTTGACTAATGCATATCTGATATCAAATGGAACATAATCCCCACAAGTATAAAGGATTAAACACTCTACAATATTCACTTCCCCTTCTGGATTCTGCAAACTTTTGGGACAAGGGGAAAAAAAAATACTGCACCATATGTTCACAAAAACAGTTTGGTGAAGCTCTGTGCTCTGCTGCACGGGTTGATGCTGGCTCACTTGAGAACTTGTCAGAGTAGAAAAAGGAAAATCTGCTCTTTATCGCACTTTGAGCAGACAAAAACCTGAATATATGTGTGAGTACACCTGTCAGAAATAAATAATATACAGATTTTATATTTCACTGTATGTCTTGTTGTCATAGAGAAATCAACACCGACCTTTCCTTTTTCTTTCTGCATAAAAATCTTTGTTTCATTTGATCATTACCTTCCTCATGTGGTTAACATACATAATGAGACCCACACTGATGCTAACAAAGTACATTTATTCACACCCCCTCCCTCCTGTTATTAGATTTGTATAATTAAATATACATTATTCTAAATTTCATATACATTATTCTCCAAACTTTTATTGTCTCCAAACTTGCATTTCAAATGCAAGACATTAACTTTAGTAAAGTGTCAAATTAACACAATTAAGAACTATTTTAGATAATTTATATTTCAAGCAAAAAGAAATGTCCAACCAATAACATTTTTCATGTTATCTGACATTATCTCACTATAGTATTTTACACATTTGTAATCCTTAAATATATTTAATCTTTAAATCCTTAAATCTAAAAAATCTGGATTGCAGCGTTGTACTTGGTGTTAAAAGTATTTACTGACTGACTAGAACATCTTTCTTGTTAGGGCTATGCTATTACCTATCCTAAGATTATACCAGCATATTTAAAGCATAATAATCACTACATTGTGCTGACATACTGTATTTATGTCAGAACTACCTATAGTGTCAACATAAGTGGTTGAAGGTCAATGCCAAACATTTTTTCAGTATCAGCCCACCTGCTCCAGGTGTGCTTTAAGGCCAGTGGAGACTTAATGTGGCAAAAAGCTAAATATTCTGTAATATCAACTTTTATTTCAGAGGGTTACATTTAAAGAGAATGTGGAGCCAGATTGTCCATCAGCTTTAAGGCAGAAAATGACTTTTGCCATTTAGTCAGGAAAAAGAGCTATTTTAGCTTTAACTTACTCTAATATTACACTTTTTAAGAGCTGGCTTTTATGGGCACACATAGCCAGTGGGCAGAGGAGACAACACTGCCGGCCAAGGACAAAGCTGCTGTACAGTAATGAATCAGCTGCTCTCCATCCACCACATACAAACCTACAGACGCCCAGGTTGCAAGAGAAATAACAGCGCACAAACACAAGTAAATTGAACAGCATACGCAAAACAGCAGATGCTGCACATCCAGTTTTGTATTTCTATGTAGTAGTTTACAGCAGAATAGCAATTACTCTTCCTGTCTCTTTGTGTTTGAAGGGCGAAGGCATGGGGGAATCTGGCTGTCGGGAAAAACATCGACCAGAGAAAATCCATTCCAATTTGCCAAATGCCAGCACAGGATTACTGACATTTAGCAACTGATATTTCCCCTGAAACTCAATGGTATCCCTCCATAACTCCATAATAGAGCCTCGTCTCATTGATAGTGATTACACACAGCAGACAGCTCACACAGAGAAAATTCAAGTATATATATATATATATGTCGGTGCAAACTACACACAGATCTGAGGATCCAAAAAGATTAGACAGACAGGCAGGTGCAGTACATCAGCTGCAGGACGGGGGAACAAACATTCGCCATTTTCCTTCTCCACTTGACTACACAGAGATTTAGCTAAAGGTATTATTTGTTAAAGAAATGTGTCATAGACAGAACGTATGCACAATTAATTCCAACAATTAAATGAATCTGTCCTGCTCAGGGTTCATTCCTCAGTGATGATGACTATTATTCAAGTAACATCATTGTGGACGATTCCAAAATTAGCAGGTGAGGGGATCATGATTAGGTATAAAAAGGAACATCCACCAAACTCCATGTTGCAAAGACCTACATTTTTTGCAAGATTGCAAGAAACTTACTTCTTTAACTGTTTACAGTTCATATTACTGTGAAAACAATTCACAACAGTTCTCTAGACTCCAGAGAAATCTCAGTGCATGAAGGTCAAGGGCGATTAAGCACTGTTGAATGTGTGTGACCTTGGAGCCCCTGGGTGGCACTGTGTGAGAAACTATCATGCTACCATGATGAATACAGCCACATGCTAGCAGACTGAAACATGTACTGTGGTTAGACAAGTCCAAGATTCAGCTTGTTTTCAGGAAAAACAGATATCAGGTGCCAAGGACAGAAAATAGACCATCCAGGCTGTCATCAAGCCAATGTCTTTTCCCAGAAAGTCAGAGGGTATTTCAACCCAGATCCGTCTCCTATTGAAAATGTGCGGAGCATCATGAAGAGGAGAATCACACAACGGCGATCACAGACTGTTGAGCAGCTGAAGTCTTGTATTCAGCAAAATGGGCAAATATTCCACTTGCAAAACCAATTATCATCCTCAGTTCCCAAACAATTAAAAAGCGTAATTTAAGGAAAGGTGATGTTAAACAGTGGTAAACATGCCTCTTTTTTTGAGTGTGTCGCAATCAATGCATAAAACTGGTGGTATGCCCCTTTAGTTAACACCTATGTTGATAATTCAATAGTTATTTCAGTCCAAAAAATGTGCTTCCCTAATGATTAATGATGTATTCCAGCACATGAGCCAGAAACATTCTCTAAATGTCTGTCAGGATGAATTACACGACTACGAGTGCCGAGACTTATCTTTCCGAGCTGCAGAACGAATAGGATATATTGGATCAGATAAAAGATAAGTTGCATATAACACATATTCTGAATTTGTGTCTCACTGAAAATGTATGGCCTTGAGTTTTATTGAAGGAGAGTCAAGTGAATCCCCTTTGTTACAAGCTGCAGAAATTTCTCAGAGAGCTTTAACCACAAAAACGTTCAAATGATTTGTCGGCACAGCTTTTTGTTTTCCATTAATCCTTTTAGATTGCAGTGGTTCTCCTAAAGAACGGCATTATGAAACTTAAGTGGAGCAGCTGCTGTGCACGATAAACAAACCAGCCAGGTGAATTGAAGGCCACCAAACAGCTCCACTGTGAGGCACACGCAGGTGTTCATTCTGCAAAATAACAATAAAGTTTCCAGGGTCTATTCTGTCAATGCCTCTGTGGTGCTGCTGTGCTGGCAAATCTGAGGGATAGGAAATGTGGCATTCACTGTGTGTGTGCAGGTTAGGGTTCAGGAGGCGGTAGCAGTGTCGGAGTCAGAACGGCAAAAACAAAAACAGCAGCAGACACCTGTAGTCATCAGATAGATCAATAAGAAGCCAAAACGCAAATGCGAACAGGCAAAACCCATCACACACAACCACCCATGAAACCTCAAACACAACAATGTGACCCGACAAACAGCAGCGCTGGTTCATCACAGAACAACAGCAGGTTCAGTGAGCAGATGCTACCAGAGTACATTTTGGCGATCATATGACCACATAATGACCACAACAACAGAAAGTTCCAGGGTACAGGCAGCATTAAGGCAGACTGGGGATTTGTTTTATGAAAAAAAATGACTGCACTTTATTTAATGCCCTCACTTAACCACTGAGCTCTACTTGTGTCTGTCAAACACTGCAGTTCACTGAGGCAATCAGCCTCCCCGTGCAGGCGCCCAGAGCACAGCCGGGCTTCCACTGGGTATAATAACAGTGACACTGAAACCTTTTATTAGCTGGCTTGGTCAAGAGCCCTCAGGGAAGGGTCCATACTATAGGACATGGACCCTACTGAGCACATGACTCGCTTTATAGCCCAACCTGACACTTCAATGAGAGAGCGAAGAGAAGAGTAAGTCAATGCCAGGATATTCGTCAAGGATATCTGATATGTCATCTGCAAACTTGCAACAGGAAGAAAATAAATCCTAACATGCCAAGGCAATAAATTAAGCTAAAAAGCTGGACTGGAAGGAGTGGGTGTGGCATGGTGCTCACAGTTGGACAACACTAATGCAATTACAGGGATTTTCTGCTTGCTCAGAGGCTCGGTTCAAGGGCGGAGCCAGGAAAGCTCAAGGCGAGCTGCACAAAATCAGCCATTACTCAGAGTAACAGCCAAGCCTGATCTTGCCACCTCACTCTCTGGAAAAGCTGTTGAGAAAATACATACAGGATTACAGGAGCGTGGCTGTGAAATCAACGGTATTCTGCACTTCTGATGGGTCCAGCCTGGATAAAACAGAGCTTTGCTACTTTGGATTCTTGAATTTTGCAGTACAAGTGTTCATTTGTGAGACTGTACTTTTCTCCACAGCAGGCTATTGTAAAATTGTGATACTAAATTGATGCTCCAAATAAAGATTTAGCTTTCCTGGGCCCATGAGAAGCTTAAAGGTCAGCATCACTTCAGCAAGGAAATCTTCCCATGTATTTAATAACTTCTACTGCCCCTTTTGATTCTGTATGACTTCTCTTTTTTGTTATTTGAACAGTATTTCTGAGCCACATCCACATCTATGGAGAACATAACTCTTTATCAAACATGGCCTCTGCTGTGGGTCTCTTCTGGGGCTTTGGATCGCCCCGGTGCCAGTGGGCTGTCAGGCCTTGCCAAGAGCACAACAAGCTCTCAGACCTTGCCAATTGTACAATGTGCAGAGGGGGCACTTGCCAAATGTAATTCAGCAGTGGTGCAACACACTCAAATGAATCCAACTGGCTAAGATGGCTGTATGACTCTGTAACTGCTTCATGTTAGGGAATTAACACAAACCTACGACATAAGTGCTACTAAAAACTGTTCAAATTGCTTTATGATTAAGAGTGCTGTAGTGGCGCCAGAGAAGAAAATGACAAAACAGAAAACAAGTACAATACATATTTCATATACAAATAAAGCGTTTTAGTGAGAGCTCAATATGGTAGTTCGTTTTATAATTTCAATAACACAAGTACCATAAAACATCAAAACACAACATTCTCTGCTGAATCAGCTTCATTTTTTCTTTTCTCCTCCTTTACAGGAATATCGGTAAAACTGTCAATTACATTTTTGATTAGGGCCACAACTATGTTTATTTCCATCATTGGCTAATCTTATCAATTTCTCGACAGACCTTGCCTGTAAAACTGTAAAATATGGCCATCACAGTTTACTAAGCACAAGGTGATGTCTTCAAATTGTGTTTTTATCTGATCAACAGAGAAAAACACAATACAGTGCTGTAAAAAAGTTATGGCCCCTTCATAATTTCTTTTTTATTATTTCCATATTTGTCGCACTTAAATGATTCAGAACATCAAATAAATTTTAACATCACACAAAGATAACCTGAGTAAATACAAAATGCAGTTTTTAATTGATGATTTCATTTATTTAAAAAAGCTGTCCAAACCTGTCTGGTCCTATGTGAAAAAGTAACACCACCCCCCTTTGCTAAATCATCTATGAACTGCAATTAATCACCTTTTTTGGAAAGCTGAGTTCAATTTCACGTGCCACACCCAGACATGATTACTGCCAGACCTGTTGAATAAAAAAAATCACTAAAAGAGAAACTGTCTGAAGCTAAAAGATCTCAAAAAGCAACAGTATGAAAAGAGAACAGATGAGAAACAAAGAAAAGGAAAAGGTTACAAATCCATTTCTAAGGCCTTGGGACTCCAGCAAACCGTAGTGAGAGCCATTATCCACAAATGTAGAAAACTTGGACCAGTGGTGAACCTTCCCAAGAGGGACCGGCCTACAAAAATAACTCCAAGAGCACAACGACTCATCCAGGAGGTGATAAAATTACCTCAGAACTAACAGGTGGTTAAACACAGTCATCAGACAATGTCACATTTCACACACACAAAGCAACCATTGGTCACGTCTTCATACATACACAGTAAGAAGTCCATCCGGTATTTGTCATTTCCACGCTGCAGTAAGTTGGCAAATCACCACCTGGATCATGTTCTAGCTCAAAACTCCAGAGTTGGTCCAGGGACCCATCAGGGCCGGATGATGCCATCTGACCACTAACGATCTGCCTCTTGGCAGCTCAGAGTTGCAGATTGTTCTCTCTCTAGGAGCACACATCTGAGTGGCCAGTTAATAGGCCAGTCTTAATCCTAAAATGGTGTGTGACACGTTAATCGCTGAAGCGCTGCTGTGTGCCCCAGACGGATAAGACAAGTGTAGTTAAAAACAAATAATGTGACTGATTATCGGACAATTATCCTTCCCAAGACCACTGAAATAAACACTGATATTATGAATTTAAAGAGTTTTTTAAGCTGTTTAGATCTTTTTTCTTCAGTTAGATTAAGAATTTATTAATTGCACCTGATAAAATTGTCATTTTCTGATTTTAGTCATTTTTTACGTAGCCAGGGAAAAACATGACGTCGAAGCATTTAGTTTGTTTCGGGAAGTCAAAAACCAAATCTGTAAAGATACTTTTACTACACATTCAGGTTTAGTTTGAGTTGTTAATAGTTTTTATTCCTGAGAAAGTCAGAGGATAATTTATTTAAAAAAAACTGATCTTTGTGATCCTTTTCTTGGTAATGATATAATACTAATACCTTAACAGAGACAACTGGCTTGTTTTTAAGAGGTAATAGACAAGTTTCTACAATGCTTGCAGCTATTCGTAAGATACTCTTGCAGCAACTTGACATGATTTAGTACATGAGAAAATCTATTATATTCTAATATTTATGATTAAAGCAATTATTCTAAAACCACGAACTCTACCAAGAGTCAAAATAAGGAAAAAAAAAAAAAACCTACAGTATAATATTTTTTACGCAATACAAGGAACCTTGTGGAGACGAGAAAATAAAACTGCAATTTCTCTCTTTTGAGATTTAGGATTTAATTAAAGTCAAAGAGGGCAAAGGCAAGCTGCATTATAAAGAAAATGCAATTAAATGTTCTACTGTTGATTAAAGCAAGTGCACTTTCTTCTGATGTCTAGAAGAACAATGGCAGATTAACAATACTTAATCTTTTTCTACATGAAGTTCGGCTCTGTCCTCTTGTTTTAGGTTAATTAAAGTGTAACACTTCAACCTTCACAAAGCTCCTCTGTGAATGAGTGTACAGTAATAATAGGGGCTACGGCCCGGAGCTTCATTGTGAGTGACGTATAATTTTATGCTGGTGACTGTGACTGCACTTACAGAGTGTAAGTTAATTTGTCGGTTGCCATATCACCTCTTTTATTAAACTCTGTCTTTTCTTTGTAGTCTTCCCAAATCAGGATGAAGAGGGAAGAAACACAAAAGACAGCAAAGAAATGACCAGTGCTGGCAGTCAGGCTTGTGTCAGCGGGTTCAAGCACCCTGAACTGGGAGAGCGGCACCTGATTAAACTACCCAGGATTAGAGACTACCTGAAGAACACGACCGACAACATGTCGTGAGATCAAGTAAAGCTTTAAGTCCTCCCAGATGTTCTTATGAGCAAAGGTTCAGCTCACCGGCCCAGTTAGCACCAAGACTGCAGCAGTGTGGATTAATATGAGATCTGGTGGGAGGTTATCACCCTTGGTTACCACAGTGAATACACTAACCCTTACACTAGCTTTTGCAGCAGAGTGTGTGTGTGTGTGTGTGTGTGTGTGTTTTTACACAACAGATGTAGGTTACATTACCATAATAAAGCAGCCACACGCCTAAATGGTACCCTGTTGGCTCAAAAGGGGTTTAAAGAATGGGCTGCAACAAAGACAAAGACTGTCTTGTAGTCAGGAAAAAGGATGGTGCTGAAGTCTAACTGAAATGTGAATTATTGTCACTTTTTCTATCAGGAAATATGGAGTATAGTGAGACTGCAGCTACTGTGCATGTTTTCTTCGATAAAACAGTTTTTGGACATATTTGTGGAAAACAGTCAGTGCAAAACCTCCTGTTGTTATGACCTTCAAGTGTTTATGCATGGTTACTCCCAATACTAGCCCTGACATCCATCCATTTTCCTAACCACTTGTCCTCGTAAGGGTCGCGGGGGGTGCTGGAGCTCATGCAGAGAGACAGGGTCAATTACGGACAACATGCAAACTCCACACAGAAAGGCACCCGGGCCGACCCGGGAATCAAACCCGGGTCCTTCAAGCTGTGAAGTGACAGTGCTAACCACGACACCACCGTGCCGCCCTAGCCCTGACATCACAATCCTTAACTGTGTAGTGGAATTAACAGTGTATTTGGAGTGTTTCCATAAAAAAATGTGAACAGGCACCAGCAGTTGCACATAAAGTCTGTATGGCTCTTTTTAAATGAAGTGAATCAATCTGTCAGTTTGTTATTGATTCCATGTTAATACGATTTGGCCTCAGGGCTTGAGGTGAGTGTTTTCCCTTGACACATGACTGACTTTTAGAGCTACCATTGCTAGGACGTGTGCATGGTGTAGAATGAAGAATATCACAATATCACAGCCCTGTTAAAATTAGTATGCCTCCACCAACCAACAAGCTGAAGTTTACATGCATGTCTGTCCAGATTCAAAGTCTAACACACTATTTAGATACAGCAGATATTGCAAATCAATCCCATCTAAAAATAGTCAGAATAAAAAATTCATCTCAAGAACACAGGTAGGAGGCGCTATCAAAAAAACAGGTACAGTAAAATGACTTGTCATGACATGATATCAGTGCCAACATTGGATTAGTCAATGTAGATGACCAAAAATACCAATTCTCCAAGCATCTCAGTCGCACTCTGCTCCCTGCACACACAAATAGGATAAAATAAAACAAGCACATGGCTCTTATAGACTTTACAAATGATATTAGACCAAATTATGATAATAAAAACAGTCCATTTGCAGAGTTTGGGAAGTTCAGAAAAATGCATTCACAGTTTATAGCTGTTATATGTGTGCATCATGCGACCAATGCAGAAGTTGCACAACATGGGACTGATCCCGATCCTGCAGAATCCAGAGAGAGCATCTTCTTTGCAGCAGGGAATATCTGCGGGGAATAAGAGAGCAACCTACTCACAAGACTGTGTGGAGATGCTCACTTTCCTCCTCCTCCTTTCCAACTCACAATTATTACAGGGAGGAGCTTTTACTGCACTTATCTAAACATGGAGTGATCCATGTTAGAAAAGGCTCCCTTTCAAGTCCAAGTTGAATTTGCATGGATTATCATTCTGCATTGATTCATATGTAACACATTCATGAGTAAAATTAATCTTCTGCTACTTCAAAAAGTACTATTACTTCAAGTATCATTATTGTATAAAGGGACTCTTAGTAACTGCTGTATCAACTGTTGGATTACAAATGAACAAGCCTGCAGCTTTCAAACCCATGTGCAGCCGGGCCACACTGCAAACTTTAAAATAATGGATTCCCAAAGATCTCATGTAAACTCCACACTCAAGAAAGGAAAGAGATAAAACAGGAGAATGGCACAAAGGGAAATCTGAGCACGGATTTGATAACACTTTGAATATAAACCGGAGTCTCTGCCTCATTCAACATCCTGCCGGTGCCCCACGCTTTCTCTCAAACTGTGGCAGGGCACTTTTTATCAGCCTGCCTTCTGCTGTAACACAATCACATGGGACAAAGGGGACTCAGGGAAGTGCCATTTATCCCTGAAACTCTTAAGAACTGGGACACTCACTGTATTCCCCAAAGCGGTTACAACACCTCTCGACACACACACATACACAAGTTGAGTGTTTGTGTTAGCATTCATGATGCATTGTGTGTTTTCTGCCTATGCAAACCTGCATGAACCCACAAAAACTTGCTGCTCTGACCCCGTTCTGCCATATGCAGTTAAGAGTAACAGCAGCTTTGCTCTGTTTTGATGAAACGTGATGGAGCTCATCCCAAACTGCTGTATGGGTGACGACGGCAGCAAACCTTTCCCAGCCCGAGCACAGTTCTTCACGCATGAACTCACTCCAATTAAAACACAAGCTAGCAAAAGGGGTAAATCTGCACATCTGATCTCTCCCTGCAGGCTCCTCTCAGCAAGTATAAACATGAACTAAGTAGCAGAATGTGAGCAAAACTACTCTCTGTCGTGAACCATAGTAGCACAAGTTAAGACGCCCTCAAATGCAAACACGGAAAAAGTGATCCAAACCTGCCTGGCTCTATGTGAAAAACTTTAATTTTATTTCTTTTGATCCATTCAGATGACTGACTCTTACACTCGGGATCATTGTCTTGCTGCATAATCCGGTTGCACTTGAGCTCACACACCGGTGATCTGATGTTCTCCTTCAGAACTATCTGGTAGAGAGCAGAATTCACGTTTCCCTCAGTTATGCCAATATCGCCCTGAAGCAGCAAAGCATCCCCACAACCTAATACTGCCACCTCCCTACTCGATCACAGGCACAGTATTCTGTTTGTGAAATTCTGTGTTTGGTTTACATCAAATGTAATGTGACCACCGTCTTCCAAACAGAGAGGGATGTCACGCGCTCTAGTTAAGTTGTATTTCCACACCTTACCTGCTCATCTCGTGCATTTAACCCCCCTCTTTATCCTCAATCTTCACCAGATTGTCTCCCATGCATCAGACCCTCCTGTTCTCTATATCCTGCTGCCTATATTATGTTTTTTTCTCTTTTGCTTCAATTTCAACACAGCACGAGTCTGAATTGCATATAGGTGCATTAATGCTTAAGCATGCACAAGATTGCAACATACTAATGTATGATGTTGTTATGTGTCATGGGCGTACCTATCACAACAGTCTAGGAAGTGATGCTTTAAAAGCTGCAACCTAATCCCAGACATTATTCGGAAGCTCATCTCACTAAAAACATAATTGTTCTGGAGAATGCTCTAAACAGCAATAATATGAGAACGAAAATTCTCCTGGAACACACTCACATTAATTCATCATGTTGTAATAAGAAAAATCTGGCCTCATACATTATATATCACTTGATGTACTGTCTCGTGCAGTATATGTCATACGCGGCTCTCTCTCCGTCATGGTTATAGATATGTCTGAATGAAACCGTGAAATGTGTGAAACACACATCAATCACAAAAGCGATCTATATATAACTGAATGACAGAAAAGCGCCTGAAAAAGGTCACCATGACAGAAAGAAGGAGAAGTAGTTGTGGAAGCATGTGTGGATATAGTATTACTCTTATTAGCATTGACACAGGGGACACGTTTTCTGCTGTCTGTCACTGTTAGCACAGACATCGGACCAAATTTTCCACTGCAGCTTGAGCCGTTCTAGCATCAACATCATCTCATTCTCATCAAGAGTCACGAAGGCTGAAGTGATGGCAGACCTGGCACCAGCAGACCACCAGTGCATTAATGCCGAATATACTTTAAAGCCTAAAATAATGAACGTAGCGAAAGTATCGTGATTAATTGCTGCATGAAAACTATCCCAACAAGTAGAACTTGAAAACTTAAGTCATTTAATGACTTAGAGTAAAGAGCTATGGTAAAGTGTGCAACAATGAAGATACAAGCATTGCATTTAGAAGCCTCTGAGTCAGGACTTACAGTATTTATCTAATAGTCACTAACTACATCAGACTGATGCTCATCTACAGCTCAGCTGACAAGAAACAACATCGCTGGTGCCATTTTATTTTTAAGTTATAGCTCGTTTACTTCTGCCCACTTCTGCAATTTGTACTGTGTAATTACATTTTCCTTTTTTCAATGTTTTTGAAATGCATTAAAATATTACAGTGTCAAATCTAGTGTGAAATTAACCGCTGTCTCAGATAACAAAAAACTGCCTAAACAAGCAGACGCTGACGTGACAGTAAAGTTCGCAAAGTGACAAGTCGCTGAAGGATTGTTTCTTCGTGTGGGTGTTGGAGGATCGACAGCAACCAAAACAAGTCCCTTTAAATGAACGATATCACAATAAAGCAAGGATAAGATTAAGGCTGGTAAAATAAGACTAAGACTATATGTAACAGTGACAGTCTGTCTGACTCTGTGCAACCTGTTTTCAGGCGGCAGGAAAATAAGTGAATTTCTCTGATGAGCTGGAATGATCCTCAGCATCTTTAGTGACACCAAAAGTATGAATGGAGAGAACAACTTTTTTAGAGTAAGAAAAATCAAATTACCACCACAGGACACTGAGATCAATGACACTGTCACTGGGTAATTGATCAAAGATGGGTAATAATTCATTTACAATTATCATGCTCCTGCAGAATCTGTGATTTTATATGATCTTAGCCTTTTATAATTTATTTGTCCAAATACATGAATCCTGGTGTTTGGATGTGTCTAGAGAGTCCACCCCAACTCTCACAGAGCAGGGAGGTGACAAAATGTACGTCACAGATAAGTGAGGGAAAATATTAATTGGCTTTTAGGACAGAGATACACCAAGCCGACATCAAAGTATTAGAGGTGACTGAGACCAACTCTTGCATCATCATTCATCTGGGCCAAAAAGTGGCACTGAACAACTCTCTATGGCGGCAGGTGACGGTACTCTGTATTTGTCATTCCAACGGGGAACACAAAAGAAGATCTATGACTGCAGATACACAAACTGTAAACACAGGCAGCACTTGGGAGTGTTTGCTTACTATTTCACATCACTCTCACTTACCGTGGACAGTTTATGGGCTGAACCATCTGGAAAGCCGTGCCCGTGATTCTGACTTGTGCCAACAGTGCAGAAACATCACACAGACAATACCAACAGACTCAGGCTCATCAAGGTTTTATTTTTGTGAACGAAACTGTCCCACAAATGAAGTGGAACAGGAGCCTGACATGACAATTTTAGTGGCGTTGATTACGCTAATCATCAAATCTCGCAAACACACTTCCTTATGAACAGACTAGTATTTGTTAGGCTGCAACAAACAGTGCATATTTGTGCAGTTAAGAGAGTTTGATTATTGCAACATGGAACACAAAAAAAGAGAAAAGAAAAAGTCCTCACAGCTACAAAATACCCTATGTTCCTGTGAAAGTCACTGACACAAACACACGTGCATTCATGCACACATCTACCAGAGCTAACATGTAACACATGTTCTAAACTGTTGTATCTGCGTAATTCCTCTGTCACTGTGAGTCTCTGGGATCAAGTGGCGTTGCGTGATTGCGTGACTGTGTGAGCGAGTACTGATCGTGCCTGTGAAAGCCTGACACTCACATTCATACAGACATTCGTTAGAGCTGCACTGATTAGTTGATTAATCCATTCGTCAATCAACAGAAAACTAAACAACAACTTTCTCTTATCAAGCAGAAACACTTGTTATTCACTATCTGGTTCCAGCTTCTCTAGTACAAGGATTCACAGTTCCTCTGTTTAAAACAGATTTTTTGACAGTAAGATTTTTACTTTAAAGGTTTTGTAACTTTATTTACTTTACTTTTAAGTCACTTCTGATGCAAATAAACAATATATTCTCTGGTTTTATCTTCTCCGTTGTGATTATTTGCTGTTATTCTCTGTTTTATATCAGTAGAAACTGATTATCTTTCTATCTATCTACTGTAAGTCACAGCATAAAGTCTTGAGGGATGTACAAACATAAACAGATATATTAGTATTAGTATTATTATTATTATTATTATTTACATATACAAATCATCATAAACTAAAAGTAGAATATGATTGAATTCCCCAACGGCATGTTAAGACTCTTCCAACATCTCAGCAGCATGCCTGTTGTGTTTGCACACACATGTGAGATGCAAAACATTGTACGTATGCAAACCCACCACCATGCAACTATAACGTTAATATTACAATGAGACAAATTTTTATCATGGGGAGGAATTATGACAATTCATACGATGCACAATAAGAGGCTTGGGGATACTATATGGTACAGCCCTATAGACTGTGCAACTATCATTGAGTTAAGTTACTTAAGTGACTTAAGTTATTAAAAAATTTAGAGCCTTTAACTCTTCTAAATTATTGTAAACTGAATTATGTTTTTATTCTTGGTCAGACCTAAGAAACTGAAGGGAAGATGTCACCTTGAACTGAAATTATTAAGAAATATTTCTGTATTCATCTAAAGCAAACGTGTAAAATGTGACGTTCCAGCTTCTCAACAATGATCATTTATTGCTTTATCTGATATTATAAAGCAGATGCCTGCTGCTGTCCTTTTCTGTCTCCTCTTACACTCACCCCAACCGGTCGAGGCAGATAGTTGTTGCCTAGTGCTTGCTCAAGTGGGACTGTATAAGTTCAGTATAAGGTCTTTAACCTTACACAGTAAAGTGCCTTCTGTTATCTAAATAAAGTTGAACTGAAAAATGTGAATTGAATCTCGCTGTGCTTTAGGTTGAAGGCTAGTCCTGAACTATCTGAAGATGTCAGCGTGAACTCTGTTTTCCACAGTTTTCTGAGATTTAACAGAGGAAGTATTTGGCAGATGAAGCAAAAAACATGATTATGCAATGAGCTGTGACAGTGTTGTTTACTCCAGCATCTGCACATTGTGAATTAACTGAAATGACTAAGAGAAGATTAACTTTATGTTTCACTTTCCATTTGTCTTTAAGCAGCTGTAAAATCTGTGTTTGTCAGCTTTTCACGTCGCGTCCACACCTGAACACGTCAGGAGGGATGTAGCGCGCACAGCTGGCTGGCCCACATCTGGCTGCCTCACCACGAGCAATAAACACAAACATGGACTGAATGCAAACACGAACACATGGGGCCTGGTATCCCTCTCTCCCCTCCTCTCCTCGCATATAGAGAGTCCAAACTGTGGGAGCACACAGCACCCACGGGAGGGTGAATTACCTCCACGCAGCATCCCCCCCCCGCCCCGTGCCGCCTCACTTTTCACCTCACATCTGATGTAAAGACCCAAACACCACAGCAGCAGCTCCTCATGTTGTTCTCCCACCTTTCTTTCTCTTGAATGTGACGTATGTGACAGGGAAAAAGCCCCCACTTACCTTCCACATCCAGGCCATTCTTTTTCCTCTGCAGACAATGGTGGACCGCTTGTTTTTGTCAGCCCCGAAACGCCGCGCACCACGTCCGGCTCCAAACGCATGTACTCACTTGTGCACCACGGGAGGACACGCAGATGCGGTGCTGGTAAACGCGGGGATAGACTCCATTAATACTGGAGTGTACCGTTATTCGTCTCCTCTCTCTGGGTATTTTTTTTCTCTCATGGAGCTGCTGCGACCGGTACCGACGCTGCGCTGCTATTGGCCGGCAGAGACGCAGAGGCCCGCCCCCCTCTGTCATGTGAGGGCCGCTGGTTTACAACATGGCAGCGTGAAGAAAACTGGAGCTTAATCTTTACATTTTTCTCCACAAATATCCTACAGTGTGATGTTTAATGTGTGAAACTAACACGACACGTGAATCACAGACTGTTCTCATATATTTTATTCTAACATTTCGTCATCTGAAAATAGTTTGTTCAACTTACAGCAACTGATGTTTTGGTAATGTTCAGCAGAAAAGTTGCTCACACAAAATCTGACATCATGTCTGAAGTTGATATTTGTTTATTTATAACCATCAGCACAAAGCAACGTTATTAATCCAGCAGCATTAATCTGGAGTCTTGTTTTGATCACAAGTGGTGCAAACGAACCAAATGTCTGAATAGAAGCAATTTAATTTATGATGGATGATTTTTGAAAATGAAATTCTCAGATTAAAAAAGCTTTTGAAATCGATCTCTCCTCAAATCTAAGCAAGAGTTAAATTAAATCTTTTATATCTCTGCAGAAATGTTATTTATAAGGGGAAAAAATCTTGTCTACTTAAGTGCCCGGCTTGAGTTTGTTCTTTACTGTGAAATCTGGGGAATGTGTCTGCTGTGAGAGGTTTGAGGTGTTAGAGATATGATGAAGGTTTCCTGTGTTATCTTGAAATTATGCTCACTAATTTAAAAGAACGCCGCCTCCTGCCTCTCAACAGCAGCCTCACCTGCTGTTAAAGGGCCTCACTAACTAACAGTGACACCCGCCTCAGTCAAGTCAAGTTAACACGTTAAGTTTAGTAAATTTGTTTTCTAAAGTTCAGAGTATCTTCATTCGTTAATTTTTACGCTCCAATATGTAACATTTAAAAATAACAACTTCAGAATGATTCCATACATATTATGTTCATCTGATACAAACATGTGGACATCTAAGGTAAAGTGACTTACACTAAGCAGCTAAAGGGGGAGCCAAAGAGCAAACGTACCAAATCTTGCATACTGGAGCTTTAAACCTATGTTGAGTCTCCATCAGCTCTTGATGTAAACACTGCATTTGGCTCTTTAGCTGTTTAGTGCTCTACTGTGTCTGTAAATGTCCAACTGTGTCTGTTTGTAATATCTAGTGTTGTTAGATCAAATATTAAACAGATGGTTAAACAGAAGAAGGTCAATATGCTGCATTAAAACAATTCATGTGGTGAACAAGAATAGAGGTTATGGCGAAACTGAAATCTTTTGTGAAAATCAATTCTCCACCAAATATGAAAATATGTAGTACATACTATGTACGTTAAGTCCAAATTCTAGACTGTATTAAGGTGTTTACGGTGCTCGTGGTTGATCAGCCATGATAATCTTGTAATAATGCCAAAAAATGACAAGAACGTTCACTGTTTCACACCAAACTTGAGTCACGCTGCTGCAGATTTTCCTCCTCTCTGTGTGGTGCAGAGCTGATGATGGTCATTTGGTTCTGCGGGAATAGAAATCAAAACACGGAGTCAACCAAACAGCCGGATTGACTGATAAATACAAATCAACAACATTAACAATCGTTTTATCACTTCATTCGCCCTCATTGCAGTTTTATTATTCCGACTTGACAGGACAGTTCAGAGAGTGATGTACTGAAAATGTGTTGAGTAAAATCACTGTCTTGGAAATGTTTGAGAGATCCTAGTAGAAACCACATTGCTGAGAGTTGCATTCAGGTGGGAACTGGGAAACCTAAATAATTATTATATAATTATTAAATATTAAGCAGTGAGACCAAGTAGTTTTTTCTCCAGTGAATGGCAGTAATAACCTTAAAACAGTAATTTTCCAGATTTTCCTGCAAAATGTGCTCACAGCCAACCCAGAGTGATTTTATTAAGCTGGTACTTTAAAGACTACTTACAGTTAAAAAGTTTGATGAACATGGACTATGATTATCGTGCTCACAGCCACAGGAGGAGTAGCAGCTGCTCCTGTGCGTAACTCGGTAGGAGAAACACATTCGAACTACTTAAAAATATACAATCTCCCATTTGTGCATTTCTGTTTCACAGGAGGAAATCAGAGCACCAGAGGAAACAGGAGCTGTCGCAGTGATAAAACACAAACACCGCGTAGAGACAAGCTGACGGGATCAGAGGCTGTAAAGTGACCACTGAGCCAGGGAACCTCCACCGTGATGGGGTCATTAGTGTGTTTAATGATTTGTTACGGTATTTTATCATCCGTCATATGAGTATTCCCATAATATCATAATACAGAATACTGAAGTTTTATTGTACCTTAATTGTGCCTTTATTGTTGTCTTTATTGCAGTTTTGTGTGATATGCCTTTATGATTTATAGCAGGGTCACGAAAGTTATTTAGCATCCTCCTACTCACATGATTACCTTTTAACCTTCTGCAGAAAGAAACAAATACTGTTTTAATTTCTGTGTGACAAATTTTTGTAGGATTAATCTCATGCAGGAGTAGAGGGCCCATATCACTAACTCTGACACAAATTCTACTTACAACGTGTTGTGCGTCGTGAGAAGCAGGGAAAACTCTGGCGGCAAGAAAAGGAAGAAATGTAAAGTCTAGTCTTAATACATTTAATTTCAAGTGTTTTTCATCTCCACCTCACCCTTTACTGTTAACAGATACAAAATAAAGGAGAAAGACAAAAGCGAAATGCAAACTGTTTGAATGCAGAGAACAGTTTTGTCAGAGGACGGACATATCGCTTATTAAAGTAGAATCTGGCCCAATCAAATCCAGCTACAGTCTGCTCAAATGAAAAAGAATCTGAATAAATGTGCAGGCACACAAAATTCAATATTAAAGGGAACACTTATCACACTCCTTTATTGACAGAAGACGCTTTGAATACAGTGTAAAAGCCCATTTGAAGATACCAAGGACACAAACACAAAGTCAGGACACACATCCAACCTGATATTTCTGTTCAGCCTTCTGTGGTAGCTTATGTTTGTAGAAATAATTTGGTTTGTGATAATGATTTTCAGTATATTTTATAGAAATAGCAGGAATTATCAGAGGTAGTGATAGAAACACCCTGTCTGTCTTCTCCCTCGTGTTATTCAGACGATGTCTTTGTGTTTCTCCTGTGTGTATGGCAGATTGTAATTGAGTTCAGCTGCATCTTGCTTTCCCACCTGATGACATGACACCTTGAGTAAATAGAACTTTTCCAAGATGTCAGTCTGGTTCGCAAATGAAAGAAGCTTCTTTTTTTTTTTAACACAAAGTACTACTTTTGATGTACACTGTCTGTAATTACTGCAACGCGAACAACTATGAAGAAGAAGCACTCACACTCTCACACACACGTAAACCGTCTAAGCAGGTAACCACAGGCTGCTGATACACCTCACTACTTTTGATTAGCTGTCGGCACATTGATTAAATTTCTCAGTTATTTTCTCTTGAATCTCTCCAGGTGTGAAGCAGGTCCTCTCACCAAATCAATAGCTCCGTCGAGGTTATCACCAAATCTCCCTCTTTCTCTCTTTCTCTCTCTCTCTCTCTGCCTCTCTTCTTTTAAAGCTTTTCAAACAGAGCATGAAAAAAGTAATCCTCAAACTCTGAGAGCGCCACATCACGGATTAAATTCTCGGGAGTGTGCACCATGTTTGAAAAGAGAAAGTCAAGGTCATCTGCAGACGGTGCATCTGAAATTACCTCTGGATGATTAAGAGACTGTAGATGATACTCCATCACCTTTCTGGATGTGATAAGGAGCTATCAGGCTCAGGAAGGCTGAGGAAGGTAACGCTATGCCTGCAAGATAAAAGCAGTTTCAGGTCTCAGATGGCTGTCTCAGCTTTGTACAGTAGATCTAATGACAGACAAGTCTGCCTCCATACAGCAGCGTACGTGGAAAAACGTGCCGTTTCAGACACAAATCTGGAAACAATGCTTTGTCTCAGTTCAATACCAATCATATAGATATAAACTGTGTACTAAATCTCTTAATTTACAGTTTTCTGCTGTGAGTATTCAAATTATCACCTTATGTAAATGTTTCATTGAGAACAAAATTATGTCAATTAACCTGCAACTTCATAGTGTTGTCAATAATTGAACTTTGATCGATCGCATTAATTTTGGCATCAAAAATTATTTGATTGTAGTTTTTTGTTTTCTGCAGTGCACCAAGTCTAAAGTCATGATCTTTTATCCTCTAGGAACCTAAAATATATAAATTGAAATCACAAGGATTCATCCTCTTGGAACCATGAATATATCTGTTGGCAAATCCTCCAATAACTACAAAGCTATAACCTGAGAAGTATTTACATGATTTTCAAAAGATCATATCACAAATCACAGCATTTCTTCAGCTCATAGAGTTTTTATTGAACATCTGATGAACAGTTACCTGCAGAGATGACAGCCACCGTATCTGAACACAGCACAAAACGTTTCCACTGAAACGTTAGAAATGGTGTGAAAACAAAAGTCCAAATCATGATTCTTTTTACAGCTGTAACATGTTTATTTAAAGATATAACATCTCCTTATTAAAGGAAAATGTGTGAAAATAATAGACAACAGAGAGACGGGATGACTGTAGGGTTATAAGTCAGGATGGATACAGACTCCTTTAAGAAGAAAAGTGACAGTTTTCAGATTCACCTCATTTAAGGACAATTCAGCACTGACTTTACTCTTAAAGCCTTTGTCTAGAATACTACACTGTGAAGCAGGGCTCTGATTCAAGTTTCCAGTTTCCAGAATACATGAGTCCATTTTCCTGATGAGAATGGTCAGCACTGGTCCAGTTCCCAGGCTTCAGCCCAGTTAACGCAGATGCCTGAGTGATGATGCCCTCTGTTCCCTGAAACCTTCCTCCACTGCTGACAGATGCACACACAAAGACACTGGTGGAAGTTCCAAGCTGATGGAGACAAGTCGCTTTGTTTTAGAGGCAGGGGTGGAGATGAACAGGAAGGAGAGACGAGTCACTGAACGTCTGCAGATCGTATGAAAACTTTGTTTGTGTAGCACCTTTATATAGGATAGTGCAATTTAAGTTA
>JAUBNQ010000009.1:17586767-17600952 GCA_032353495.1 Ctenopoma kingsleyae
ACTTCTCAAGTAAAAACAAGCTGGGTCTCAGATGAGGGGAAATCGTGTATTTATTGCCCACCAAAGTAACAAATAATTTACTTCAGTATTCACACATTTAAATGTCCAGAGGTTTGGATTAGATCTGCCCCCACAACACAAAAACTGGACCTGTTAGTTTAACAAGTTGTCAGGCCAAAGTTCAGATTTGGAGATGTGATTCCAAATAAGCTTTTGCTCAATCATCATGACACTAATCTTGGATAAAACTGACAATACACCTACATATCATCTGTAAAGTACAATTTAGTAAGTGGTTCACTTAAATACAGTTACATGTATCTATAAGAATACATTACAATATATTGAATTTTGACCCCTGTATCATCGTAAGTATCATATCACCAGATTCTTGACAATACACAGCCCTATTATAAAAACATCATTTCTATTACTGTTTTGGTGTGTCATCATTTGTTATCTGCTTATACATCACCCTCCGCTTATGGGTTTTCAATGGTGAAATATAATTGTTGACAAATGCATTGATAAACACACATCTGCTCACGACCACAGGTTTATTAGATGTTTATATAATGCTTACATATGCTACAGAGGGGAAAGTGTTGTTTGAATTGGTGAAATCTGAGGACTGATGCACTAACGTGATTTATTTACCTTGTGTAACAATGTCAACATGAAGCAGTTACCTGACAACAGGTAAAATGTTCGTTCAGTAAGGCCTCAGCAGTAACACATGAACATAAAGATCAGTCATTCCGTAAAGGTTCAACAACTAAAAGCATACATTTCCTTCCTTTCCACTCAGAATCAAGTGAACATAAGACTGGAAATATTTTATGGCTTTACACACAGTGTGGGAGCAAATCTAACCCCTCTGCCCAACCCTGCTTAACAAGGGTTCACATAAATAGAGTCGCTCAGGTTGTGGATCAGACGTCACATGATTTATACCTGTCCATGTTTTCGACCTCTTGGTCTCGTTTCTCCGGCGCCTACCAGAAAAACTGTCTGCACTGTCTGTATTGTAACCCCTCAGTCTCTGAACAACTAATCACAGTTATAGCTTCATGGCAAATTGGTGAAGAGGGCAAGAAAGAGAAATTTACTGTGCTAAAAGCTACAGGTTTTCCTTCAAACCGAGTGAGTGAACAAGTCAAAAAGTTAAGGAATGCTGTTCAATCATTTCTGAGCTTTTGTAAAAACATATTTTCCCCACTCCTTCAACAGTCTAATGACAAAGTCAAACTCACTCGTTTTCATGCAGTGAACCCATGAAAACTTCATAACAGTAACGAATGTTTGAGGGTTTAAAGTCAGGTCCAGAGGAAAAGTTGTTGTCCTTAGTGGGCAAAACCTAAATGTGTCTGTAGACTTCAGCTAACAGTACGATGTGTGGTGGTCCTCTCTGCTTCCAACATCCAGCTGTGACTGTTGCCCATCAGGGCATCAGTGTGTGTGTGTTTGAGTGTGTTGATGGTGTCAGGGAGGCTAGCTGAGGAGGTCCACCTGCAGACCAATCTTCTGCAGGACGTCTTCAGGCATACACAGAACAGGATTCACTGGCTTGATTTGTTCGTCTCCAAGGAGGGAGAGACCTGCAACTCCAAACAGAGTATGGAAAGGATCCACCTGCAGAGCACGAGGGAAGAGGGGAGGTATGTGAGTGTCAGACAGATATACAGATAAAACAAGTCGCATGTTGTCTTGACCCAAGTGCAGGCTGTAACAACAAGAAAAGTCCTCACACAGGTTTTTAAAGTGTGGCGGTGTGCATCATGTAGTATAATAATATTATAATAATAATATATAACATAATAATGTAGTTCAGTGCAGTACAATATGTAGTAACGTAGTGACGAAACAGGAGTCAGGGTTTTGAGAAAAGACAGACACACTTTTTTCACAGCAGCACACAGATTTTAGTTTGACATTTGACAGCTCACCATGTCTCCCGGTCTATCAGCAAAACCTCCCGTTTCCTCATCTTGGCAGGCCAGAATAAACGTTCGCAGCTTGGTTTTGTCGATCCAGTGAATCCTGCCGATGATTTTCAGCGAAGCCAACACCCACCACGAGTAGCACACATCTGGAAGCTGAGTGGAACAAAGACAACTTGCAGTTGTTTAAAAACATATATGATATGTATTTATGTTCAAATTCATCCAGTGTGATGAAATGTATATTTTGTCTTTAAAGAAGCAGAGCTGGATCAGGAATCACTCTGTCCTATAAACCATTACAAGATAGAGTTTGATGTTCCAGAGCATCATCTGGAAAGCACAAACCTTTTCAGGTCGTCCATTGAGGCCCCCGGACGGCAGCTGCCTCTCACAGAGCCACCATCCAAGCAGGTCAGCATTCACCTGGTGCAGCTGACCGGTGAGCGCCAGGAAGCCGGTGCAGCAGTAAATCTGACAGACAGGGTAAAGAAGGAGCTGTAAAATGTAATATCAGCCACTTTCCAGATTTCATCACATCACATGTCACAGACTAGTCAGGTATGAGTCAGCGTCACTCCCTCGAGACCACCCTGCAGCCTCACATCTGTAATGTGTGAATTTAACTCTGATAATATGCAAGAACCAACAAGTTAACATCTGATTTGTGTGAGTAATATCAGCAGACTCACCTGACCAGCATGAGACTCTGAACCAGGCCTACAGCCAAAACCTCCATCAAAGTTCATACACGATAAGACGAATTGTACAGCTTTATCTATATTTATTGTGTCCATCTTGCCCTAAGAACAGAAAGAAGACCAAAAGTCAGGTTACACACTCACTTTTTACTCACTCACATCAACCAAAACACATGCAGTCAAATACAACAGCCTCTTTCGTGAAGGTGATAATGTTCAATTTGTGCCGTTTGTGTTGTTGCAAAATAATAAACTAATAGGAAAAAATAGTCGGACCAAAGTGATCAGCAGTGGCCACAAAGTGAGCATGTGGAAAAAGTCACAACGTACCAATAATGCAAGTGTAGCAACAGCACAGAAGGAAAACCTTGTGTCTATTTCTCCTGTAAAGACAAAGAACTATCATCAATTATCATTCATTTTATAATTTTATTATCATATATAAAACAGCTAAAAGAAAAATAGCTAAAATCTAAATAAATATACTTTCTGGGTGGAACTGCAGCTGAGAGTATGGAAACAGGTTGTATATTCGTACAAATAAAGAAGAAGAACTCAAGTTGTACATTGTGCGTTAACATCATCTGACATATATCCACTGTACTAAATTTCTTGTGTCATCTTCATTTTTTTCCCCAACATAACCTGCTCACCCCATTTATCTCCTGCGAACGAACCGTCCTCCTGCTGCAACCCTTTGACATATTCCACCACTTTGTCCACGTCAAGAGCATCCACACTGTCATATAAGCTCAAGATCTAAGGAAGAGAGATTTTAAAAAGTACAGTAATTAATCCAAAAATAAAAAGCCAAACACATAGGCTGAAGAGCAATAATGTTATTCTATAAACCTGATTCAAAGAAACTGGGAAGTTATAGTAGGAGTTAAACAAAAATGTCACACAAATCATAAGGATAATAAATCAGAAAAACACTGATAATGGATGAAATACACAGTGCTGTTACTAACAGTTATTTCCATAATTAGCAGCAGTTTTCTCGATAAATTGTTTCTACTGTAAAATGTCAGAAATGTTTCTCCAATTTGTCCAAAGTGGTTAAAATATCTCGTTATGTTCGTCCAGCAACATAAACCCAAAGTCACAGATTTTTTTTAAACACATAAAGATGATGAAATGAATGAAGATCAATGAGAAGTGGATTTATTTGATAATACTGTGCCATCAAGGATTCATATCCATTCAAATATGTTTATATTTCTGATTTCTATGTTGTCTAATTGTCTGAATAATTGTTTTGAAGATGACTTCTCATTAAATTCATATTCATCATCATATTATTGTCTCTCTAGTTGGTCACAATTTAGAGCTGCAACAATCAGTTGATTAATCCATAGAAAATTAATCAGCCACTACTTCCACAATCATTAATCATTTTGAGATATTTTCAACAGTAATCCAAAATTCTGTTTCCAAATTCTGAAATGTTTCTTATATTTTTGTCTTCTGCAAAATTATGTAGTAAATTTTGAATCTCGTGGTCCTTGACTGTGAAAACAAGTGATTGCTTTGGGCATATTACATCATTTTCTGACAAGCACCAGATCAACTAATTAAGCAAATAATGTACAGATAAACTGATAATGATTTAATTCAAACCTCTCCAAGAAAAGAAGTTCTTGTAATTAAGCAGTAATCTGTTCTGTCTGACAGTTAAGAAGTCACCTGGACAGCGCTCAGCGTGTAGAGTAGGTGGGGGTCGTGTCCGATGCTTGCGCTGACGCCCCCGCACTCGTGCTGACAGGCTTTGATAAAGTCTATGATCTCCTGCCGGTTCATGCGGGGCAGCTGATCCATCAGGTCCATCACCGTCAGCCCCCAGTAGATACCACTCATCCTCAGGTACTCCGACAGTGTGTACTCCTGGACAAGGGCACAAACAAAACAGGGCCCAGCACATGTTAACTGCACTGTCACTGAATTAAAAAACATTTCTTCATGGAGGTTAAGGATAGAAATTTTAAAGTTTTATATCTGGGCTTAATACATGTCTGCCTTTCTTGTTGTTCAAAAATCCTACACAAATAAACCTGACTTGACTTTTTACACTACTTTTAGCCTAACACAAACAATACAAAACAATCCCACACTGATAAAGTACCTAAAATGGAAATGACTTCACTTGATTGACTTGTATTATTTTTTTACCTATTTTTTGTTCTGTAAATTGAGTAGTTAGTATTTGTGTTGGTGTTAATCTTTTCTGGTTATGGTTCTTTTTTTTCTTTTTTTTTTTTTCTTTCTGTTTGAATGGAGAGCTGCTGTATGCCAAAATAATTTCCCTCTTTGATTAATAAAGTGATTTGAATCTTGAATACTGAATAAAGCACAGACATTATTGTGAAGGCAACATTGACCTTCATTAGATGTTCCGAGTAGTGTTTTGTTTATGACACTTTTCTCTTGGAGTTTTAACCTATTCTTCGTGTGCAAAACCTTCAAAATCACAAATATTCTTTGGCTCCTGTGCTGCTCTTGCTTTCTTTAAACCCTACCAAACATATCCAGAAATTATTCTTGAGCCAAGCTTTAGACTTGGATGTACACCTGGTATAATTGTCACTCCATAACATGCTCCCAGAATTCAGACCTACCCAAATAGTATTTCAAATTGCATATTCAAGTAAACTTTTAATGCAGGCTGGTTCCAGACATTCATGTGGAAACCTGCCAGAGCTCAGCTCTGTGGAGCTCCACAGCAGGGCCCCCACCATCACCTTAATCCACTCTAAAGGTCTTTTGTTGTTGTTGTTTTCCGCCACACCAGCTCTTTGAGGTTCAGACATATAGAAATCGTTTGTAATTGTCTTTACTCACATAGTCATCCTTTTTGGAGCCGTAGGCAGCGATGTAGTCTGCGTGTTTATCCAGCAGCAGTGTGCTGGGAGCGTCAGGCTTAATGATGACATCTTTCACTTGCGTACCCTGTCATTAAACACACACCAAAACTGTTCAAACACGCCACAAAACCTGACATAATCTAATTTGATTAAACGATTCTTTCATTATAAAACCCGACACTATCACATATTATATATCTAACTTAAATCAGTATCAGCCGTTGACAGCATTCATGCTAACATGACATGCTACATTTTAGACGCTTTACTAGCGGTGTTCATAAATTAGCGGTCACTGTAGAAGATAAATAATCATTTCAACCTACTTCGTCGGTCATAATATGTTAAGGTACACTCACTAACAACTATATTTATAAAGATTCGTTGGTTACCATTCTGGAAATGTTAGCATGATCAGAGTTACCCCTCTGCTTCTTCTAGTTTTAATGGCGGTTGACAACCAGCGTATTGGAAGCATTAGCGCCACCTTCTGCTGTGGTGTTGTAAGCACTTATTAAAACATTAAATACACTGTGTGAAAAGACACTTCTTCCTAATCAGATCAGACTCACTCATGTTTTTATATGTGGCTCCTGAATTACAGTCTTTCTGAAATCTTCCTTTTACAGTTTTAACTTTGTTTATGTTTATACTGGATGAAAGTATATCAGTATAGTTCTTGAATTTTTTGTGGTGTTTGATGAGAGGTAAATCTTAGCAGCTGGAGTGTCTTGACTAAGAAGATGGTATAGATCCCAAGTCTTGATCTATAAAGTCCCTGGTGATCATAAGGCCTGAGGGAACTGAGGGAACAGCATCAAGGGCTATTGTAAACTTGTTTGCTAAAACAGGGATTTGCTGTTTATGCTTATTACAATCCACCGCTGGAAAGTGACTTCATGTGAACTGCCTTATACATTAAGTACAATTTTCATTTTATGATACATTTATGATTTATTTATTTTATTGATTTTACTTCATTTTAGTTTTACATCCATAGAGTAAAACATTTTCAAATATTAGATATTAGATTTAACAGAATAAACTCTCTCAAGAAACTAGTGGTAACCTATTGTGTTTTATTAACCAAAAAAAAATCAGGGTACAGGGTATAGTGACAAGTGTGTTTACAGTGTCAGAATTACAAACAAGAAATAAGTAAACGTATTATTTTAGTTATTCAGATTTGTCATTAACATAAGCTATCCCATTTTCAAAACTAAAAGTTATAAAGAAATATATACAATACATTAACATATATGGATTTTCTAAAGTAAAAAATCTGTTACTAAGATCAACATTTTTGCCATTATGTGTATTTGGTACTTGCATTGTTTGAAAATAACCAGGTTTCAACATACAGCGTTGTAGATGTTTGAGCTTCCCACGTTGTAGATGTTTGAGCTTCCCAACACAAAAATGTTTATGTGGCTTAAAAACAATCCAATTCCAGGCTTTCACATGGATGTTTCAGGATATTTTTTGTCCTGCACATGTTATTTAGGGATAGTTAGATAAAAGTTTCTATGCCTTCATAAATTATGAGTCTATTACCAAAATTACCAAGTCAGACAGATTGGCACCTCTGCAAAGCATTTTCTACAGCAGAGAACCCTATAACTGAGTGTAAGAGGCACTGTTTTTGTCCTTTTCCAGCAGTTGTGTTGAGAAGATGACTCAGTGCAAAGCTGACTTTAATGAAAGCATTCTCGCTAACTTCCCATTACTGAGTATCCAGATCCACATTGTTCCTGACTTCTCTTAGTCATTATTTATTTGACCTCAGCTTGGGTAAAACTAGGATGCTACAGACTTCTATCAAACACCTCAGGTTTGATCATAATGACAGTGACTCCCAGTTTATTATATATTTATACAACTGATTTTTAAAATTGTTTTCAGTACCTGAAATAAACTGCATATTAAAACCCCACAATGCAAATTGGTATTTCTTAGTTCGTCTTGGCATTTCTATGTGAATAATTGTGTACAAGTCACATATGACATTTCTCAGCAGCATGATGCAGTCTTTCATTTGTCATATGTGATTTGTTCTTTGTTTGGCTACTGGAGCAGAACATCAGATATTATGACCCTAAGGTTGTGTGGTCAATATGTCAACAAACTGTTGTTTACATTGATGTCCAGCAGACATACAATGACGTTTGTCCACCTGACGAATCATGAGAAATTGTACTGTGACTATTATACAGATTTTTCATACTAGTCATTTAAATGTAATGACTGATGCAACATTTACAAGTGAACAGTGTAGAAGGTGCTGGACTTAGCTGCTTTTTACAGCACCGTTCTCTGCAGCACTACACACCATCAAACAAGATCTACCACTGTACACAAACAACAACAACTAAGAAACAAGACAGACTCAGATAAAGACCAGCTGGTGAACACAGTGGAACATAAAGCAGCTAAAGAGTCTGTTTTTTTCTGGAACTGGTGAAGAATCAACATGTAGGTGGATGTAAACATGACTAATTTGAAGAAAGGCTGCTCTTTCATGCAGGACATGGGTAGTTTATTAACCATCACACATTTTAAATGACGAAATGTCAGACTTTGTGTTTTCATCCGACTCTACTGCAGAGGATCTAAATGAAATCAATCGTGTCCTATAATGTAATTCTTAAACATTTTCTGAAAGCTGGACTTCTTTTCCAACCAAATCAAAATGAATTCAGAGAACACCTTTAAGTTTTAATTAATAAAAGCTATGCTACAGTGACATATAAATCACACCTTACTGTACATATTACTTCCATACAATAAACATTCACACTTATAATGCATATTGATGATTATGTAGAACTGATAGCAACAGTTAGAAAACCATTTTCAGACAACATGCTATTTTAGCAACCAGATACACATTCATATGTCTCTAATAAATCCTGTGGGTTTAACTGCATTCCATAAGTTTAAATTATTATTTTGTAAGTTACACTTGTTGAACTGACACAGAAAGTAAGTAGTGAAAGCCAAACACTACAAATGTGTCACTGGGAGGTCAGAGAAAAAACAAGGCATGAACTGGACAATGTCCTGAGAAACATAATTATCATTATATTTCACTTGACACGTGTTTACTGCCAATCAGACTCAGATAAAACTAAAATCAACATTATTAAAAGAGTTGTAAAACAGTGTACAGTACAGTGTAGGAAATAATGCAAATGAGGACATGTGGTGTGTTGACTGGAATCAGCTGATCCTTTAAGGGTAATGAATTATGGCACTGTGCTGCGACGGCTGTGTTTTCTGAATTCAGGCAAACAAGCTGTAAGGCAAATGACATTTTGCAAAGTTTGCAAAGACTATTTTCTAGAAACATGTACAGTACTAGTCAAAAGTGTAGACGACCTTTTCATTCAATGGCTTTTCTACATTGTAAAGTCATACATAAAAGATTTTCTAAACTTTGTTGAAACTTTTAACTGATGCTGTACAATAGCAAAGTTACAACAAAGTAAATTTAAAAGTGGACAATTCAGGTGTGCGGAGTTCATTTCTGGTATCTTCCCAGGTGTTCTCGGGCAACAATAAGTCTTTGGATTTGAGCTGTGCCTTCGTAGATCTAAAGAGGAAATGAGAGAAATGTGAGAAAGTTCAGATTTGTCCGGTAATTATTCCTCTGTTAGCAGTGACTAACAGTCATAAGACATCACACCCACCTGGTAGATCTTGGCGTCTCTCATCAGCTTCTCCACTGGGTATTCACTGTTGAAGCCGTTGCCTCCAAATATCTGAACAGCATCGGTGGCTACCTGGTTGGCAATGTCTCCAGCAAAGGCCTTGGCGATAGAGGCGTAATAGGTGTTTCTGCGGCCCTGGTCCACTTCCCAAGCAGCCCGCTGGTACGCCAACCTGGCCAGCTCCACCTTCATCGCCATCTCAGCCAGGAGGAACGACACGGCCTGGTGCTGTGAAACAGGAGAAGACGGAGAAGAAGCCTAATGACCCTGTACTTACTGTGGTAGTTTCAACACCTGAGCTGTCATGTGGTACTTACCAGTACAGCAATCTGTGATCAATTCTGTAAACAGCTCATTTATCAAAGACTGATACAGAACATGTGGTTTACTGCTGTTGACTTTAAAAACATAAACATGTGTGAGAACAAACCTCAGCAATAACTTTGCCAAAGGTCTTCCTCTCCAGTGCGTACTTGGTAGCTTCATCAAGCGCTCTCTGTGCCAGGCCTGTTGCTCCTGCTGCCACCTGCATCACAGCAATTACAGTACATTATTAAACATAATAAACACAAACGTTGACATTATTTCTAAACAACGTAAAAAACTGTGAGCAGTTATTTAAGTAATATGCGAGACATTTATATGTGTGAACATCACATGTGTTCAGTCAATTCGGCTACAGTTCGAAGACCTACTGGTGGCCTTGTGTTGTCGAAGGCACCCATGGCAATTTTAAAGCCTGCTCCCTCTGCAACGAGGACGTTCTCCTTTGGTATCCTCACATCCTCAAAGGTGATGCCTCTGGTGTCTGAGCACCTCTGACCCATGTTCATCTCCTACAAGCACAAAGCAAAAACACAGACATGTAATCTCATGGTACACATATTATTATTCTGTCAAGTTATTAGACTGCACCATAAAAGCAGTTTATCAGATCACACTGACAGAACAGAAAATGCTTCCCCATAAAAGTCAGAGTCATTCTCAGGCATCCAGGTGAGGTTGTGACAACTGGATAACAAGAAAGAAGTCCAGTCGCCATGCCTAGATAAGGGTGGAGTAAACGATAAACTTTTCTTTTTGGTTTTTCATGACATGTGCCCGAGGAAGTTTTACTCTATTCTACTTGATAAACTCGTTTTATAGAACAGAACATGCTCCCAGAATAATCAATTTACATACACACTGTACTTTAAATAGTTGCCTGTCATGCAACTGTGTATGAAACTGCAGCAGCTTTGAAAATCACATTTTCTTTCTTTGTCTACTGAGACGAATATTTTTGTAATTTCTCTTACTAAACATATCATTTTGAAACAATGTCTTTTTCACTGCTTCATCTTACCTTTCTTCCTATTTGAACTCCTGGTGTGTCAGCTTCCAAAATGAAACCAGTAAAAGCCTTGCTGGCTGGACTTTTGGGGTCTGGATTAGTTCGGGCCAGGAGGAAGTACCTAAAGAAAGTGAAAGACAAATAAATGACTGAACAACATTCAGAGCAGATACAGTTAAAAGTCAGAAGAATTCTGACAACAGTGAAATTAAATTAGATGTTTAGATGTTATTTCATATATTTAAACACTGTGATATCAGTTTATTAGGTACAAATAAAAAGCTAATGGAGTCTAATACAACAGTCCTGAAATATACTGTATCCTATTGAAACCGATGAAGAGGGTTCAACAGCACAATAAACTAGAGCCTTTAAAATGTCCACACAGCTAAATTTAATCTTTAAAACTATTTATTGCAGGAATGTTAGTTTTAGGCAGGTGTATCTAATAAACATAACTTCTTCTGAACAGCAATAGAAGTGAGTACACACCAGTTAGCTTTGCCACCATTTGTAATCCACATCTTCTGCCCGTTGACAACATACTCATCACCCATCTTCACAGCTCTGGTCTTGATGCCGGCCACATCAGAGCCGGCCCCTGGTTCTGTTACACAGTACGCCTGACAAAAACAAAGCAGGTAACTTGTTTGCAATAACTTAATATTTTTGTTCGATAAATGGCTGAAAGAATCTGGGAATCTGCTAACTGATTTATTATTTCCTTGTTTGTTGCATGATGATGCACAGCACTAACCTGTAACTACGTCAGTTAAACGGAGTAGAAATGAAATACTTACACACATAAGAGGCTCCTCAGCCATTCTTCCGAGGTATTTCTTTTTCTGAGCATCATTTCCAGCAAGAATAACAGGCATTTGCTGCATGGAAGAAATGATCAGTAGCAACAACACCATTAACCTCCAGTGCATTTCTCAGTCTTTCATGAAACAACATCAGCATGACAGGCTCACTGTGTAGAAATGAACATGTATGAGGTTAATGAATGAGGTTAAGCCAAGTCCAGATGTCTAGATGTAAGATCCACAATGTACTTGTGTACATTAGTTTTTACATCTGCCTCACTGATTCTTTAAAAGCTGGTGAAGAACTCTAATAAAACAAAAACAACTCACCCCCAGAGAGTTTGCTTCTATAGCAGTCTGTACTCCTGTGCAGCCATAAGCCAACTCTTCTGTGATGAGGCAGGCGTCGAAGGAGGACAAACCCATTCCACCTGAAAACAAAGCAACAAACAGGGTTTCTTGCAGCGTTTTCGACCCAAATATAACCAACTTCTCGTCTGACATTAATCTACAATTAGTTATAAACTTGATAGAAGATAAAATATACGAGGAGCTGCACGACATACAGTGAAGGAACCCAGGACAATGTGATGCAAAAGTTCAAATATGGCAGCTAATTTAAATAGTCACAGAGCAAGAAAATAACATACCATATTCCTGTGGAATGTGACTGTTCATCAGGCCGAGCTCCCATGCTTTCTTGATGAGAGGGAAAGGATACTGCAATATAACAGGGCACCTTAGAGTTATTGTCATACACTTTTAAAATATGTGAGTACAAATGTGATACTTTACAGACTTTACATAATAAGACTTTATTGATCCCTGAGGGGAATATGTTCCAGCAGCACAGAGACAGTCTGAGAGGTTAAAGAAAACAGATATAGAGCTCACTCAGTTAAATAAACAGCAAAAATGAACTAAGAAATTAGTGGAATTAGTGTATTGAAATGCACTATCCAGTATGCAATACACATTTACTATATTATACTACTATATTTACTATATTATATATATATTATATACATATATATATATATATGAACTGTGTGAATAAAATGCAAAAACAAAAAATGAGTGCTATTCACATTTTTCTTGTCTACACTGATGCCTTTAATTTGCTTTATTGTTCAGCCACGAGTCAAAAACTGTCAAACATAACAAAGAAAAGCTGCATATTATTTCATTTGAGAAGAAAGAACTCGAACTGTTTTAGTCAAATTATTTTTCAAACGGGTGACATATTGACTGACTTGTGATTTATTTGTTTTTAAGATGTATTAGAGATGTATTAGTCTAACGTAAATGACATCCAATAACTCAGCAATGGTCATTTGTCACTATACTTTCAAGCCAGTTTAATTATTATAGCCATTTCTCACTGTTTCACACCATTACTGCTGTTTGTGTAACAACTTGCACCACTGCTGTGTCACCTCATTGTAAAGTCCAGTCAGATGGGAGACTGAGGCATCATTCATTCAAGCCTAATATAACAATGGAGCTACTCACTTCACCACTCCTGTCATAAGCGGCTGCAAGAGGGACGATCTCTTCACGTCCAAACTTTCTCGCCAGTTGTTGGAACTCTTTCTGCTGATCTGTCAGCTCTGTGAGCGAAAGAGCAAGAAAACGCACCACAAGGAGCTTCAGTAAACACTTTAAAAAACACGCTCTCGTGTTTTTAAAACAAGTAAGTAATAGGTTGCTGTTCTGACCCCTTACCTCCATACTGGAGTGTTAACTCTTAGATGCATGTAAATGTTATTAAACATTAATACACACCTCAAGTGTTTAATTGGTCACTAGATCACAATTAAAATGACTCATTGTGTTATTAATGTAATTAAGGAAAACAGCTTAAACGTGTTTGTTACTGCATTGAGTGACAGTACATAGTGACGTACAATAAAACAGACATTTATTTAACAGATGTCTTCATTCTTGACCAAACAAACAACTGTGCATTTTGTCTTCCATTACTTACACTGGAGTTACCTCATAACAGTGATCACTAATTATTTCAGTGTACATTCATCCATGTACAGTTCAGTATATAAGACTATATGGAATATAATATGGAAAATATTAACATATCCTTTCCACTTACTGACAGTGTTAAAGGGTTTTTGTTGTGAGTTTCTGAATCAAGGGACAACTTTTGTCCAGTGAACTGCTTTTACGTGGATGTGAAGCACTCTGAGTTGCCACTATGTATGAAAAGTACTTTATAACTAAAACAGACTTGACTTGTCTTGACACTGTATGTAACCCTACTCACCAAACGAGAAGCCGGGAGATGAGGAGTGGCTGCTGGAAGATGCTGCAGCGTTAGCAGCAGCACTGGAGCTATGCAGCCGGATCCCAGATCGGACACTGGCTTTGAGTATCTGTGAGCACATGAGGACAGGGAAGACAAAAACATGCAATTAATGTAAATTAGGACACCTCCACACCTTTTACTGTTTTAAATAACAAGTACGTAAATCCTTATCCCCCATTTGCATGTGCTTCCTGGGGTGTATGAGGAGAATAAGGTGTTTTAATGGATGTGTATTTGAATGTTACGCTGTTCCTGTTGTACAGTGTAATGGCAGAGGGCACAAAGAAGTGCCTGAAGTGCACAGTTTACAGGAGATCTCAAGTGACGGTATTTACAGAATGTAAAGCTTCATCTTACCATTTGGATAAAAAAAAAACAAACAGGTTTGACGCACAATAGAAAAGATTAACACATTTCTCAAACTTCAGTTGTATTTGTTCCTGCTCTTCTGTCCTAGAACCTGAGGCTGTTCCAGTCCTCCAAAGCGAGGACTGCACAAAAGCTCTAAGCT
>JAUBNQ010000009.1:17609972-17620308 GCA_032353495.1 Ctenopoma kingsleyae
TTTACCAGAACAGAGTCTACAGCAGGAAAATCTTTACTCCAGCTGACGGCCTCTCCAGTCAGCTGCTTCCACACCAGCCCAGGAAGAACCAGAACCTGCAATGGACACAGAAGACACCAGAAAATCAACTCACCTATTTTTTACTAAATAGCGATTCAAACCACCTACAGAAGGTGAAAAAGTGATCTTCACTCACCATAAAGTCTTTTCCCCTGAGAGCAGCTCCCATGAGCTGACCGATCCACTCGTACTTGTGGAACTCTTTACAGGATGGGTTGGGGACATAGTAATCTTTGGCCTCTAAGGAGCCCTGAGAGACCAGCACAAGGTGGTTTAAGAAAAAAAAGCCAATCCAGTTGCAACAATCTTGACAGTGTGAAAACAGTGATGGTGAGTTACCTGGTTGGATGTTCGGGTGAAGAATGGTAGAGGCATGGGACACTCAGCTGAGCTAGGGCAAAGCTCCTCAGACATGTCTGCCAGACTGTCCCGAAATCCACCACCTTGGTCAATGATTCCCTCTGCAATGAACTTACATTCCCACCACTGGTCATAACGAGCAGGCCACCTGATCAGAAGGAGATGAGCAAGAGAGGCTGAAGATGTAGACTGCAGTGTTGTTTAGTGACTGTCACAATCAGGAAAGAAACATCTGAAACATGCAGTGAGGATGAGATGCAAAACTAAAAACCCACACCTATAATCTAAAGTCTTCTCAAGTTTGTCCGATGGTTTAAGACCTTCAAACACCTACAGGAGAGGAGAAAAACAAACAGCAGTAACAGCATCAAACACTGCTCATCATATTTCCACTTCATCACACTGATGTTCATTAGTACATATTACGCCTCACTCTGCCGGTTAACAACAGGAGTTCAGTCATTACCTGATTGAACACAGCGTTTTTGCAGGTCGGGTCCAAAGAGGGGTTGTCTCTGTGCTCCATGGCCAGACGTCTGTTGATGTAGAGACGGGGCATGAAGTTTGGTTTCCTGGTCTCGGAGTCTTTCAGGCACTGAGTGATGAGGGCCGAGCGGCGTTTGGACAGCAGCAGGAACTGTTTTATGCTCTAGAGGGCGATGGCGACTTTCAATTAGGAAACTTTGTGTCTTCAGTGGAGATGCACTAAAATCAGCGCATATTAGAACTGCCTCCTATCAGTTTTGTGTGGGCAAACACTGTTTTACTTTCTCTGGAACTTTTTGCTGCATATTGTGCTGTCAAGATAACTCACTTTTATCTGGTTGAAAGTACCCAGACTGAAGTCCCAGGCCGGCACCAAATGTGGGAGCACACTGTCCAAGAGACAGATGAACCTGCAAAGAGCGAGACAGAAGAAAATAACCATCACAACACAGTCAGACGTTAAATATTTATCTCTGTGATATTTATTTTAACTGCAGGAGTGTGATGAACATTACCTCTGGATAACCAGTGCTCTGCGGTACAGGACATCCGGCGGGGTGCCCTGCAGACGGGGGTAGCGCACCAGATTAGAGGACTGGAAAACATCAGCGTTCAGACCCAGATCCCTTTCACATGACGATTTGATCTTCAAGCCTCGGATCCGGACATCTATCCCTTCATCTAAAATCAGTCACAACATCAGTACAGAAGCACTGGCAACAGTATTTATATGTAAAAAAAATTATACAGAAAATACATGTTAAATAATAAAAACATGCTAAACGACATCACCTCTACATTCCTCAATTCGGATTTCAATGACAGGCAGGTGGGATGTCATGTCCTCCAGCACACACACTTCTCCAATCAAGTTGCTAGAGGTAAGAAAAGAGCAGAAGCTGGAGTAGTCAAACCATATCTAAGTATTTGTATCAGTGTATCAGAACATAACATTATCATCAGGGCTAAAACAACACATCAGGTAGATATTGAGCTTCTATTAAGGAGGAGCTACAGTCTGCTGTAATAATAGATATTTCTTCCTGAATCTAAATTTCATTGACATATTTTTCTTTGATTACATTTTCCTGATTTATTTAAGTCACTAGATCATCAAAGGCAGTTAACTATCATATGATATAGACTGCAGACACTATGTGGGTTATCCTCTTTAAAATTATAGTATTAGTTTCCTTCAAAAGTGAACAACCTGAGGTAAATATGCGTAAAAACCTTAATGTAATTTTGAAAAATGCTCACTCGTCTATGGTGACATCACTCAGCTTCTTCAGGTAGTCTACCTCTCCTCCATACACTGTGACTCTCTTAGGCATGTAGTTGTCATCTGTAGAGTCCACCGTCAGTATCAGCTTACTAGTGGACAAAAAGTTACATTATAAGTAATGATAAAAAACTATTTATCACCAAGATAAAGGTTCATATGAGATAATTCAGAGTATCAGATGAGGAGCTAAACAAAAGTGAAACCCAAAAGTGCAATGAAAAAACTGAGATTGATCATAGTTAGTCAGTTAGTTTTTTTTTTTGTCAAACGTCAATTACATGTCTCCTAACCATTTCTGTCATTACTGTTCAACTATTATTCACTTTATTTTTTCAGTCAATCTGTTAATTTTTAGTCTATCCTCACTTGACCACAGTGCCTCTCTTCATGTGCAGGCGGATCCAGTGTTGTCCCTGCATGCCATCGCTCTCCCAGTAGGTTTCAGTGTCGCCATCTGTCAGACAGCTCGCCCCTCCGCTGGGATCCTCCTATCAGCAAATATCACAGTAGTTAAAATTTTTTTTTTCATGAAGAGATTTCTGCATTTACAATCATATATTTGTAAGATAGGAGGCACTGATTTAGACAAAATCTGTGATATGTTATTATGAGAATGAGATTGACAGCCTGACAGTTTGCTTGTCTTTAAACCATAGAGGTTGCTCCATTAGTGCAGTTTAAAGTTCTGTATCTGTGTCTGATGCTTTATATGATTCACGTTGCTACTAATTATGTGTTGTTTGTGCATGTTGGTCTGGTTTTTTTATGACTGCGACTGCCTTTTGAATGTGATCTCAGTGTGACTGCCTGAATAAAGTTTATATTAATTTCAAAAACTTAGTCTTAAGAAAAAGAAAATTTGATGGATAAAACAGATTTTGATCTTCTGTCTCTAAAATAACTAACATGACCCTTTTCAACAGTGGAGAAGCACAAATACATAATCGGAACAGAGCAGTAGTTTTTTAAAAAGTACTGTATGCTACTCACTGAACATGAAGAAACATCGATACTGGTCACACACTGCTTCACACTCCCCAGGTTTTCATCCTCTTTCCCTATGTGGTCATAGAAGTAATGCACCAGGTCCTCGTCACATTCATACGTCCAGGTTGGAGGAACATATCTTAAAGATTTTAGAGGAAAAACATCTTAATAAAAAATCTGCTGCTGTACAAACACATTTTAATTTGTCCTCGCACAGACAGGCTCACCTTAGCTTTTGTACGGCTGCCATATCACACTCTGCAATTTTGGGTTTGGAGCCGATGTACAGCGCGTTCTCCACGTCCACCACCTGCTCCCACCTGTTGCAGGGCTTGTGGTCGTGGCCGAAGAGCTTTTGTTGCCTGCTGATAGTCTCTGGTGACTCCACTGGCACCAGCCTGTCACCTCCCTCCGTGTGTTTACACACCAGGATCCAGCCTTCCTCCAGCTCCTGACCCGGACGGTGCTCCTCAAGCTGCTCCTGGACACACGCGCAGATCAACACATGTTTTTAAATCATGACAACAGAATTCAGAAGTTAGAAAATGAACAAACAGAGCTGTAAAATTTGAAACATCTTTAGAAAACTTTGGGATCTCCACTAGAATTTAAACACAAATTTCAGGTACTTGTTGAGGACTTGCTGCCTTATATGTCTACTAAACTAAATTTGAGATTAAAACAGTTTCTTCCACTACGTTATATGAATTTATCAGCTACAATTTTATCAATTATTATTATTATTAAACTAGTTTAAATTAGCTCCACTGTAACCAGCTACAACAGATAATTGCTGTTTACAAATAACTTCATGAGTAATAATAACTCTATGACATAACAGATTGGTGGGCTCAAACCTGGTCCTGGGAGGCCACAGCTATCTCTGCCCTACCCACTGCTGATTACCTGGATCAGGTATGTACAGTCAATAAGAAGCTGGAAGATACCAGTACACTTTGCCTTCCCCCACTCCACCCTCATCTAAATGTTATCTGACCCAGGTAATCAGCAGCAAACAAACAGGGCAGTGGCCCTCAAGTACCCACCCCAGTAATAGATCATGCTACAACAGTCATGTTTACTTTTCATACTCTATTCTAAGTACACTTTTGTGAATATACATTTATTTAAATAACATTTTTAAAGCAGAACTTTGACCTGCGATGGAGTATTGCAGTGTGGTGTTAGTACCTTTACTCAAGAAAAGGATCTAAATACTTCCTCCACCACTGCAATCCACTTTCTTTGCTCTGTCATCAAACACACCAACAACTGCAAGATGAGTGTAATGAGGTAGAAACAGTAGTTTACCTTACTTATTTTGACCCACAGGCCCTGGCTGTTACAGTACTCCTCCCCTGTGGTCCGGATACAAGTCCCTTTCTTTGGCTCAATGTTGTATTTGCATGTTTTCTTGCTGTGGAGTATCTGATGTGGACTTTCAAAGACGGGGACGAGGGTTTTTCCGACGGCGGAGCCTCCTGTGGATGCACCGGAGGATGAGGAGGAGGTGGACGATGAATCCTTGCATATTTTGTAGCACACTTCTTTGGGGACATAACACAGACACTCCGGTACTGCCTCACTCTTCCTGAAGCACTCAATGCATCTGTTCAGAAAGCGGATCCTGCCGAGCAGCAGATGAGGACTGTCGCCGAAAGACATGATGATGATGATGATGATGGTGATGGAGGTGACTGTCAACAGTTCAGCAGTAGGAGAGGGCGTCAGCTGACATTACACCACTGTCCTGCCTTTGTTTCCCTGCTGGCTGCGCAGAGATGCTGCTGTCAAACAAACAAACCAGAATGTTCTTGAGAAACAGAGGCTCCAATAAACAACAGAAAAAAACCCCACGAATTCATTTCGTTTCTGTCCCCTTTCACACGGGGGTCTAAAAGAGAAGAAATCTCGTAAGCAGCGACCAAAGTTCCCCTGAACTGTGAGAAAAGTATGAGCTACTCCTGTCTAAGAAGAGTGACGAGGCTAACGTTAGCAAGCTAGCTAGCTAGGTGTTAGGTAAATTACTGCATCTTGAGGTATTTACGGTAGCTGTCATCAAATCTATGAGAGTAGCTGCGTTGACATGAAGACAGAAGTTAAGATACTAAACAGGACGTAGAAATGGAAATTAAAAGACAAAGGGATGACTACAAACAGTAAAAATCGACATACCTGTAATGCTGACAAGTATTTTTACTGTCAAACTCGGTTTTATGGATTTCAGTGGATGACTGACAACGCGGAAGCGCAACAGACACTTTTGACCCTTTCGAAATTCCGTCGGTGGAACTTCAAAATAAAAGCCCAACGTTTATTCCTTTCGATTTAAATTTTACATGCAGTGAAAATCTTTATTATCTCAGCGCCTGGTGTAGAGCTGGTGTATCTGACCTGGACTTTACACCGTTTGTATGCTCTTTAGAACATTTGCAGGCCACGTAGACTGAAGTAATAGCCTACCACCCACATGCTACCACATGGCCCCACCTGCAGTATTTTGTAGTGTATAACTACAAAAAGTACATTCTGAAACTTTAAATTACTGTACTTTACTATTTCTATTTTTCAAACGTACTCCGGTACTCCTCAGAGAAAACAAAACATTTATTTGGCAGCTGAAGTAACTTCTTTTTGGATTTCATGCACATTGAACTGTCCAATAGTCAATCAGCCTCATAAAATGATGTCTATACATTACATGTACACCAGTAATTAGACAGGGAAAAGATACCATACCAAATTAGAATGATAATAATCTCAGCTTGTCTCAGAGTATGTGATTTACTATTATGCGTAGACAGTTGTGCATAATTGCTTGATAGAATATTTGCATACATATAAATTTGCATATATAAAAACATGTTTGCTCAAATTAATTTACAAACATAATAACACAAATGCTTGTGTCAACTTGTGTCAAATCAAAACATAAGCGACTTTATACGATAACATTTTTGGTTTAAAAACATACAGTGGAGGCATGGGTGCCAAGATGTGAAGCAATAAGTCAGATATTTTAATAGTTATGGTCCACTGCAACTTTAATAAATGTCTTTTCCTGTTCTTTCTGATTAGTGGGGCTGATGTCTTCCTTAGTGGAAACACCAACATCTTCTTTCCCATTTGGTTGGGACGACACATTCATCAGAGAAGGCAGACTCCCACCGTGCAGGATACCTTCACCCCTCTGCAACCCATGGATCAGAGAGTCTTTCAGGGGTAAAAACCGTTTGCTTTCATCACTGTCTGCAAGCTGGTGAATTTCAAGATCCTCAGAACTCATCCTGCAAACATGGGAGACATTTAAAAGTTTTGCAGTGGTTGGAAAACGGCACTGAAACTTAGAAAGTAAATAACTGTACCTCATGTCAAAAGTGGAGCCTTTGAAAGCTGGTTTCAGAGTCTCTGCTGCTGTCGACAGAGTGTAGGGGATGGAGAAATGTCTCTGCTCCCAGTGCTTGTCCTTCACAATCGGAGCCAAGTTCTGATACATATCGTCCACAGCCAGCATTGACACCTACAAGAGAGAGAAACAGAATTCAAGTTGGCACTCGTTGTAGATGTCGTACAGACACTGTACTGTGGTTGTAAGGAAGAGAGGCTTTGAGGGAAACACCTGAATGTTTCGGTCAATCAGCTGGTTGGTTTCAAAGTCGTCGTCGTCCTCACCAAACGGGTTGATGATCAGCTCCCCCACCTGTAGAAATGACACACAGTGACGTTGCTCTGCCATTACCATCATGTTCCTATAAGGAATATGGGAATGTGTTATGTTACCTTCAGCCAGCCACTGTAAAAGAAGAACTGCAGCAGGGTAAAAACAGGGACGTACATGTCCAATTTGTGATCCTTGTATCCTTTGTCAGGGTTCAGGAATTGTCGGCCAATCACACAGAAGCCAAAAAATGAATAAACTGCAATAGTAACTACCTGGGCAGGTAAAAAACAAAGCAGTGACAAGTTAGTTTACAAGAAAAAGCAAATTATCACGTTTAAGAAGCTGGAAGCATGAAAAGTTTGCAAGTTTGAAAGGAAATGTCAAATAAATTGAGATTCATTCTAATAGAAGTATAAAATGGCATGAAAACATAATTCTCAAGTACAAGTATCTGACATTTGTATTTGGTGCAGTATTTAGTTACATTTCACCACTGTGTGATGTTACCTGAGTATAGACCAGAGGGATGCTTATCCAGTCATAGTGGAATAGGAGGCTGCACTTTGCTCTGTACTTATTAAGCTCCTGCAAACACAGTAAATAACTTGCACAGGTCAGGGATGAATATTATTTGGCATGTCTCCATTTCTTATTTAAACACTGTAAGCTATAGAAAGAGTTCGGATATTTGATTGTTTTGTTCATTTGTTAAAAAAAAAATAAAGCAAACAAACAAAACGCTCACATCCATCAGAAGTCTCAAAGCGATGTCGTTCCTCACTCGACCGTCCTCTCTCGCTCTGGACGCCAGGTTTGAGAACCAGGTCAAAGGCATCCAGTACTTGTTGAAATCAGAGTGCAGTGACTCAAACTTTTTCAGCTCTTGTGTAGTCATAAATCCTGCAGAGGGACCACACAGTTTGACGTCAAATGTGATAGACACACCAATCAGCAGGGCCACTCTGAACGGCCTGTGGTTACTCAGTGTGTTCTGATACCTGTTGATCGTGGTCGGCATAAGTTTTTTTTCATGCTGACCCCAGACAAGCCTGATCTGTGTATACTGTAACATTATGAGATTTTTTACTAGTACGTTACACTACGTTCAACTACACTGCCCTTTGCCTCTACTCAACCCACTCCTATTCAACTATTTTAATTGACTCTTATTTTATATTTATTATTTTTACTTACCCTATTTCTTTGTTTTTATTTCCATCCTGCAGCAGCACTGAACTTTCCTCTCTGGGCTCAATAAATGTTCATCTTGTCTAATCTTCTATTTCTCATTAAGGACTGTTATTACATTTTTCCGTTTTTCTGTGAACATGGCTGTGAAGCAAGCTCATGAATGAAAAGAGGCTTTTAGTGTTGTGAAATGAACAATATCTTAATTAAAGATGTATGAAGGAAAAGTGAAATGTCCTGGAGATTGCAGAGTAACTTCAGTGTTCTTAGAAACAGGACTCACCTGCCTCCACAATGTGCTCCATAGTTGGGAAACGCTTGTGGACTCTTGTGCTAATGGAGCGCAGAATAAGAACTGAAGATAAGTTAGCATATCTCATGAGTGTGCGTCGCAGCAGACGACCCCTCTCATCTGTCCCGTGGACATTTCCAGACACCGCCATCATCAGGTCGTCGGGCAGCGGGAAGCTGGTGTACTGACCCCACCAGCGATTAAAGGCCAGGGTCACATAGAAACCTGGGACCAGAAATGGAAATTGTAATGATTTATATATGGACTTGATGGGTTTAAGACAGATCCATTCCAGACGGACGTACCTAGTACAAATGAAACTGGGATGAAGTTGGTGTTGGTAAACTGATCACAATAAAGGGCAATACGCTCAAATAGATCCTGCTGCTTCGGTGTTAGGAGAAACCTGCGAATCAAATAAAATTTCACAATGGTCTCCAATTTAAAAAAAGTCTAAAACTTGATCGTGTGGCAGAAAAAAATCATAATTAAAAGATAAAATGTGCTAATGTACCTGTAAAACAAACTGAAAAAGAAATAAACCGCGCAAAACAGCAGAAGCTCCTTGTAAAGCAGCTTGTAAATGCTCCCCTTCCACCTGAAAAGGAGCTTAGAGAAACCAGCAAACCTCACATTGGCCACCTCGAGTGTGTAAGACACTGTCATGTTTATTCTGACTTCTTATAGATGACAACTCCTGCAAAATAACAAAACATAAATGTTGACGTTTTCCTTTATAATACATTAAGCATGATATACATTTTATTAGATCATCTCCCATAAAAAAACAGAAGATGGGTCTTACCTGTGAAGGCAGGTGTATCACCTGGTGTTCAATCCTGCTGTTCTAAGAAAATTTGTTCCTCTGGGTCTTAATTTAAACCTGTCTGTGGTGTTGTCATAAATAAATCTTAAATTTATTACCTGGGAACCTGATGACTGAGAGATATACAGATACTGAGAGCATGGAAATCACCTCTGTATTGTTTTCTGTGAAAGGTCCCCTGGCTATCTTTGCTATAATTTCTCAAAATCCCTTTTTCCACTATTAATACTTACTGATTATTTTTTAGTGAAAATTCTGACAAGAGTTCTGTTAGAACTGATCTGATTGCTAGATGCTAAAAAGTGTTAAATTACTAGCAATGTGTGTGGATATACAGTTAATGTCATTACAGATTCCTCTGCAGATTATTTTCTTAACTAACTCATAATTCAAAAAATACACTTTGTCTGAGAGCATTTGTCTTCCAACCCTGTCTCCTAAAAAATCAAATGCAGTAAAAATGAGTAAGTATTTTGTGTTATCTATTTCCTCACTGTAAAAGAATCACATAAAAGACACTGTTTGCACAGCAGAAGCTTCAGTGTTATTTACTGTCAGTGAGTGTGATACCATCATCAGACACAGACAGTTTGTTTGTTTTTCACATCAATACAGTAGTCTACTGATTTTTTTCAGCCACTTTTTGCCCTCTAACTATGTTTGTTCTCTGCTGACTGGACATTTATGAGACCATCTATCCTCCATCACAGCCTGGACGAGCCTTCACTGTGGACTTCCCTTTTCTCTGTCTGAATCTGTGTCGCTCATTCAGCTGCAGTCGACTGATAACCTCACTTTTATTGCATTTGTTTCCAAAGTATTTATCATATGTAACAATAAAGTTTTCACAACAGGTTTAACTGTTTAATGGCAGTTTCCATCCTTGTCACTAGATGGTGACCTTGTAATGTGTAGCATGGCTTTTAGCCTCAGCCCTCAGGCCCCCTGTATTTATTTCAGAAACAGACACACAAACGCTGTTATATTGACAGAAAACTATTTTAAAAAGCATCTTATCTATTAATCTTATCTCCTTTTCTTAATGTTGTAGCTACAGTATTTAATGGTTTTTTACACCTTAAAGGTGTTATATAAATCAAGGATTCTGACTTTTATGTTTTGGTCTCTGTCCCGTTCATCACATGAAAGGACAAAGGTCAGTCTGTGTTTTCAATCTAGATAAAATTCACC